>LPNX010584317.1:188518-387517 GCA_001517045.1 Pseudotsuga menziesii
AGGCAATTTTTTAGTATTAAATTGAAATCTACTTTAAGCGCCATTGAGAGATTTTGACTCACCCAATACCAAACCGACCAAGTCAAAGACATTGACTCGACTGGTTCGGTACCGAAACGGCCTCTAGGCTGAGTTTTCTACCGGTTCAATGCTGCTGAAGGTTAGACCGGTCAACTCGGCCAGTTCCGGTTTCAAGTTGACAGGCTTTTAAAACGCTGCTTGTAAGCACTAATCGACTTATTTTACATTGAATATACACTGGAGCTTCTTCCCCGTGAGGGTTCTCCTTGGTGTTCTATGTATGAATGTTCTGAGTATGATTGTCTAATTCTTATTCCATTGAATGTTTAATAAGGAAGAAATCTGGACCAAAATAATCAGAAAGGCAATTTTTTAGTATTAAATTGAAATCTACTTTAAGCGCCATTGAGAGATTTTGACTCACCCACTAGGTTACAGATCAAAATGTTCTACATGAATACATAAAAGCATCATATCTACATTAAATAACAAAATCCAAAGATCAACTGCAAAACCTTGTGAAACTTCAAATACCTTGTATACATATTTGCCACAGAATACAATCTTGAGAAAAATATGGAAAACATGGAAACAAACGCTTCAGTTTAGCTGTAAATAATAATGTCATGCAAAAAAGGAAAGTCGTGGTTGTAGGCTAACAGAAACCTGTAAGCAGTTATGGGAGCATCTGGGTTGGCTTCCCTAGGCATCAAATCCATTGCTCTATCTTCTTTTATCATGCTTGCTGCCAAGTCAATCATATCTGCAGTTTCAGGAAGGGTGGCTCTGTATTCTCGGTCACTAACAGGTGCCTGTTGAGCAAAGCTAAAATAAGTCTAACACTTTTGACAACTATGAAAAGAATTTCTAATTTTTCAAATTTAGCACGTTAATAATGAAAACAACCATTCCTAAAAAATATGATTTTGTAGGTGAAGCCATCTAGAAAAATCATAAGCTATACACAGTGCAAAGATCTCTATATTTTCTTCAATTTCATGTTTAAAGCATGAGGGAGTACATGAAAATGTTTCTGAATCTACATATTTACCGTTTTAATCTTGGAGAAATCCAGATTTTAAAAAAGCAAAAATTTACAAATAGAATATTCACTTTAAACTATAAGACTTGAAAACCAAACTGGGCAGATAGCATTACAAATACAAACATGCACACACACACACACACTATAATACAAATGATGACCTTGAAATTATCATAAGCAAGATGATGCAAAGTTAAGAAAAGGAACAAGGACAATTTCAACAGGAATTTGTTAAAATGATCAATTTCAGAAAGCGTACAACATAAATCAAGCTTTCAAATTGATTTGCACTCTACATAAAACTAGGTTTTCAACTGGAGGTTTGATTCTTGATCCAGATGAGTTGACAAAATTATAAACACCGTTGGCATAAGATCCACTACAGATTTTTATCCAGGGGGGGATAGGGCATGCACACACTAAGCAGTCAAATCGCTGCTCGGAGAGGGGTCCCTTGTCCCACAAACAACAGGGCCTCATACATGAATATTTGGCATCTAGCTAGGCTGTGACCTGATATTAGATTATTATTTATTATTATTGTAATAACTTTCAAGGGTGAAGTTAGAATAGCAGAAGAGATTAATTACCATCCCTCAAACTTTTTGTCAACTACTATTTTGGAGCAACAACTTGTGTTCTGCTTCTAATGTGGGTGCTCAATAGCAAAGTCTCCAGCAAGATGTTAGCCAAAACTTGCATTCTCCCTATAAAGCAATTAACAGCAGAAAAGAGAACCTAAACCAGGATATTGTGAGTAAATCTCAAGCAACATACTGATCAAATACAGACTTCAATAGTTAGCCATCATCGATATGCATGTCAATCGATCAAGATAGGCTGTCTGTCAATGTCAAAAATTTGATGGCATTCACAACAGCAAACAGGTCAAAAATCCGCAAAACAAAGTGAACAGGTTAAGTGTGATAATCAAGACGCACTATGTAGATATAGAGTTGTATCAATTGATGAAAGGGCATTACAAAGAATAGAGCAAGAGTTGCACAGAGAGAGATGCAGCTTTGCATTCAACCAGTTAGGTTGTTAAATACATAGTGCTTCTGTGTAGAGACTAGAGAGTATATCTCGAAAAGATGTCCAATCAAAATAAACACCATATAAGTGTACTTCTGTTCCATTTGTAATTTTGCAGAATAACTGCATGATATAAATTCTTCTGACTATCTGAATCAGTTAGCTAACTTGGAACTGGAGGAAAATGCTCATAAAACAAGATAGATTGCTTAAGTAGGAAATACAAAACCTATATTTTGTCGAGGTTCATGGATGAGTGGATGAGATGACAAGTTTCTGGGATGGTGGGAGAGATCCCCCAAATTTCAGAGAACAGCAAAAGGGACCATGTACTTCGTGTGCCCCACCCACACACCAAGGGTATCTCTGACAAGTATCAGAAATTGAAGGCAGAATATGATCTTCTTTCTCATGTGGATGAGAAGGACAAGACGATCAAGGATTTGTGTGACCTCAATCAGGACCTGGTTCAAAAGTTCACCGAGTTAAGATATACCGAAGATAATTTTGAAACAATACATCAGCAAGTTACAAACCTTTGTTTTAAAAAAATATGATGACTTTGTTGAGGATTGGGCAGTTCATATAAATGACTTAGATGAAAAAATGAAGAGGTTTGTCAAGATCTCATGAATGACTATAGCAATAAGAAAAAGCAACTCAATTTTTGGAAAAAGAGGTTAAATGTCTTTCTCGACAGCCTATTAATGATGATGATGCTTTTCAAAATGTTTATGATGATAGGTCATGTTGCCTACTAAGTTGTACTTCGTTGGATTTCAAGTGAGACGACAAAGTTTGAACAAGTACACTTGTTCATAATCAGAGTTCAAAAGTCCTAGAGGCCTTCTAGGCCCCCTTTTTATTTTTTCCACATGTTCATACCCCCTTGGGGAGTTGTAATAAAATGTCATAGAATGATGAAATAATGTAACAGACTTGGCTTTCCTAGGACTTAGACATAAATCTGACTAGCCTAGAGTGTTTTTTCCTTGTTAATTATAGGTTGTTAAATAAACAACTTATAATTTTCAAGTTTTTCAATCAACCTCTAAAATTGGGGTGGTCATCTAGATGATTAGGCCTTAGGAGGTTATTAAAGTCAAGTGTCAATGTATATTACAATGCTAGGCATTATTTTTTAGTCATATGAACATGTGCTAAGTCCACCCTAGGTTTTTTTATTTTCTACTAATTAAAAAATGTCCCGTTAAATCCACCCACGGGCAGTTTTTTAATAGGTAATTTAAAAAATTTCAAAATGTAATAAAAGTGTGGTTAGAAAGGGGATTTTGCCATGGGGGTGCTCGTTTTCAAACTCAGAGCACCCACTTTACCCTCGAACCCACTTTCCAAAGTATTTAAGTAACTATTTCACTTAAATTAATTTCTCTCAAAAAAATGCCAAAAAGTGTCAAATAATTGGAAAAAAGGCAAAAATATCAAATTCCTAAATCAGCGGGAACATGTCAGGGACAAGTTCAAAGTGGTGGCTTCTCAACTGGGGATTAATGCTAAGTTAACTAAAGCTTCATATCGTCATTCAGCATCAAATCGGAGAGGTGGTGAGTTTGTCTCTTTTAACGAATGTGCCCTCTCATGAGAGAGGCGCATGGGTTGATGTGGCATCATTTGGTTTAAGGGATGGAAATCCCAAAGGAGGGTGCATATCTTTGTGGAGAGGTGGCGCCTTCTCCTCTCAATCAACTTGTTATCATGGATCTTATAGTTTCCCCAATTGAATAATCCTATACAAGATGGCAAAGGGGGCAGGCAACTAAAG
Organism: Pseudotsuga menziesii; assembly: GCA_001517045.1. Taxonomy (NCBI): domain Eukaryota; kingdom Viridiplantae; phylum Streptophyta; class Pinopsida; order Pinales; family Pinaceae; genus Pseudotsuga; species Pseudotsuga menziesii. Next base: position 192,403 of record LPNX010584317.1, read on the forward strand.
TCGTGACCTACGAAAACCCTAACCCCCAATAGATGGATGGTTGTCATGTCGGTTAAGACTTCCTTCGCTTTATGCCACTAGAGAAGCCCAAGTGACAATGGGGGAGACCCATATCTATCCTGAAAGTAAAGACCTAAAGCAAATCACCAAATCAAACTCCTAACGAAGAATACGTAAAGTGAGTGTTTGAAACCCTAGATTCGAGGAATAAGCGACAAATTAAGGATACTTGAATAGAGGTGGTTAATTACATTGGTAATGTTACTCAAGTTAAACAATCAGGTGGATTGTGGAGATTTGAATCAGATCTAGGATTAGTGTGCTGGTTCAGATGATCAAACTCAGGACCCTGGGGATTTAAGCAGATAATTGAGAAATTCCAAGACCAGGTTGATATCGATAATTACGGCTCCCCACACAATGACTTGGATGAAGGATTTGACAACTGAGAGAGATCCAAGTGAAACCGAAACAAAACACAAAGAAACTAGCTGACAAACCAAGAGTGGCGCTAGCTTCCTAAGTGACCAGTTCCTGGAGATGGGAAATGGAGTCTAATGCTGACGCCTGGGAGGGAGAAGAGGTTTTGAGGGATGGCCAACAAATCCCAGATTGCCAAATTTGCAGATTCCCAGTGCAAATTGATCCGATGATTTTTTTCTACTTCTAAAGAGGGTTTTTCTAGTAAAAGTAGTGATGGGCAATGCATGAGAAAATCAAAAGATGGAGAACTTACCTTAGAAACGTACCTGAATCATTGTTGATGACCTCCTCGATAATGAAGAAAGCCTTTCTTGAAATCCAATAAGATTTTTGAGCAAGATTTTGATGAAGTGTTACTTCTGCTAGTGACCCTAGCACCCCTATGTACCTATCACACCAAAGAAACTCAATCAGTATGGCAAATAAACAAGAAATGCAACCTAAAAAACGTATAGGGTAAAGAAATCATAAAGAAGTTGCAACTCCCTGATAACCAAGACCGAGTTACAGCAACAGAGTGAGTCCACCCACCAATACGCCCCTCTCGAAATCGCCTCTTTCAACCTGCAGGTAAACGGGAACAAGGAATGGTACAAAAACTATGCTAGATTGATCTTAGTGCAAAAGAAAAGCAATGCCAGTCATCATCTCATTGATTCATCAAAGAAGAAACAAGTCTGTAGTCCCAGACAAAATCTCTTTATTAAATATTATGGTGCTAGAGCTCATCCATTACAATGGGGGGATCACCTCTCTTAAATAGTTTGAGAGTGTGTCCACATTTCAACTAACTATCATCCGACGGTTGAGATTAAGACATCGTCAACGGTGGAGATCAAAAAGTACAAAGATCATCACATGGATCAAAGTGGCCACATCAAAAGGGGGGCACACTTTGTTCAAGGACGCCTTCCTAAGGTGAAAGTCACAACATAACATAAGATATGACACAATAATACATCAAAGGGGGTCATTAGGGGCTTAATTCACCCTAGGCCCCATTACAACTTCATAACATATGATATAACAGTGAAATAGATCAATTAGCCAAGTTGAGGGGCACCCCTTGGGGGACGTCCTCACTGACTGAGCCAAAATAAAACAATCTGGACAACAACGCTGACTGAAACTGCTGAAGAACTGTTCGAGGAGCCAAACCACATCATCTGACAAATTTCCAAGCCATTTCCTTGACCCAATTGGCCAAATCGATTTTCTCAGTGAATTTCTTAGTTCAATTTCTGGTGGTACATAAAAATCATCATAACTCTGTCCAAACTGATAACTAGGGTAAACTGACTGCACTGGATGATCCGGAGACATAGAAGAATGGTATAAGTGACTACTCACACCCCCTAGAACACTGCAATGCTCTAGAAGAACCAAAATCACTAGCATCTGTAATAAAATTTGATCATTTGGCCAATAATAAAGTGATAATAATAATCATTGATCAGGAGATCTGGGGCCAAATTCTCAAAACTGAAACCGCAGTATTGGTCCTGGGCATATTTGGAACAAATATAGGCTATGTAGAAACCTATGAAATAAGAAGTTGTAGTTTTCGACAATGGCTCTTTCAGCACTGCTTTGATACCATGTTAGATTTTAAGATAGCAATATAATTTCAATTTTATTTGCAGCGGAATATATAGAAGGATCACTGAAAGAATAACTAAAGCACAGAAACAAAAGACACAGATTTATCCCTGGAAACCAAAAGGGAAAAAAACCAGCAACCTTCTTATAGAGATATCAATTCAAGATACAGTAGACATGAGCATACAACTAGATACAACAGTGATCACATGGATCAACTAAAGATAAACCCAAGAAGAAAAGAGTAAACTCCTCCAAAGATAGTGAACCCCAAAAAATTAGTCTTCTACTAGCTTGAGCGAAATTCCTTCTTGTTGGTGCAAACTTGCTTAGTGAGAATTAGGAGGCGTCCCTCCTGTTTATACTTTTTCATGTTGCCTTTTTCACTTTTGCTATGGGGTCGGCTTGTCTTCCTTGCCTGATTTGACTTCTCTTTTATTTGCATAATAAATGTTATTTTATTAATTCTTTTGGGGTCGACTTGGTGTGAGAATGCCTCACACATCTACAACACCAACATGGACAAGTGATTGGTCATGCTAACATTTGAACAAGCGCTTGAACTTCATACACGCATATCATGAACTACACACTCGTAGTGTTTTCCTCCTTGTTCCCATTGATTGATTGATTGTTCAACTAATGTAAAAAGTTGTTGTTGGATTATTTAGTTAAATACTCTTGTTGGCATGTTGGCATGTTGGCATGTTTTAGATGCGAGAGACCTTTCATTGGAATTTGGAAGCCTTGTATGTAAACCTTATTAATTGGTGTGATCCCTCAACCTGTGTTTAAGGGGGAATGATGTTGAGCTTGTTGGGATGTACAAACCTAACTTGACGTTGTTGGGACCCCACTAATGATTTCAACTAGTCAACAGAAATTGACAAAGTTGTTTGCTGATTAGACAATGATGGGAAGTCAAACAAGAAGCGGAAGAAGGCCTAAGAATTACTCAAATCAGTGACAAATAGGGGAATTGCTTTTTAATACACACCAAGAAACCAAAAGGAATTTTTTAAGCATAGAAAGCTAAGTTTATTTTGTTTTCCATTTTGTACTATTCTTGACAACTTTGTAATTGGCTATTGTTGATGCTCTTGTTGCATGATTAGGGAGCACTATGATTATGAAGACTATTCTTGACAATGCACTTTGGGAAACCTGTTCTAGCCATTTGTGCATAGGTTCTTGTTTCTCCACCTTGGTTTGAAGAGATGCCATGGACGTTCAAGTTCTAAAGAACTCTTTATGGCTCTGAGCGTTTGGGACCTAGATTGCTTGAGTCTGATTAGGCCTCAACTGAGACAGTTCAAATCCTTCTCCTCTGGCACATCATCAGGTGGAAGCAGATAGTTCCTCAACACATCATCCTGGCAGAGTTTGGAGCTCGACCCTTACGACTTGAGACGGTGTTCAATCTAGTCTCTTATCCCAATCGCATTCGAAGCTTCCCTAACTCGACGAAAGGGCAGGATCGATACACATACTTGGCATATTGTTCTTCAGAGACTTTAGCCTCATCTAGCCCCTCCGACTGGGCTCAAGGATGGTTTGTGAGGGTCTCAGATCTTTTGGAGTCAGTGGGCATTCCGATGGATCGAATCCCTCCGTTCAAATATTCCTTAGATGCACCTAGCCACCTTCTACCCCTCACACAGAAGTTGAACAAGACCATCAGGGATGACATCTACAAACAGTTTATTCAGATCACTTGGATTAACCTTCAGGGTGGGTTACGCCCAAAGATGGCCTTCTAGTTTGAGCAATTCTTAGAGCTGAGTGACGAACTCATTGTTCGTCCTCAATATACGCTTTGCCACTAGATGCATGCTCTTGGCATTCCCTTGGGACAATTCAAAGTGGGCTCCCATAGACTTAGGGTAAAGACGGACCACCAGGTTTACCAATCTGACAAGACCTGCCAACTATGCCACCTTTAGGAGGTCGAGAGTCCAAGACTAAGGAGCACTTCATCTTCTGTTACCCCATTACAAGATCAAAGGGAGGTTCCATTGCCTATTCAGAGGTGTTGACCACCTAACCAACTAGGTCGCCAACCATGTACCATGTGCCATGAAGATGAGAAAGAAGTACCTAACAAAGTTTTTCAAACGAGGCAGAACTTCTTATTCTTGTCTTTTCTTCACGAAATTGCCGCACCCCAGCGGGAGATATTGTAATTATATGTCAGCATGAAGGTCTAGTTTTGTATAACTTAGTTTCCTAGGACTTGTTCATTAGGGAAGTCCTTTCATCGAGTGTTTTTTCCCTTGGATAATCAAAATATCTTTCTAATGATTTTAATTATCTGATTTTTTCAATCAAAAATACCTCCAAAGTGGTGAAAGGAATTCTAATGATCGAATCCACAGGCCAACTAAAGCCTAGGAATGTTCCATGTAACCATGCTAGACACTATCCAGAGTCTTGCGGAATTTCGTTAGGTTTTACCTAGGATTTTTTAATTTTTGGTGATTAAAAAATGTCCCTCAGCATAAAAATGTTGTAATAAAAAGAGGGTTAAATGGCATCTAATGCCCATGAATAGGAGTATGGATACTAAAAATAAATGGCATGAGTCCCCCTACACCCTTGAGTAAAGTTTGAAGTCATTCAAACAAGTCTTACTAAGGTTTTGGTCACATTTTCCAAAGTCAGTCAAGGAAATCAAGAAATTGGGCATTTAATTAGAGAGCCAAATTTTGGAAAAGTGACTATAGTCACTTGGAGTGTCCAAGTAAAGGTTCTATTGTTTATGTTAGGTTCCTATGACAAATTTAAAACCTAAAGGGGGCCCCCCAAGCAAGCATGTAACAAGTTTTGAGTTTCCCACTCTAGGGGGTGCACCCTCCTCTCTTTGATTGGTTGGGTGAGTGAAAGTCAATGGGAGGGGCCCCACTATGGTGCCTTCCTCCCCATTTGACATAGCAATAAGGTTAAAAGCATTAAAAGGTGGGTTTCTCTTCCCATATTTGAGATCTCAAACCATGGTTTTTCCCTCCTTGAGCAAATTCGCCCCCTCTTGGGCCCCCCCTCTCTCCCTTGTGACACTTGTCTATCATGCAAAGAGCCTCTCTCTTTCATTTTTCCTATTTAAGGAGGGCATTCCTCCTCATTTGGGCTGGATTGAATTACGCTCTTGCTTCATTTTGCTCATGCTCTCTTGCTCTGTCATTCTCCCATTGCTCCCATTCTTGCTCTGTTGCTCCATTCTTGTCCAAGAGGAGCCATTGTACTTTCCAGTTTGGATGATAATAGAAGAAAACTTTGGAGGAAGAACTGTCCATGCATTGTGATTGAGGTGATCCTGTTATATTCTTGGTTCATTTTGAATTTGGAATCTCAAGCAAAGTTTTTTGCTTGAGAATAGTACTGTAATAGTTTTGTTGCATGCTATGTGGGTTGTTTGCTTAGAATTTGGGAAGTTAAAATATTTCTAGCTTAAATATTTTGTTTCTCAAGTCTTTGTGGATTTCTCACTCCATTTGCATTGTTGAGCTACTTTTGTAATAGGTTTCCCAAATTTGGAGAGTGGGATTCCCGGGTGGGATCCCCCATTGTCCAACAAATTTCGAAAAGGATTTGGCACCTTTACTAACATTCTTATTCTTATTGCAGCTCTTAAATACTTCATTTTGCACTCAAACATTATCATTTTTCAAGTTTTTACATGCTAGTTTTGCCTTAGAAAAATTTCTAATTTTTGCATAAAAAATTTTGAGTTTGGTTAAAACTCATTTCTATCACTTTTGTGCTATAATAGTTTGTTTTTTTGTGCAGGATTTTGATCCCACAAGGGGGGGATGCTCAAGTTCAACCACTAGCAAGCACCAACAACACCCAAGAGGGTTTACTTCAAGTCCCTCACAAAAAAAGGTTTAAAGATCACTCTTTCTCTCTCATTTGTTAATAAATATTAGTTTTGAAATATACAGGACTTGTTGCAAGCCCAAGACAGTCTCCTGGGCTTAAGTCTGTTGTACTTCATTTCGAATTTCCAGTACTTAGTGATTTTGGTTTCGGTTGCATGTAAGTGAAGTGGCTCTGCCCATCCTTGCATAAGTTTGTAAGTTGCTTGGATTTAGATTAGTGTACTCTGTTGTTTGTTCTTTTTTCCTGCACCTCACAAGTGAAGTGGCTCCTGCCCATCCATGTGAAATCGCGTTGGCGAGCATTTTTATTTCAATTATTTGCTTATTTCTTTTTACCCGCACCTCACAATTGAGTAGGCTCTACCTCCGTTGTGATATCGTGCTTGGCTTGTTTTGTTTAATTTTTGCTTTAAGGATAAAATTTACCATAAGCCCCGTTTTTTGCCCTGTATCCTCTCCCCTTGCCAGTTCAACCGATCTAGGGTGACGAGAAAGAACAAAGATTTGTGTTGGCTAGTTTAATAGGCACCCAGATAAGTATCTTCATTAGAAAGGAGAAAAAGAGGCTTGACCTGTGGAGCTAGTGGGGTAGAGGCCGTAGGGGGCTTCGTGGCACCTTGTGTCCTCCAGTTGAGCACCCAGGAAGTTTCGAATTTGACCCGTGGAGCTAGACGGAAACCTTGTGTTCCCTTGTTGAGCACCCGGCATTCTCTCTCTAATTGAAGGAGATACTCTCTTGGGGTAGACATCCAAAATAGTTCATTTCTTTGCAACAAACACCTTAATTCCCTAAGTCAAAGAGAGACATAAAATTTACTAAAATTTAAAGGACCACTTGCATAACATTGTTACAATCATTTACATTTCTCTAATTTGCAAGCAATTTATTTTAACTTGTTCATTTACTAGAAGTCATCCTGTTCTTGTACATTTGTTAAAGTAAATGAGTTGATGCTTTAGGAAAATTATTTAAAGTTGATTATTGTGACTCCATAGCTCGAGTAGAGACGGCACTAGTCATTTTGATTATTTGATTGTTTTTCTCTTACATACATTACTAGTTGATTGTTAAAGGGTTTGCTTGACATTGAAATATTTGCATCACTGCACGTTGATTGTCATTTTTGTAATTTACAACTCCCAGAAAACATTCTTCAAAAAAGAACATAGTAAGTAGGGACTAACCCCTTGGCCTTTAGGATTTGTGGTCTAAACGAAGGACTTTAGAACCGAAGTGACAGTGGGTTCTCAACTCATTAGTTGCCCTCATGAACACACACGACGGTTGGGAGGCTTACCCATGTCCAAGTGCGCTTTAGGTGGCAACAAGAGGGATCCAAACTCTCACCATCTTCGTTAGATACACCAATCAGAGATGTGTGGCCTTCTACATGCAGGAGGCCCTCAAGTTTCGAGACCGTATTCTTCAACCTCCTACCAGACCAAATTCTACCCAACGAATCACTTCCTTTTTTCGCAGTGCTACCCTCAAGAAGCGGCATTAAGAGACAAACTGACATCGACACAGCTTCAAACTCCATATCAGTGAGGATCCTAGGGGGCTTCCCCGTCCCTTCAAATCTCAGTGGCATGACCAGACTAGACCTCTCCCTAGAAGATAGAAGAGATCCCCCAAGCCTCAACGTCGAGCTACCTTCTCCAGACAGCAGTGTAGAGGGCGGCCTAACCCTTCCACTAGTACTTCCTTGGGGGTTGGCCTCGGATAATAGGAGAGATGGGTATATCCCTTGATAGACCTCCCTCATCTCTTTTGGATTTCTTTGCTCCTAGATTCTTTCCCCGTGTGTTTTTCCACCTCCATGCAGTCCCCCATACTCTGGGTTGAGGACTTTCCATGCCTCAACATAGATCTCTCTTCTCTTCTCCTCTCTACTTTTCTTTACTTTCTTTTCTACGTATTGCTTTTATAGGATACCTTTTGGTAGTCCTACTTTGTAACAACATCATTATATTCAGCAGTCCTATTGACCTACATTTGTGATCATTAGTTGGACATTAATAAAATTATCTTATCTTCTCTTATCTCCATTGTATGCCTCATTACATAAGTTTGCTTCATTACATTTTGCAAAGGATTGGGTGGAGGTGTTGTGGAGGTAACTATTATGTTGTGCCTTGTCATGGTCAAGAATTTTGGTTGTTAGTTTTCCTATCTCGGTTGTGTTTAAGGGGGGGAAGATGGGAGATGTGATATCTCTAGAAATTTTGAAAGGCATGTCACAGTAACGATGTTCGTTGCAGGAAATTGTCATTTAAGGGGTGGTGTTGAGATAATGCCACCTTTAGATACCTCCAATTTGTGTTTGAGAGAGGATGTGAGAATATTGAATGTAAACCAAACTTGAGGGGTTTATTGGACCATTGGGACCTCTTGATCACAAACTCATTATGGTTAACTTTAGTGATTATTGCAGTCACACCCTTTGCGGTAGGGGTAAACACTAAACCTATTTAAAGGAGAGGCTCTATATATAGATTACATACACATAATGCAATGTGTTCTTTGGGATCAACAAAGATATGCTTCATTGTTTAAAGGTGTTGTTGAACACCATTATTCCTCTTGGATAATTTGGGCTCATCTTGAAACTATAAAAGCTAGCTTATGCATCTAATTATAATTAACCTATTCTAGCTTACATGAGTTAGCCTACATAATGGGCATTTATCTTCGTTAGATACTACAATTTCAGGACCTTGACAAAAATCCAACAATTTTCACAAGCGGACTTATTAGGGACAAGACTCATTACATGCAATGAGGCTCTCGAAGCTAGGGACTTTGTTACAGCCTTGCAAATGATATTTAATAATAAGAATATGAAAGTTGCATTCTAGAAGATAAAATTAATAATAACAAGAGTATTTATTATTATAAGCAGAAATATGAATTCCTAATTAGGACCTCCTAATCACAAACTCTTGATCATGACCTATTAAATTTATGAACACCCTGTATAACTAAAAAATTCCAGTACATATGCTTTTATTATAAATTTAAGTGCACATGCTTTATATTATAATGTCCCTCATGAAGCACAATTCTAGATATGATGCCCCCAATTGTGATGATAATAGAAATTCAAAAAGGGCGGACTCAATACTCAAGGACACAGTAGTTGCAGACAACTACATGAACCACCAACTAATCATGACTCCTAATTAGGACCCTTAATCATGGCTCCCAAATTAGGACCTTCTGATCGCGACCTAATCATGACTTCCTAACATAAATTTATAACCTCATTACAACTTATAACACATTGAAAGATGAAAAAGACTAAAAGTCTCTTTTGTTGATTTTTGGAGTAACTGAGGACAAGTGCTCTGCATGGCTTCAATGTCAGAAGCATGCATGAGATGTCTAGACTTTTACTTTTCCATGCAAATGACATTCATTAATTTAGAAAGAAAAAGTTAATCAATTGACTTTTCTAATGCGAAAGTGAAATTAGGGTTTTGGAACTGTTGCCGCCTTTCACACACCTGGGTTATGTGGCAGAAATCTTCAAGCCACTCGATGTGTCCTTGGGGGAAAGTCTCGAGTCAAGGCTGTCACCTTGTTCTTGACTCCTCCGTTTAGGCTAACTCCTAACGAAGCCAAGGGGGGTAGACCCTATTAAATTACTAAGGCTAATTACTTAGTGTCATGGTGTTATATTGATCAAGTTGTTTTAGGAGTTTTGAAATTAACTAGTGGAAACAAAAGATAACAAGATGCAAGATTTAAAGCAGATAAGCACAGTAATGACATTCAATATATATATAATCGAAAGAATTGATCAAATAAATCACCAATGCCTTAAATGGAGTCAACAGAGAAAATAATGTGCTTGCATGCACTTGAAAGAATGTTTTGCAAATGTCTCTTGGTAGATTTTAAATTAATGTGGAATGTGAATGAATTAAATTAGGCGAAAAGGGGACCCCAAATATTCCCGAGGGGTACTTGGAGTATGTCCAAAAGTGAACTTTCACGGCTACCCGCAAGGTGTTTGTGGGTCGGAACGGAGTCTCGGAGACTATTGTTCATAACGCACTCATCAGGGTGTGACAGGGATCGGCGCCTCGAAGTCACTTTCCAGTTGTTCCCACTCCTTTGGGTATTTTGCCGCCACTTACAGTTTGTTCGAGGCATTGGATTTTTGCCTGATGGTTTATCAATTTGGGAGGTGAAGACTAATTAATCTAGTCACTCAAGTGCTTTTGATGCAGCTTGACTGATCGAACGAACTGCAACCAAGTACAGAGCATACGCACTAGAGTCTTTGTTATTTTTAGAAAATTTTAAAAGAGGTGTTCTTATTAAAAAGAAAACCCTCCAGGAACCTCTTTCGGTCCAAGTGGACCTCAATCGGGGAATCAAGGAGGGGTTAATTTTATTGCTTGCATGAAGAAAACAACAATGAAAATGGAATCAAAGATACACAACACCGGTTTTCTAATTAGTCCTACCACGCATCTATTTCCCCTTGCGGGTCACTCGGGAAGTCATGGGGTAAGTAGTATGATTACTTTTGAATTGAAAATATGGAATAATGCGAAATATTATCGAAGTATACAATCCTGCATGTCAATACTAAACTAGAGCAGAAAAAAGGTGAAACAATGTAAAAAATAACACGGACGCGAATCCCCCCAGGGGGGACGGTGAATAGGCTCGAAAGAGCTTATTTGAAAAGATTTTTCTTTTTATAAGCAGCAATTACAATATCAGCAAACTGAAATTAATCCACTTGGTCCTTATATGGAATGAGACCCAAGGTTTACAAATTGCGAAATTTTGAAATTTTTGGAAGACGGAGACCCCCTGGGGGGTTTCGAATGGTCCAAAAATGCTTTCCAGACAGCACCTCCTCCTCTTTTCTGTTATACCTACTAAAAACCAGCAATCTTATCACAGTTAAATATGCCCAAAAGTACTTTGAAAGTACTTTTGGATGAACACACTTTTTACCCAAAAATTCGAAGTTAAAACTAGTTTTTAAAGAAGCGGAAAAAGAACCAAGGAAATCAAGCTTTCCTTGGTATCTTGGCCTGTTTTTGGGGCAGCCAATATGAAGCACTTAAATTGTTGAATATAACTTTTTATATTCTAAGGAAAAAACCGTGCATTCAACAAGCTTTAGATCTACTTTCACAGCCTTGAAAAATGACAATTTTCCCTAAAACTAGATGTAGAATGCTTGTAAAAATTTCTTTAGGAATGAGATCTAGTTTTATGAGCTTTAAGGCAGCAAGATCTATGTAAGATGAACTCTGAAATTGATAGTTCTAAACAAATTTAAAGCTGCAAAACAAGTAACCGGACTGATTTTGAAGAAATTTGAAGGAGGAAGAGGAAAGGAAGAGCGCTTGTTGCCGAAATGGATCTGCAAAAAAGGACTAGTTAGTGGAATGCCGAGGGAGAATGCCTTCATAACACAGTCAGATGCCCAGTGGAGTCAAGCTAGATCCACGGTTCGTCCAATCCCTGCTACGTGAAAACTAACAAACAATCCTGCACAAAAACCTTATGAGTTCTAGATAGAGATATATGAAAACAGAGAGGGATTACATGCAAATAAACTTATTTAAATATGTATAATCTGAATCTGTAAACATATATGCTACGAGATATTGAAAAGCAAGTAACCTTACTTGCCCAGCTATACCCCTATTGATTCAGCCGAATCATTAAGCCAGACAGGATTCAGATGCATAAATTGAGAGGAAGACACCGGTAACAACGGAGCTGCAAAAAACAATGTTAAATCCACACACATAAAAGCATTACACCGTCTTGGCCTCCAAAGCTTCACTTTATTCCAATAGCAAAAGATATTACACAGTATTACAACAGCAATAGCTCCTCAATCCAGCTCTGACTAGCTTGGAAGAGGCAGCCTGAGCTTTATTTATACAAAAAATAGGAGATCCAGGCCAGGGGGAGTGTAAATCCCAAGGAGAGAGAGACTACAGCTGCATGTGGAGTGAATCTTGGTCTGATCTGTGTCTAACTGAGCCTGATCTGAGTCTCACTGAGTGCAATTGTCAATCAGAGAGCTGATCTGACTGACACCTCACTCTGTTGACTGAAGCATCCACCAAAACTCATCCAGAGAGGCCCACACGTGTGGATGAGAGAGGGAAGACGAAATTCCCAAGATTGCATGCAATAATGCACTCCCAGTTTAGCCCAAATCACCTCCTTCAGTCAAGGAATGGCCAGATCCAGTCAATCCCAAGCCGATGAGACTGATTTCAGTCAAATCGGAGCAAATCCCAATGATTTAGGATTTGGGGTTTTCTCCATTATTTAATTAATTTATCAATTAAATAATCAATATTTGATTTTTTGGGGATTTTTGACCTAAGTGATGGAAAATCACTCAAAACTTGGAAATAGTGGGTCTATAGGTTTACCGGGTGCTCTTAGCTTGAAAATGAGCACCTACATGACTGAATCTGACTTCTGAGCCCACTTTTAAAGTTTTATTACAAAACCAATTTTTCCAATTAAACTATTAAAAAATACCCTAAGTTTTTGGAAAAATTAAATTTTAATAAAAAACACTGCAAAAATTTTAAAAAATTAAAACCTAGGGGAACCTAGACATGTTCATATGACTCGACAATAATGCCTAGCATGTTTATACATTAACACACAGACTCTAATAACCTCACTAGGCCCAAATGCCAAACCGACCACCCCAACTTTGGAGGTATGGAGTGAAAAACTCAGAAATTATCAGTCGTTTATTCAACAATTGATAATAACCAAGGGAAAAAACACCCTGGGCTGATCGGATTGACAAATGAGGTCTAGGAGACTGAGTCTTTTACAAACACTATCATGCTAGAACATTTTATTACAACTCCCACAAGGGGTATGAACATGTGATATAGTACAACAAAGCTTCCCAGAAGCAAGACTAAAGGTCTTCTGAAGTCCGAACAAGTTATCCTTGTCCGGTTCACCAGGCTCACTTGATAAAAAACCACCAAGTACAACTTAGGTGGTAACAGGAACCTTAAAAGTCACTGGTAAATTATAAAAGAGATGCTGAAATATCCCAAATCCCGATATTTTCTATTTCTAAACAATTATGCGAGTACAACTGGGCTTACAAACTGCCAGGCAAAAATCCCTATTTTATAGGAAAAATTAGGGTTAGGGTTTGTGAGACAGAATGCACACTTACCACTGACAACTGGCTGAACTGCTGCAGATAAAGTCTGCAAGTACTGAGATCTGGATCGGAGAGGAACTGATCTCTGTTGTCTCTGGTGAATGCTCCAGCAATAAGACGCCCAATTAGAGAAAAAGGTGACGCCCTCAAGGAAGGAGGTGCCCGATGGATCCGCCGATTTGCAGGGTTGATAGCCTTGCTGTGCCGGAGAGATTGGCTGGAATATACTGCAGTTCTGAACCCTCTAAGTATGAAAACGTTTTGGTTCTCTGAGGCAGCTGCTCACGCCCCTGGTGGTCTGGAAATGCTGATAACTCCTTCAGATGAGCTCAGATGGAGCTGATAGTCACTGGGTACCGGAGTATGAAGCTGCTGGTGAGAATGATGCCTGAGTTTCGGAAGGAAACTGAGATCTGAAGGCCCAATAGTTGATTAGGGCTTTCTGGTGGAAAATCCCCTCTTACGGCTGCACCGTGCCTCTGCAACAATCTCTACCCTATGCAATATAACTGATGAATGAAATGAAGAACAAGTGGTGAACTAGTATGGCTTACCCGGAATAAGACTAGGACAGATGTTTCACTGCCGAAATCCTGTTAGCTGAAGACTCCGTCTCCAACCCCAACTGTTGTGATGCACGCTGTGCTGCTATCCAAGTGCTCCCAAAATAATCAATAATCATAAGTGAAGTCTCCTCTTGCTTTCTCCTCTATTTATAAAGTTCAACTGCGCAAAACCCTAATCTTTGACCTAATTAGGTCACTTTATCTTCTAATTTGCCGTTGACTTGCATGCATGTCACTTTATCTTCTAATTTGTCGTTGACTTGCATGCATGCGGAGGGAGACTTAAATAGTGCATGCATCATTAAAATAATGCTGGGATGGCATGCATGTCATTTTTAGGGTTCGCATGCATCTCACTTTTAGGGTTTGCATGCATGTCACTTTTAGGGACATTACAGATGCAAAGGGTAAAAGTTTAGTTGATCGACACAATGTCTCATTCAGAGATTGATTGACAGGGAGTGAATTCTTGAGCAGACAGAGAGCAGAGAACAAGGGCTCACTTTAGTAGCTTTGAGGGCAGTGAGGGCACACTTCTTCAATCGTGAGGGCAGGAGAGAGAGAAGGGGCGTGCTTCTTCAGTGACTGAGAGGTGGTGCATATCCCTAGGCAGTGATTTAGATTTAATGCCATTAGAGATTTCAAAGGAGAACAGAGGGCACACTTTTCCAAGTATGCAGTTGGGAAACACGTGTGAACAGGGGCACACTTCCTATAACATAACAGTTGCAAATGTTGAGAAATGTGGGTTTGGCCTTAAGATCTGGCATGCCTCCAAAGGCTTCAAGTTCCTCTATCTATGAAATATCTGTTGAAATCATTTCTATTTCTTTTCTTTGGCTCGCGTTTCAAGAAAGCCCTAGTTTGTTGGTTTTTCCACATTGGGGTTTCCAAGGTAAAAATACTGTGTTTATGGTTGTGTGATTGGTTTCTTGTTCCACTGTGTATTATCAATTATTTGATCTTATGTATTGGTGTTCATAAAATCATATCTAAATTTAATTTTGCATGCATTTGGGTTAATTTTATTGGAAGTAGTAATCTGATTATAAGCTCTAAAGTAAAATTAACATTGTATCATAGCGTTGTCTTTGAAAGAAACCAAACCAATTTGCACAGATCTACAGTATTGTTTTGATTCAGAGGGTTTGAATAACAGGTTATCAGATTTACAGGGACATGGCTACAAGTCTAAGAGCTGAAGATCGGTTTGAGGGCACAACCAGCTTTAGCGCATGGAAGAAGAGGATGACTCTGCTATTGGAGGAGCATGAGCTTTGGGACATTGTCAAAGCATTTGTTATTGTTCCTACAGATCCAGCAGACTTGGATGCTTATAACAAGAGAAAGATAAAGGCCAAGAGGATCCTTCTAGATGTTGTGAAGGATCACATGATTCTGCATGTGACCGGAAAGACGCATGCCTATGAGATGCAGGAAGCATTGACTAAACTTTTCTAAAGTGGCAACGAGAACAGAAAGATGGTGCTACAGGAGAAGCTTCACAGTATAAAGATGTCCAGAGGTGAGTCTATTACATCCTACCTCACTATAGTTACACAAGTTTGAGATGAACTTGCTGCTGCGGGTGAGAAGACTGGGGATGAAGAGTTGGTTCAGTCAGCCTTAAGAGGCATTTCTAAACCATCAGGCACTTTTGTCTGGTGCATTGTGGCCAAAGAGAATCTTCCCAACTGGGATAGATTATGGGACGATTTCACTCAGGAAGAAATAAGAGTGGGATCTAGTCAGTTAGGCCATTAGCATGATGATGATGAAGAGCACATTGCACTTGCGAGCAAAGGCAAGGTCAAGGGGAAGAAGAGCTCTGAAGGTGGAGCCACTTCGAAGGGTGAGAAGAAGAAAGACCTAAGTAAGGTGAAATGTTACACATCTCACAAGATAGGACACTATGTTGGTCAATGTCCTAACAAGAAAAAGAGGGGTAAGCCACAGGTTGCGGCTTCTGCAGAGGTGGAGAAGTTTTCGGCCAGATTTGATCTGGAGTACTCATTAGCGGCTTGTCTCACTTCTAGGTCATCTCCACCTAGTATTTGGTACATTGAGAGTGGAGCTTCCAGCCAATGACAAGAGTACGGAAGTATTTCTGAAATTTATTTGAGAGGGAGCTAGATCTAGACATTGAGCTTGGTGATGATTCCAAGGTCAAACTAGTTGGCAATGGAACAGTTCAGTTTCAGAGGGAGTCTTAGCCACCGATGAGTGTGAAGGAAGCATTGTATGTACCAGGTTTGAAAAAGAACCTGATCTCAGTCTTAGCAATAGAGGATAGAGGATATGAGATGTATTTCCGAGATGGAAAAGTACTCATACATCCTAAAGAATCAAGCATTGATTCAACAAAGGTGATTTGGATCAGACAGGGTAAGTTGTATGGATTTGGTTCACTGCAACAACAGTGGTTTGCGAGAGCTATGGCACAGGTGGTTGGCACATTTGCATCATGCGGCACTCAACATTCTGAGAGAGATAATGACCGGGTTGCCAGAGTTCAGTGCGGAGCTCTAGGGTGTGTGCAAGGGGCGTGCACATGGCAAGTATCCCAAGACTACTTTTGCGAGAAGTGACAACAGATCCAAGGGGATCTTGGATTTTATACATTTAGATGTATATGGGCCAACGTCAACAGTGTCATTGAGTGGATATCAGTATTATGTCTCATTCATATATGATTTCTCCAGGAAAACTTGGATAGACTTCTTGAAGACCAAGGATGAAGTCTTCGACAGATTCCAAGAGTTCAAATCTCTTGTGGAGAATTAAACAGAGAAGAAAATCAAGGTATTGAGATCAAATAGCGAGGGCAAGTATACGTCTAATGCTTTCAAGCATTTATGTGCGCATGCAGGGATCAAGAAAGAGTTGACAGTTACATACAACCTCCAACATAATAGGTTTGCAGAGCAGAAGAACAGGGCCATCATTGGGGATGCTAAATCCATGCTTCATGATCAAGACATTACTATGTTTCTGTGGGCAAAAGCCTGCAGCATGATAGTCTACATACAGAACAAAGTCCTCATAAGGATTTGGGGAACAAAACTCCTAAGGAGGCTTTTAGAGGGAAAAAGCCTGAGATTGGGCACTTGCAGATTTTTGTGTGTCTTACTTATTCCCACGTCTCTTCAACGAAGAGGATGAAGTTGGAACCCACGGCAGAGAAGGGCGTCTTTGTCGAAAACAGTGAAACTTCGACGGGCTATAGGATTTACATTCCCACACTAAGGAAAACAATGGTGAGGCAGGATGTAAAGTTCGAGGAGGATAGAGCCTTTCGAAAGTCACATGAGTCACTTCCAGCACAGACAGGGTAGCAGCAGGCTCCGAAGGTTGAGGAGGAACCAGAGGTTCATCATCTTTCAGATGAGGAGGAGCAAGAGGCCACTACACCTACCAAGAAGCAAGAGCATGAGGCTCCCACCACACAACAAGGCACTTCTACTTCAGGGAGGAAGACATCGAGATGGCTACAGCAAACCTTGAAGGATGCTTAAGAGCTTGTAGAGGATCCTAGGAGAACATTCAGGGAGCGTAGGCCACCACAGAATTTTTCGAGCTACATGGCACTGATGTGCAATATCACTGATTTCGAGCCTACCAGTTTTGAGGAGGCCTCAGAGAAATAGGTATGGGGGATGCCATGGTGGAGGAGTATGCCTCCATCATGAAGAATGATGTGTGGGAAGTCTGTGGTGAGTTCGAAATGGATCTATAAGATCAAGCATACAACAAATGGCAATGTGGAAAAGTACAAGGCAAGGTTTATGGCACGGGTATTTTCACAGATAGAGGGAGTCGATTATGACGAGACATTTGCAGCAATGGCCAAGAATACTTCCATCAAATCAGTGATCTCTATTACAGCAGAGATGGGTTGGAGGATAGTAGGATACATTAGATGGATGTGAAGACCGCATTTCTGGATGGGGTCATTGAGGAGGTGTAAATTGAGCAACCTCAGGGCTTTGAGATGCATGGGCGAGAGTCTCATATGTGTCGTGTGAACAAAGCGTTGTATGGACTGAAGCGAGCTCCTAGAGCTTGTTATTCCAGGATCAACAATTACTTACAGCAGATGAGCTTTGAAAAGAGTGAGGTGGATCGAACATTTACTTCATTGTTGTTGGCGTGGATCCTCTCATTCTTGTTCTATACATAGATGATTTGTTCCTGACTAGATCATAGAAGCTCATTGATGGGTGCAAGAGAGATCTTGCTTCGGAGTTTGAGATGAAGGACATCGGGTTGATGCATTACTTCTTGGGATTGGAGGTGTGGCAGCAGACAGGTTATAAATTATATTTTTCTGGGGCAGGGAAAGTATGTTGTGGAAATCTTGAGGAGATTCGAGATGACAAAGTGCAAGCCTATGGCATTGCCTATGACGACCAACTTGAAGAAGTTGGATGCTTCTGAGTCAGAGTTGGTTGACCCTACGTTATATCGTTAGTTGATCGGGTCCTTGATGTATTTGGTCAACACAAGGCCAAATATTTGTTTTGTTGTCAACACTTTCAGTGAGTTCATGGTGGAACCGAAGAGAGTGCATTGGGTTGCAGCAAAACATGTGCTCAAGTACCTACAGGGTACGATAGATTATGGTTTGAGTTATGACCAGGGGGTTGAGTTAGATTGACATGTTATACAAACTCAGATTGGGCAAGCAATGCAGTGGACAAAAAAAGCACCTCAGAGTGTTGCTTCAGCTTGGGTTCGGCAATAATGTCGTGGTTCAGTCGAAAGCAAAACTCAATATGATCGAGCTCAGCAAAGGAAGAGTATATCGCAGCCAGTCAGGCGAGTTGTGAGGCCATTTGGTTCGCAAGTTTCTTGTGTGTTTATTTGGTCAGAGGTTGCAGCCAACCATCATTCACTGCAATAATTAGTGTTGCATCAAACTCTCTGAGAATCCAGTGTTTTGTGATAGGTCAAAGCACATAGAGATCAAGTATCACTTCATCCCAAATTATGGTCAGAGGGGAGTTGTGAAGCTTCAATACATATCTATAGACGAGCAAACTGCAGACATTCTCACAAAGGATTTGGTAAAGAGGAAGTTTGTCTTCTTCAAAGATAAGCTTGGAGTGGTGCATAACACTTTGCTCATTAAGAGAGACTGTTGATTTTTGCAGTAACTAAGATCAAGTGCTCTACATGGCTTCAGTGTCAAAAGCATGCATGAGATGTCCAAACTTTTACTTTTCCATGAGAACAAGTTAAATAATTGACTTTTTTAATGCAAAAGTGAAATTAGGGTTTTGGAAACCTAAAAGTCATTGGTAAATTATAAAAGAGAGGGAGAGGATAAAAGTTCAGTTGATTGACACATTGTCTCATTTAGAGATTGATTGAGAGGGAGCGAATTATTGGGCAGTCGAAGAGCAGAGTCTGCATAATTTTAAAAATTGGCCAAACCGGTTTTGGAATCGGTCGATTTACCGATTTAAGGGGTAACCAAATCAAACCGGCAATCAAATAGGTCAAGTTACATAAAAAATCAGCTGATTTTTGTGTGGACCCATGCACTCAAAAAAATAGGGTTTTTTTATGTTTTACTTCAGTTTTTTTTCCTAACCTATGTTACCTAACCCAACCTGTAATCTATTTAGTGACTACCCCAGGGCCCCCACCCTTTATTTCCTTGTGTTGTTGGCATCGCGCAAGTCTGGAATCTTAGAGAGCATGTGGCAGCGTGAACATTGAAGTTGAACCGTGAAGTATGAACAAACTGTGGAACTGGAACCCGAACAGTGGATTGTGGAGTGTAGGAGTGGGTCGTGTGTGGAGTCTGAAGTTGACGGAATCGTGTGGACTGACTGAGACAACATCACAGCAGTGGACTGAGAGATCTAAGAGTCGAGACAACGATGGAGTCGTGGACTGTGGAAGTGGCCAGTGGGTTGACTGACTTGACAGGTGGAGCACTTGGAAGTTGGAAACTTGGAGCCTAAGGTTGCCTTAGAGACAAAGGACTAGAGGTAAAGTGTAAACTACTAAACAGTGAAAAGTGAAAGTGAAATTTCACTAAAATTTAAACTTTAACTGTTAAACAAAATAGAAGATCCTATAAAAACTTCATTTTTTCTCATTATATTTGCAATTTTGCTTCTATTTTTATTATGTGCATGTTCATATTTTTCTTTCTTTTTCTTTGCATGTTCAAACTACAATGACAATCAATTTCAACAGTCAACTTCAAGTTCAAAATCCAAATATGCATTCTATTCTTCATACAATACCTGACACCTGTGCAATGGCCCCAAAAGCAAAAGATCCTGCATGGATCCGTGCAGATGTTGTTGAGGGGGATATGTATTGCAAGAAACCGATTAAGGCAGGGGGTAAGCTTAATCAACACTTGGAATCCATCAAAGGCCAGGTTAAGGCATGTGAAGCTCCATTAGAAGTTATTGCACAAATTAGAGCTGATTTGCAAAGAGTGATAGAGAAAGAAATAGGGAAGAAGAGGAGGCTTGCTGAAATGATGGGTGGGACCTATGCTCCTAATTCAAATGAAGGCTCTTCATCTATCCCTTCTACCACTCTTAGGGATCCTTTTTAGTATGTTCCACCCTCCAAGACTACACAAGATAAGAGAAAAAAGAAGAGTAACATTCAAAGCTATTTCACACCTCCCAACACTTATATCAATGCCAATGCTTATCACTTGCCTTTGACACAAGTTCATCCCACCTTAGATTCCCATTGAAAGAAGCACTACAAAGAAGTTTCCTATGAGTACATATCTAGATGGTGGTATGATGCATCTCTCTTTTAATGTTGCTCGCTCTTCTTATTACCAACCTATGTGGAATGTTGTTATAGCTGTTGGTAAAGGCATCAAAGCGCCTAGTATGCATGACTTGAAGGGATATCTTTTACAAAAAGAGATAGTGTCCATAGATGAATACCTGAAGGAATTTAAACAGTCGTGGGTCAAAACAGGATGCATTATCATGTCAGATGGATGGACCGAAGCAAAGAACCGTACCATCATAAACTTCCTTGTCTCTTGCCCACAAGGAACAATGTTTTGAGATCATGTGATGCATCTGATAAGGTGAAAGATGCAAATCTATTATTTCATCTTTTGGATGAGGTTGTTGATCAGGTGGGGGCAGCTAATGTTGTGCAAGTCATCACAGCTAATGCCTCTATGTTCTTGCTGGTAAGATGTTAGAGGAAAAACATAAAACCATATTTTGGACTCCATGTGTGGGACATTGCATAGACCTCATGCTTGAGGACATATGCAAACACGATTGGATTAAGGACATTATAGAGCATGCCAACAACATCACCAAGTACATCTACAACCACGATTGGGTATCGAGCTTGATGAGGAGACACATAGGGCAGGGCACTTGTTAGGCAACTCACTTCCTCACGTTGCAATCTCTCATTTCCCAAGCACAGAACTTGGAGCAGATGTTTTCAAGTAATGTATGGAATTCAACTCAATGGGCCAGCAAACAAGATGGAAAAGACACCAAGAAGAGAATTAAAAGCTCTTCATTTTGGAAAAAAGCAACAAAGTTTGTGGCAATCACTGAGCCACTTGTTAAGGTGTTGTGGTTGGTGGATGGGGAAAAATTGACCATGGGATACATTTATGAGGCTATGGATCAAGCGAAGGAGCAATTAAGGGCATCATATAAGGATAGACTGGGTAAGTATGGGCCTTTTTGGGTTATCATTGATAGGAGATGAAACAATCAACTCCATCGCCCTATACATGCAACTAGGTATTTCCTAAACCCAAGGTATCATTATAGAGATCAATTTGATCAAGATCCGAGCGGGGAGGTGAATGATGGATTGTATTCTTGCCTTGAGCGCATGGTCCCAAGTGAGGCGGACCAAATGGAGATACATCGGTAGATCACCTCTTTCAACATCGCCACAGGTACCTTTGCCAAAAATGTGGCTAAGATTGCAAGAGATGTGGACCAACCAAGTAAACAATTCAATTGCTTTATTAAATTATGTCGATTAATTTTAAAGTTTAAACTTTAAATTGTAAATACATCAATTCTTAACCAAATTCACAATCTAATTTAGTGAATTAACTGTCTTGACTCTTTGTATTTGCAACACAATGGTGGAAGGCATTTGGTAACCAATGAAAAGAATTGCAAAAGTTTACAATTCAAGTCTTGAGTCAAACCTGCAGCTCTTCTGGGTGTGAGCACAATTGGTCTTTGTTTGAGTGAATTCACATGAAGAAGAGAAACCATTTAGAGCATAAACGATTAAATAATCTAGTCTTCGTGCAATACAACCTTCGACTCAGGCACAACCAATTAATGAACAAAAGACCTAATACGCATCCTATTGTGTTGGATGATATAGATCCAACATCAGATTGGGTAGTGGAGATCCAAGTGCCAGAGTTTGAAGATGATCTGGATATTGAGTTGGAGGACTTGTTGGAGGTTTTGTTGGAGGTTTTGTTGGATGCAAATCCTCTATTGTCGATGCCAGCAATTCATACAGGTGTAGATCCAGAGATTCTAGGCATGTCAAGCACTAGTCGACCAGGACCTCATACTTATAGGAAACGACCATGTAGGCATTCATCCAGTACTACTAGTGTAGTAGCAGATGACCTTGAGCCTGAGGAGCCCGACCATGAGCCAGATGATGATGCCTTTGCTAGTCCTTCTGGTTCTTCTTCTTCTAGTTCTACTTCTACTTCTACCAGTGGCGATGAGTTTGATCATTGATGATGTATGACAGTTGTCTATGTAGTAACTAGTGGTCGTTACTATGTAGTTGACTATGTAGCATGTTGCTTTTTGGACTCTATGGGCCATATAACCAATAGGCCTCATGGATTATGTATTTTGTTCCAATTCTAGTCTACTAAATATGTATTGTACAGTACACTTTGTGCCATTTTGATATATAAATATTGACTTCTATATGTGCGTGTGTGTGTGTGTGTGTGAATGTGCAAACTTTGGATATTTTATCTCTAATGCTTTGGAATCATGGATTAGAATCTTAAAAACGTTGTTTTTCTTTAAAATTTAAATATTTTATGTATTTTTGAGTAATACTGATTCATTAAATTCAAATCAACCAATTTATGACCGATTCATTACCAATTCCAATTCTGATTCGAATTGACCCTCGTCTGATTCTAATTTTTAAAACTATGACAGAGAGTAGGGGTGCACTGCAGTAGCTGTGAGGGCAATGAGGGCACACTTCTACAGTCGTGAGGGAAGGAGAGAGAGCAAGGGCGCACTTCTTTGATGATTGAGAGGGGGCGCATTTCCCTAGGCAGTGATTCAGACTTGATACCATTAGAGATTTTAGAGGAGAATAAGGTGCACTTTTCCAAGTCTGCAACTAGGAAACACGTGTGAGCAAGGGCGCACTTCCTACAGCATAGTAGTTGCAGCTATTGAGCAATGTGGATTTGGCCTTTAGATCTGGCACACCTCCCAAGGATTCATGTTCTGATCCCTTCGTCAGATTCCGATTTTTAAAACTATGACAAAGATCAGGGGCGCACTTCAGTAGCTGTGAGGGCAATGAGGGCACACTTCTTCAGTCGTGAGGGAAGGAGAGAGAGCAAGGGCGCACTTATTCAATTATTGAGGGGGCGCATTGTAACGAACATAAAATAAGATAATAATTAATAATTAATTATTAGGTTAACTAAGTTAGGTTATGAAATGAAGCGTCTCCTCAACATCAAATGCCCAAGCCATATTTAAGGCAGGGCCACCATTGTAACACATCAGGGGCGCACTTCAGTAGCTGTGAGGGTAATGAGGGCACACTTCTTCAGTCATGAGGGAAGGAGAGAGAGCAAGGGCGCACTTCTTCAATGATTGAGGGGGCGCATTGTAACGAACATAAAATAAGATAATAATTAATAATTAATTATTAGGTTAACTAAGTTAGGTTATGAAATGAAGCGTCTCCTCAACATCAAATGCCCAAGCCATATTTAAGGCAGGGCCACCATTGTAACACATCAGGGGCGCACTTCAGTAGCTGTGAGGGTAATGAGGGCACACTTCTTCAGTCATGAGGGAAGGAGAGAGAGCAAGGGCGCACTTCTTCAATGATTGAGGGGGCGCATTGTAACGAACATAAAATAAGATAATAATTAATAATTAATTATTAGGTTAACTAAGTTAGGTTATGAAATGAAGCGTCTCCTCAACATCAAATGCCCAAGCCATATTTAAGGCAGGGCCACCATTGTAACACATCAGGGGCGCACTTCAGTAGCTGTGAGGGTAATGAGGGCACACTTCTTCAGTCATGAGGGAAGGAGAGAGAGCAAGGGCGCACTTCTTCAATGATTGAGGGGGCGCATTGTAACGAACATAAAATAAGATAATAATTAATAATTAATTATTAGGTTAACTAAGTTAGGTTATGAAATGAAGCGTCTCCTCAACATCAAATGCCCAAGCCATATTTAAGGCAGGGCCACCATTGTAACACATCATCTCTTATCTTATCATTAATATATATTTGCCTTATGGCTTATCTCATTTACCAAGTCTTTTGGTGAACTCATTGTGTGAGTGAATAATTATTCGGCTCATTTGGTATCAGAGCCCTCTGATTCTCGGATACGTTCTAACTCTAGCCCTTGGCCGTATTTTGGCTTTTGGCCATAATTGCAGAGCTTCTCTGACTTAACAGGATTTTTAATCCAGTCTCTCGGTACTCCCAAACATTTCCGCTTCGCTGCCCTCCACTCCCATACTCTCTTCCACGTTCCAATCTCTCCAACGCTCCGCCTCACCACTGTGCACACTCCCACAACCCACGTGACCTCCACATCCCTTCCAACTTTCCTCCTTACCACCTACACGCTTCCCAACTGCGCCCTCCTGCTGCCTGCACCACCACCCACACCTCCTCTCTCTCCCTTCCCTCATGCAGCACTTCTATCATTCTTCCACGCCGCGCCACACAACTTCTGCTCGCTATCTTCCTGCCGCATCCACTCCTCCATCCGACGTTTCCATCGTCCCCCCCCTCCTCCCCTACACCTCACTCACCCCACTCCCTTGCGCGCACTCTCCTCTACCATTGAAAAACCCTATAGCCACACCTGCGATCTCCATCACCTACAGCCACGGCGATCCCCCTCCACAGCCAACGCTCGCTTGTTGTGCGTCCCACAAAACCACCACTTCACCGCTCCACTCCCGCCTGCCCGGCTCCATCGCGAAGCTCCTCTAGCTGTTGCGCCCTCTCCACACCCCCCTACCCCCTACTCCCCATCCTCCTCACCACCACCAGCTCCACCTCTCCACCCTCTGTCGTACGCTACTGCCACCCCCACCCTCCCACGCTGCCTCCACGCCCCTCATCATTTCACGCCCAACCACCTGTGCACTGCTCCTAAACCGGCCTCCATGTCCACCCTCCGCTCTCTCAACCGTCCTCCTCCAAGACTCCGCCTCCCAATATCTGCAAACCCTAACAAATCTTCAAAAAAATATACATAATAATTATTATATTTTAATAATATAAATATTATTATTATATATAATAATTTTTCTAAAAATATTAATAGTAATATTATTGATTATATAATTAATAATTATTATTATTAAAAAAATTACAAAGAAATAATATTATTATTTTATTAAAAAAAAGGGGGATAAAAAATAAAATAAAATAAACAAAGAAAACAAATCGAAGAAAAGAAGTAGTTCTAGACTATACATCGTTGGAGAAACAAATCGAAGAAAAGAAGTAGTTCTAGACTATCCATCGTTAGAGAAGTCAAGTCAAAGAAAGGCCATTTATCACTAAAGAAGTCAAGATCATGGAATCTGGTTTGCGACTACAAATAGAGAAATTAGAAGCCAAGCTAAAGCGTTATCGAAGAGATAATGAAGAATTACGAGACACAAATACGAACTTGGAAGTCATAATTAAAATACATGAGATGCAAAAAGAGCTCAATGAACAAAAAATTTCCGACCAGAAAAACCATATAGAAAAATTGTCTGCCCAAATTGAGAAATTAAAAGACGAAAATGATTTTAATCAGAGATTGAAAAATCAAGATATAAAGAAAGAAATAAACGATTACGAAGCGGAAATAAAACGGTTGAACAAAATCGTTAGAGACAAAGGTGAAGAACTAACGCAAATACGACATAAATTAGAAAATCAAGAATCAGTGATCGACCAGTATCGACAACAGATAAAAGTTCTTCAAAAACAAAATGACGACTCTAAAAAGACTCATAAGTCGGAGATCGCAAAAAGTAATAAAACACTATCCAACAATTCCGAAGAAATTTTCAGATTAAGGAATCATAACAAAACTCTAGTCACGAAAATTAAGAAGTTGAAAAATAGCCGGAAGACAGAACAATCTACGGAAGACATTGAAGGAAAACTTCTAGACAAGCATGAAGAAAATAGTTGCATCAGAAGTCATAACAAAGATCTTAAGGAACAGCTTAAGAAGTCTGAAGATGACAGAAAAGCACAAGTAGAAGTGATTAAGAAGTTTCAAAATGATTATGTGCAGTTGGAAAAGATACAGAAGGAAACCTTAAAACCTCAAGGGACGAAAATACAACTTCCAACTCAGATCAATGCTCACAAGACGACACTCGTAAAAGAAAATGACATTGTGAAAATTCCTTATCGACACCCCAACCATAAAAACCGATATCCTAAAAAGTGGGAACTATCGAAAGCTAATGGTACCAATGTGACCAAAGCTCCTAACGATAGATCAGTATGTAATGCCAACAATCCACAACAAATCAATTTAGGATGGATTGATTCATCCACGTATCGGAATTTATGCTCCACTCTTAGCAATTCATATCGACATGTTACGTCAGCTACGACACTACAAAAAATGAGGCAAATACATTATGAAGGCTTTGAGGACAAAGCCTTTCTAAGAGAGTGGCAATGTAACGAACATAAAATAAGATAATAATTAATCATTAATTATTAGGTTAACTAAGTTAGGTTATGAAATGAGGCGTCTCCTCAACATCAAATGCCCAAGCCATATTTAAGGCAGGGCCACCATTGTAGCACATCATCTCTTATCTTATCATTAATATATATTTGCCTTATGGCTTATCTCATTTACCAAGTCTTTTGGTGAACTCATTGTGTGAGCGAATAATTATTCGGCTCACGCATTTCCCTAGGCAATGATTCAGAATTGATGCCATCAGAGATTTCAGAGGAGAACAGAGGGCGCACTTTTCCAAGTCTGCAACTGGGAAACACATGTGAGCAAAGGTGCACTTCCTATAACGCAGTAGTTGCATCTATTGAGGAATGTGAGTTTGGCCTTTAGATTCGGCACGCCTCCCAAGGCTTCATGTTCCTCTGTCTGTGAAATACCTATTGTAATCATTTATATTTCTTTCTTTGGCTTGAGTTTCAAAAAAGCCCTATTTTGTTGGTTTTTCCCCATTGGGATTTCCAAGGTAAAAAGATTGTGTTTATGGTTGTGTGATTGGTTTCTTGTTTCGATGGATATTATCAATTATTTGAGCTTATGTATTGTTGTTCATAAAATCGGATCTAATAATTTAATTCCGCATGCATCTGGGATAATTTTATTGGAAGTAGTAATATGATTATAAGCTCTAAAGAAAATTAACATCCTTTGCATCAGAATTGGGTCTGTTACCGGAGGAAATGGCAGCCCAAATCACCAGCAAGCATGTGAGGAGAAAGTGACCACCTTAGTCAACTTCTCCCAACTACTTCGGAAGCCGAGACCTCCCAGGGGAGAGCCCTATATAACCCTACAAAAGACACTTAGACGCACAAGTGTATCTTACAAACAAATGAAGTTAGCAACCAGTGCCTAATGGAGTCTAAAATGGTGAATGAAAGAGTTGTGTGATTTGTAGAATTATCGTTGATGGAAACAACAAGAACACATGCAATTAGTTGATCAAGTACAAGCTTATATTATTGTCCCAAAAACATAAGTACAAGAACGTAATCAACAAACGTAGATTAATAAACCAGCTAATTAGTACAGTATGTATGCATCAGTCATTTACTCAAGTACTTACAGCAGCATTAAAAGTCTCACAAGATTTCATATTGCATAAAAACATGTTTATTTAGCCAACTTTGCATAATAGAGTTTGAAATAGGTGTGTAGTTATGTAACTAAATGCAAACTGTGTTTGATTAAATGCAGCAATACATCATGACATTAGTAGCATTCAGTCATAAACAATATAAATTTAGCATTCAATAGGTAATGTATCTACGCATTAATCAAACAATTTTACCAACTAGGAACCATGTTGCAGTCTGTGAATATGATAATGCAAAGGTGAGTAAAACCCAGTTACTTGTTGCAATTAGGTTATTAGGAGACTAACCCTTTGTGTGTTATTGTGCAGGTCAAGGAGAGACTGGTGGCAAAAGGGAATGGCTGCCACAGCATGGGCAGCCCTAAGGTAAGGTTTTAGGACTGTCACGAATGAGCCCGAGGGTAAAGAGAGAGAGGACTAGGGCAGCAGCGAGGGTAAATGAGCAGGCTACTAAGGAAGTGAACGAGAAAAAGGGAGTGTGGAGGGTTGTTGAGGGTATAGGAGGGAGGAAAGAGGCAGGCCGCAGCTAGGAAATAGGACAGTAAGGGTTAGAAGGGAGAAGAACGGTAGGGCTGCTATAGCATCAGGCCCGTGAAGGAGGAAGAAAAGGGTTGCTGCTATTGCAGTAGCGAGGCCAAAAGGGAAGCTAGCGAGGGTTAGGAAAGTGGTTGGGAAGGGCAGCGAGGGTGGAGGAAAGCTTTGGAAGAGCTTGCAAGGATAAAAGGGTAGGACTTTAGGGACCAGCAAGGAAGAGGGAGGCTACAGGAAGGTAGCAGCAGCAAACTGCTAGGGCAATAAGGTGTAGCAAAAGAGGGTAGTGAAGGATAGAGGGAGGCTGGTAGCTATGTAAAGGAGTCAGCGAGGGTAGTATGGGAGCTAGGAATGGCCTAACGAGGTAGGGAAGAGGCTGCCAAGGGAGGAGGGCTTCTCTTAGGGCAGCAGCGAAAGTCATATAGGAGACCTTAGGGGGTGCTCCAAGGGTAAAAAGAGCAGGATGTTAGGGCAGCAAGACCTAGGGGAAGACTAGCGAAGGGAAGGGAAAGGCTTGGAGAAGCTAGCGAGGGTTAGGAGAACCTAAACTAACCTGACTAACCCAAAACCACCCTAAACTGACCTAAAGCAAGACCAAAACTAACCTAAAACTACTCTAAGAACTAACCCTAGACTAGGTTTGTGAAAGAAAGTGGTGTGAAAACAAGGGAAACCATACCCTACCCAACCTAGGGCTTCTAAGGAGAATGGCTAGCCAAGTAAGAAAGGGTTCTAGGTCAAGCAACTAGCCTAGGAAAACTAAGGAGAAACCCTAGGGCACCCTCTCAAGGAGACGTGCCTCAGTTTGCTAAGGTGACAAGAATAGAAGGTAATGGCCTATCTAGGGCAAAATGCAAGACTAGGGCTACCACCAAGAATTCGAACGTGCACATCCACCAACATCCAAACAAAAAAGTGAGAAGCTTGACCTTTCTGTGCTTATGTTCATCCAACAAATCAAAGCATCAACAAAGCAGAGAACTTCACCGAAGATTTACCAGAAAACAACTTGCATTAACCAGAAAACTTTCCTAGCAAGGGTAAAACAAGTGCATAGTGTATTATCCGATAAGTTCTGTCTTTAAAATGAAAGTGAGGAGATCAATTTATATGATCTCACTCACTGTTTTAAAATATCCAGGCCTACATGCCTTAAAATAAGTCAAGTTAAAATGTCAACTGAAAATTAAAAGAAAATAATAATAAAATATAGCCTAAGGTAGGCTATCTGAGGTATTAGTACCCTCAGGTGCCAAAACACGCTCAAATAAGTGAATCACTCCAAACGAAAGGCTGGAGTGAGCTGGAGAGAGGGCGTTATACCCCATCTAACCCCTATAATGTTGAAAAATTCGTCAACACCCTCCTCTAAGCATGAAAAGGCCTGGCATGAAGGGTGGCTTTCCTCTGAGAAGATAAGCCCAGGGAGAGCAGGAACCCACTGGCTAAAGGGCCATGAGGGTGTCCTAAGTGGCTATGAAGGGAGACGAATGTCTCACAACTGAAGCAAAGGCCACCAAAGCACAAAAACAGGACATGGAGCTATGTGACCCAGTGGTCAACCCTTAGGGGCCCTAGACACCAACCCCGAGGTTAAAAACCTCAATAAAGGGCAGACAACAATGCCATTAAGCCATAATACCCCCAAAGGATGACCAAAGGGCCCAGCCATGACCACCATTCCTAGATAACACCCCTCTTGGTCGAAAAAATTGGCCCTCTCTTCCTGGGGTAGACCTGAAGGTGCGTTGGGTACAGATGCAGCGTAACAGCGGCCAACAATCTTTGATGCATTTCCATTGGTCACAACATATTTGCACTCAATAAGTATAGGGTGCACACAACTTTCTTTTACTTTTTGTTGAGAGAGCATCAACCTCCCGTATCTCCACATCCAAGTAATCAATTTTTTTCAGAGAAAATATAACATCTCTTTAATGATAGTGTTTTCTTTTCCTTTTTCTTCCACTCAGAATTCTTGTGTAGCCATTATAGTAAATGGTTTGTTGACACATAGTGAACCTTAATTTGCAGTAGGAATACAATTTTTTTCTACAAAATCATATTTATTCCAAACTAATCACCATGCAAGGAATAACGAGCCCATCCACACAGCTTTCCAGTGTTCTAATAAAAATCCTCAATCAAGATAAATCTCAAGATTGCACCAATCCTATGGCTACCTACCAATTCATCATCTTTAGAAATGTGTTTTTACATCTATCCATTTTATTCTCTATATTAAAATGTGCTAAAATTTGACTTCTCTCAACCTCGTAAATTTGTTTGGCCATCTTGCAACACATGGTATGTGTAATATGTGGTATAAAAATTATGAATTAACAAAATTAATTTATTAAAAAAATACTACCATCATGTTTCCTTCAGGAAAAGGAAGTCTGGAGTACTTTTCCATACTAGGACATTACAATATGCAGAGGGGCTTTTTCACTTTTATGTCCCTGCTATTGACAGCCAAGGGACAAACTTAAATCATACTGCATGCTACCATACTTGATCATTTCCATGGAAAGAAGCCATAAGTTGCACAATGAAATTGAACTCAGCAGCACCTGTAAGATTGCTGCCCGCACAGCTTTTGAACAAGCAGTATTTGACCGCATGTAGTGCACAATATCCTGAAGAATAAACAGTTCACCACGAATAAATGCTTTGATATTCAACATCTAGAATTGTTTTCTGCAATCAACTTGGCAGGGATTTCAAGTTACCTGACAACCTGTACTATGACCAAGCAGCACTACACCCTCCGATCCTTCTTTGTTGATAAGGTAGCTGATAAGTTTGTCAAGTTCCAAAGCATCCTTTGAAAAACAAAATGAAAAGAAACAGTGATAAAACTAGTTAGCAATCAAACCGCATAGTACTTCTATAAAAATAAAAAAGGTAATTACATAATCATAGATCATATTTGGTCATCAAGCATTAGTTTCACAAATGTTCTCCAAATCCAAGTTTTAGATGCCAAGTTCCAATAATGTTTATTTGGGAAAGAAACTGATCTCTGTAATATTGTGGTAGTTTGCTCTACATTACTCGACTAATGTTACCTTGTTATTTACTATGAAATCTTCTGACTATATGCACATATTGCAACAAATGTCCCCAGTACAGTATATACTGTTAGATTGACAAGCAGAAAGTTGGTATGAATTATAAAGAAGCAAAAAGTGATGATATCAACATTCTGCAGACATGCATATGCATTGCTTGATATTCATTTAAACCACATCATGAATTATGAATGGTAAACCATGCCAGTATCCCTGAGAAAAAAGCTTAGAACTGTAACCATTATGAATAAAGTTCACTTACATGGCTGACAATACACAAGCCACTACGATTACATAATACTGAAAAATACCACACACCAACTGCCAGATGCCCCAAAATCAACAAGCTAAAACAGTTTGAAGCAACTTAAATTACAAGCATGCCTAGGCAATTTTGGGACATTCTCCAGTTTTGAGAGTCAATAAAGAAATCTATAAATCAAACCAGAGAGCATCTGAGTAAAAGTAGGCAATCCTTACCACCAATCTTCATAAAAGAGCAAGGCAAAGGCCACTATATAGCTTATTCCTGATCCTCTATATCTCTTTAAATGTAAACAATCTAAAAGTGTGGTCATCGTCCTAGATAGACTTACTCATTGAGCAACCAAACTCCTTTGGGTTCTCGCAAGAACCGCTACCTACGTACTTTAGCTTGTGGATAAAGTCACTTTTACTGTCCTCTTTCGCAAGCAATTTCCCACCTCTATAACTTGTTTAGAAAGACAACCAAACTCTACAAAATTAAGTTTACACACTTCAATGAGAATCTGCTCCTGGTGGGCAGTGGATTATATTAATAAATATAAAATGTTGTGAATTTATCTTATTTGTTTAAGTGAACCCCCTTATTTTTTATATTATTTTATGAATTAATGCTGCAAATAGAATCCCATCAAACTTGGCCAACATAATCAAGGGCTCTATGCCTTCTAGGGTTTGAACTTGGGTCATTTACATGGTCACACCCCCTTTCAACCACTAGACCACATCCTGACAGATAGTATTTTTATTTTTATTATTATGGTTCTAGTGCCCAACGCCCTTAATTATTAAGATATTGCATATGCCAAGTTGGCCAGCATTAATTTGATATGCCTTACGGGCATTGTAGGGTGTAATATCCCCAATGCAAATGTAGGAAAGATTGTTGTAGTTTTGGTTGCTATTGTTGGTTGTGTGCTTTTGTCAAACAGTTTGCATTATATCAATTTATAACTTTCTTAAGCAAGTTGCATTCTCATAAACACTTCGTCAAACATTTTGAGTTCATTCCAATTACACACAAAGTAAGGAGAACAACAATGGATTTTTATTATGAAAGTAGATGGTAACAATACAATAATCTAATGACTGCTATAGCAGCTACTCAACAACAATGAAACCTGGAAAATGATGCCAACATCTTCTACTAATGTGTTCCTCTTCAAATGGGTTCGGTTCTTTGATGGATTCGGCCCTATAGAGATCTCGGCCTCCTCTAAATCCCTTCGCCCCTCCTTGATGCTTACAGCCTCCCCTTGGATGTATTCATCCTCTCAAGTAGATACAGTCTCCATTAGATAGGTTCGACCCTCTATGATGAATGTGGCCCACTCAATAGAATTCAGCCCGACAAATGCAGTCGGTCTCTCCCAATTCTCATCCCTCCACGAAATGACTCGACCTCTCCCTTGCTAGTCACACCCCTCCACGATTTCAAGGCTTACTCCAAGGACGCAGTCTCTTCCAAGTGTCTTCGCACTCCCTTCATGAAACCACCAATTCATGGGGTAAGAGACAAGGGTAAGGGTATGTGCGTGTTGTAGGATGGAGTGGGGATATGAATCGAGGACCATCTCCCCTAGAACCTGCAAATGGATCTCATCTTTAGGTGTAAGAATTGGCATACTCATTGTCAATGAAAATGGTGGTGTGAGGGGAGTAGCAAAATGTGGTAGGGTGGGGGGGAGAGGGGAGAGACGAAGTGGGAAAAGGTGAGAAGAGCATGGTCTATAGAGGGAAGTGGGGAGGCAAAGAAGTACTAGATGTATGGGATAAGGTCCCGATTGGCCAAGACATAGTCCACCATACTAACTCCACCAATGTGGGGGAAGCATGAAAAAATCACCCAAGTCGAGATCGCAAAGGTTGATAATTCAAGAGCAGCAAATCATTGGATTCCCCAAGTTGTAAAATGTGCCTCCCATAAACTGCGATTCGTTTGATCTTGTCATCTAAAGACTTGTGAACGCTTATGGTCTTCAAATCTATCTCCTAAAGATAAAGTACATCAACTAATCTGTTATGTAATGGTACTTGTAAATTCCTGGTATGAGCATTGAAATCCCCCAAAAGAAGAAGCTCACCAAGAGTGGAGTACTGGGAGATGTTTGCATAAAGGTCAAAGAAAGGGTCCCCATGGGACTCCCTATGGAGTGAAAAGTGTAATGAGAATGGAGGGAAATAGCAAACTACATTGAAGATATCTCGAGGGAGGGGGCTTTCTTATAGATCTTGACCCACCTATGCAACCATGAAGACCCTATTATCTACTAATTTTGCACTTAGTGGATTTTTCGGTGAGCCGCCAAAGTATTGAACAAGTACACTTGTTCAAGATCAGAGTTCAGAAGTTCAGTGTGCTCCAGAGTTGGCCAGTTTTTGGCTAAACTTTTTATTTTTTGTAAATACATGTTCATACCTATTGAATTTTCAGTATTAGCATAAACTTTAAAAATTTGCAGATAAACATAAATAGATCAGCAGTGCAGTAAAAACACATTCATCACATCAGCACACATAGACACAATATTTTTCACTAGGGAAACCTTCAAAAGACAAAAACCTCAAAAGCATTAATAGCTCATCTCGTAAATGAGATGGCTTAAGAAATTCTTCAAAAAGTTCCTCAAATCCAGATCTAGATTTTGACCATAGTAACTGTAAAATTCATCGGTAAAAATCAGACTAATAATTTTACCCACAATTTCCAAAATTACAGAAAATTGTCAATTTAGGGCTTTCTCATAAAAACTGAGATTTTCTCTCTCCTGCCCGAAAATATCAGACTGCTGAAAACTATCTGAAAATATCATACTGCTGAAAACTCCCCAAAAATATCAGATTGTCTGAAAACTGCACAAAAATATCAGACTGCTGAAAACTGCCCAAAAATATCAGCCTGCTGAAAACTGCCCGAAAATATCAGACTGTCTGAAAACTGCCCAAAAATATCAGACTACTGAAAACTGCCTGAAAATATCAGACTGCTGAAAACTGCCCAAAAAATGGAATGCTAAAGATAGCTATGCAAAAATGCTAAAGATGGACTTTGCTGATAAAACCTTAGCTGAGGGTTTGAACATAAGATGGTCTTCTTCACCTGTGAGAGCAAAAGTGTGTGTAACAAATGAGAAGGCTTGATCTTCTTTTATAGCCTTTGTTCACCTGTAAGTGGACAAGATTAGGAAAAATAAAAATAATAATATTTTTATTATTTTCATAATTTCACTTTCACTTTTACCAAAAATGTACTTTTATTTTTTCCTTTGACTTTTATAACAAGTCCTTTAATTAGGAAAAATAAAAATAATAATATTTTTATTCTTTTCCTAATTTCACTTTCACTTTTATCAAAAAGGTACTTTTATTTTTTCCTTTGACTTTTATAATAAGTCCTTTAATTTGTTTTCCCCCTGTGGTCCTTTTAAGTGGACAAAATAAGGAAAGATAAAAATAATAATATTTTTATTATTTTCCTAATTTCACTTTCACTTTTACCAAAAAGGTACTTTTATTTTTTTTCTTTAACTTTTGACTTTGGCCTTTTACCAAGTGCCCCTGTGGTACTTTTTTTTTTTTTCAAAAGTACATCATCATAAACCAAGAGAGTTATTAATGCTTTTATCTCACACAATGTGTGACACCTAGATCTGGTACTAGGGTAACTTAACCAAGGGTAGCTAATCCTTGGAAAAGCACACCAAGCCCATAGATCAAGGGTCAAAGTGCCACACACATGCCTAGACCCAGTCTAGGGCTTACAGTGTCTTCATTCTCCTAGAGAATGGCTACTCAGAACTAAGTTGAGTCTACCAGTCCCAGACTGGTCTACAGACTAGTCTACATCGTGATCCCGGACTAGATATCTACTCAACACAAGGTTGAGTCTACCCAGGGCAGATGTGGGTTTATATCATGGTCCCAGACCAAATATCTACCATTCAACAGAATGGTCACTCAACATTGGGTTGAGTCTTCACCGTGGTCCTGGACCAGGTGGTCCCATTCTCCGAAGAGAAGGGCTCTCGATGCTGCTTAGAAAATCAACAATACCCCCTTGGGGAAATTGTAAAAAATATCCTAGCATTTAATTTTTTATAAAAGGCTCGGCTTCCTGGACTTAAGCATCAAGCCGACTAGCCCAGAGTGTTTTTCCCTTGGTTATTATTGGTTGTTGAACAAACGACTAAAAATTTCTGAGTTTTTCACTCGAACCTCCAAAGCTGGGGTAGTTGTCTGGGTGTTTCGGCCTTAGGAGGTTATTAGAGCCTTCGTGTCAGTGTTTTTTGTCATGCTAGGCATTCTGATTGAGTCGTATGAACATGTACTAGGTCCCCCTAGAGTTTCGTTTGATTCCGAGAAAAAATAATTTTCTCCGTTTTTTAAGCCATTTTTTAATGGTTTAAATGAGAAAATTCAAAATGTTAAAAAAGAATGATTCGGAGTCCGTTTTTGGCGTGGTTGGGCTCATTTTCAAGCCCAGAGCAATGTCTTTACCCTAAGGGCCACTTTCACCATCAGTCGGGCAGCCGGAGCACCCGTGAGGCAGTATTTGGCTAAAAATGCATCATAGTAGCATTAAATGCTAAATTTGGACATTTTGGCACTTGGTCAAAATATTCAAAAAAGTCACAATTGAATATTTTAATGGTGTGGTGACTTGGCATATGGGTCCCCAGTATTTCACGACCTTATTCTACATGATGTGAGTTAGAACTTTGGATAAAGGAGAGGCCATGTTTTAATTTCATGAAAGGGATGACGTGAATGGGAGTGCTCACGCTAGCATGGTGTGTGGTGGTGATAAGTGGGATTGGGTGGACCCCTTCCACTTAAAACATTATAACTTACACCATGAAATAATGTATCCACTACTAAGGCAGCGAATTGCTTCAAGGCGAAAGGATGACGTGAGAGTAAGTGGATCTCTCGCTAGCGTGGAGTATGTGGTAGTGTGAGTGGGATTGGTGGGGGACCCATCCACTAAGAATTATAATATGTTATAAACCATGATCACCACACCATGCGAATTATTTGAAGCTTGTTTTATTTCGTGAGGGGTGACATGAATGAGTATGACGCCAAAGCCCACGGCTAGCTAAATCAACCCTTGCATGCATGTGTAATAGATTGAGCTCGTGATTAGAGGAGATTGACGCCAATTGGAGTTCACGCTTGTTTGGTGAAGCTTCCTATGTGAGAGTGGGGGGCGCCTTGCCAAGGTGGAGGCCACCTCCCCACTCACACCTACCTTAAGCCTGCAGTTTAGCCCCAGTCATTGTTCCAAGTTCATGAAATCAAGGGAATTCGCCTCAGGTTTGGCTCCTTGCATGCCAAGTCTGTTTTAGGTCTTAGGCTACTAGTTTTTTGTATAAAGAGAGGCTGTTGGAGCTCTCTATAGATGGATCTTTTATGGTAGAGTTACTCTGAGAAAATTGTATCAGCATTTGCTTTGGAATTGTTAATAAAGATATTTGACTTTGGAGGTCTATGGGCTTTTGATTGTGGTGAATTCTTCATGGTTGAGGTGATATTGTCTCTAACTCCTCTCTTTCAATACTTGTATGTGTTTAATTAATTTGCCAGCTCAAGAAGGCCATTGTTGGCACAGTAGAATAGCCATTTGTTATCTCAATTTGGTTATTTATGCAAAGTAGATTAATATCTTGATGGATATGAGTAGTCAGTAATACGAAATGTTGATCTGGATTTGATTTTCCTAGCATACTAACATATGATTTTTTTATCTCACTTCTTGCATTGAGTGTTTGTGTGTTATCAGGCTTCACCAACTGTAGAAGGGTGCGAGCTCAGCTGCTTCTATCCCAAGCTTCAAACAACCATTTTTTAGTTTAACATTTTGTGACTGCAGGACCTACAGGGCTCATTATCTTTTGCTACAAAAAAGAAAGTTAGGAGCAGCTCTCTCTCTTGTGTTCCATCCACAAGATAAAACATTATTTTGGTTACTAGTTACTACAAGAAGCCCTAAGCTCCATTTATCCACCCTTTGGCTTCTTCTTTCTTGCCTTGTTTGGCTTGTCCTCCTCTTCTCATTTCGCTGCCCTCTTTTTGTCCTCTCTCTCTCTCTTTTGCAACCCTCTT
This sequence comes from Pseudotsuga menziesii, assembly GCA_001517045.1. Lineage (NCBI taxonomy): Eukaryota > Viridiplantae > Streptophyta > Pinopsida > Pinales > Pinaceae > Pseudotsuga > Pseudotsuga menziesii. The sequence continues at coordinate 230,201 of LPNX010584317.1, forward strand.
TCACTGCCCTCTTAGCCCTCTTTCGCTGCCCTCTTTTTGTCCTCTCTCTCTCTCTTTTTTGCAGCCCTCTTTCGCTGCCCTTTTTTTGTCCTCTCTCTCTCTCTTTTGCAGCCTTCTTTACTGCTGTTCGCTTTCCCCTTTTTCCTCTTTCCCTCGCTTTTTTCAGCCCTCTTTTTGGTTCATTTTTGCCCCGTTTTACCCTCTTCCTCTTTCCCACTTTGCATGTAAAGTTTTGCATCTGGTTTTACTTCAAAAAGACTAAAACATTTTGCATTTTAAAATGGTAGTTTTGCACTAAGAATAATTTCATTTTTGTTCGCATCTAGATTTACTTTGATTTTATAAACGAATATTGGGTGCATAAGTCATTGTTCATTTTGAGCAGATACTGAAGAAGAGGTCAACCAAAGACAAGTCTAAAGACTTGGAAATATTGAAGAAAAAGTTCCCAACAAGAAGACAAACCACATCCCTTTTTTTGTAAAATCCATTAAGGCTCCTTCCATTTTAACTTTTCAAGTTCTTTCAAAGGTTGAAAATCCAAAAGATTGTAACAGTTTAATAAAAGTTTCGTGAGTGGGGTCTTTAATCCCCCACACCCAGCTTCCCCATTTGGGGAAGTCTTGTAGTGGCCTTTTTTTGAGTGGTTTGCTAGCTTAGATTTACTTCACTAGATTGGTTTCATTTTATGCTTAGAATAGTGATTGCTATGTTAGTTCATTATTAGCATTTTCATCATTGTTTTACAATTTTTGAGCTATCACGTGGTTTCATATTTACAATCTGATTGTCTCTTAAAATAAACCAAAGTCTCTTGAACTTGCCATAACCCAAGTCAAGAGCACTCTTTGTCGAAGAGCATAGTTAGATTTGCATTTTTCTTGCATTGGGCATATAGAATAGTTAAAGTCTCTTGAACTTTTGTCATAAGACAAAGTCAAGAGCACTCTCTGTCAGAGAGTTTAACTGTGTGCTCTAAACTTAAAATTTGCAACTCACACCCCCCATTCTAAAATTTACTTCGTTGCTTTCCGCCACCAAGTATGCTCTGCCGACCCTAAAAAGTTGGACTCGTACTCAAAACGATGGTTGGATTTGATTAATCGGACAAGTGAAAACATTAATAAAACTTTCATCCACATAACCAACGAACCGGCGTTGTCGATAAATACTAAGGTAAATGGGCAAATTCTTGCTAGTGACATCGGAATAAACTGTTGTCTCAGAGTTCAATCAGGCTAGTTAAGTTCCTTGGACACCTAGCCTGGAATACTGGACGGTTCGACATGTCATTGAGAGGAGCCACTGAAGGTATATCTTTCGGTTGATACCTTGTGTTCTTAGCCATAATAATCAAGATCACTAAAACTTTATAAAATTTACAAAGAACACTTGCAAAATGTTCTCACAAACATACTGAACGCTTGTATCTTTGCATCCCAAGCACTGCAATCTTGACTCTGTTACCCATCGGATAAGGCACTGGTCGTGTGCTCATTTCATTTATATATCTGAAGTGCATATTTTATTTCATTATGGATGTCTTTGCTTAAATCAATCAGTTGGCTCCACCGTTTAGGCTAACTCCTAACAAAGCCAAGTCCCTAACAAAGAGTTTCTATGGCTCAATGTATTTTAAGTGTTTTTGGTGTATGGTGATGCGAATGGGTGTTGTTTAGGAGTTTATTATGATGAAAACACCACAGATTTAAAATTTAAATAGTACAAAGGTATACTTGCAATAATTCAAGGACAATAGACCCTATTCTTAAGTGAAACATGGATGAGGCACGCAATCCCAAGTTGATGTCGTCATTGGAACATGTCTCCTGTCGACAAGACCAAGCCCACCGGTACCTATGGTGTGGTGTCGACATGATGCTCACATGTGTCTCTTTGTGGAGAACCGATTTAGTTCACTAAATAAATATCCAAATCAAATCCATATAGGAATATATTTTAAATAATGAATAATAAATGATTTGATAAATACAATGATAGAGCCCTGTATATCAGTATTAATGGGCACCTTTGATGATTGTTCCAACAGTTATGTCCCTTGGATTATTATTATTATTATTACACTTTGAGGATAAGGAGGTCTCAAGACCCAACTGCATCAAACCAAAAAGCCTCGTTACAATTCCAACAAGCAATGGAGATGGCAAACGAAACCCCCCTACCCCAATGGGCCCATCATTTGGGCCAAGGGCAGGGCTCTTCCTAAGATGGCAAACCAAATCCCCCTAACCCAGTGGGCCCATCATTTGGACGAAGGGCAGGGCCACCCTGAGGGAGAGGAGTATTAGATTATTGCCCTAAGGTTCGAATCACTACCTATTTACCCTCCTTAGCTTAAATAACCTGTTCCTTGAAGTGTTAAAGCTCAACTAACTAAGATTTGGCGAGGTCAACATCAAGGAAGATCCCATGTGGTAGGGAGGATAGCTACCTCTTTACACAAAAAGCTCTAAGGATATCCCTTGAGAAACTAGAATCGAATGAAAAGTGTCAAGTTGATGGCAACCCCCTTGATCTAGGCACGCTCAATGTTGTTGATGTCCTTCAAATCAAAGGTATCAAGGAGGAATGAACTATGGATGATTGTAGGTTACAAATTTTTAGAAAGGGGTAAAAAGTGGGAGCCCCCACACTCTAAGATTGAGCTCCCTATTCCATCTAAGATGTTCCTTTATCATTTTGGCCGTGTTGCCTCCTAAAACACACTTGACCATGGAAAAGTCTTCCAACCACCAAGTGTGTTCCTGAGGGAAACTATGAGTTTAGAACCCAATGTCACCTCGATTCCTAGCTCCTCTGTTTAGACCCAACTCCTAAAAAGATCAAGCGGGGTAGTCCATATTTACTATGTTTCAAGGGTTGTATTTAGGAATTAAAAGATTATTAGACTAATTTAAGCTTCACATCAATCAATCATGCAAAAATGCAATAATTTCAAATGACAGGCAAACTCTGCTTTGAAATCTTAACTAAATAAATCTGTAAGAATGAATAATAATCAATTGCTTGCTAAACTAGCGCCTATTTCGCTAGAGCTATGGAGTGGTAAATAAACTAAATTAAACTTGAAAACATTATTGGATACATAAATCGATCTGAACTACTCACAATTTACAATAACCGATCATCAAATTAAATTATTGAAAATACACTAAGCAAATAAAACCAATGGTAAGTGAAACTTGCTTGCAACTGTGCTGAATCAAATAAAGAACTTGGAATAAAATAATGCTTTGAATAAAGAATGTGCAATGGAGTGCTATTAAAGTAAAGGATGCAATGTTTTGCAAATGGTCCTATATGTTTTAATTAATTTTAGGTCTTACTTGTGCTTAGGGGGGTTAGAGTGTTGTATAAGAAAATGCAAACTAGCTAAGGTGTCTACCTCCAACCCTTATCCCTCAATTGAGAGAAACTATTGGGTGCTCAACAAGAGAGCACAAGGCTCTCTCCTAGCTCCACAAGTCAGTCCCAAGAACTAGACGGGTGCTCAATAGGAGGACACAAAGTGCCACGAGGCCCCCAACGACCTCTATACATCAAGGAAATGTTAAAGAAGTTCAAGATGGAAGATTGTAAACCTATGAGTACTCCTATGATCACCGGTTGTAAGCCAAGCAAGGAAGATGAATCTAAAGAGGTTGATCAAAGGATTTATAGGTCAATGATTGGTAGTCTGCTATATGTAATAGCCTCAAGACCAAATGTGATGCAAGTTGTCGGACAAGTTGCAAGATTCCAAGATGCTCCAAAGGAAACTCACATAATAGCAGTCAAAAGGATCTTCAGATATCTCAAAGGAACTATGGACATTGGACTTTGGTATCCAAAAGGAAATGAGCTAACATTGATAGCTTATTCAGACGCAGATTGCGCAGGATGTGTTGACAACAGAAGAGGCACCAATGGAACAGCATTCTTCCTAGGCAATTGTCTAGTATCTTGGTCAAGCAAAAAGCAGTCTTCAGTGTCCTTATCAACTGTCAAAGCAAAATATATAGCAGTAGCAGCCTGTTGTACTCAGATTCTTTGGATGAAACAAACTCTGCAAGACATACACGTGACATGTGATGAGCCAATTCCAATTCTTTGTGACAATACAAGTGCCATCAGTATCTCCAAGAATCCAGTCATGCACACCAAGACCAAGCATATTCCTATCAAGTTTCACTTTCTTCGGGAGCAAGTCACAGATAAGAATATCAAGTTGAAATATATTGGGACAAAAGAACAGATTGCAAACATTTTTACTAAGCCTCTCCCAAGAGAAACCTTTGAGTACCTCCAAGAAAAATTGGGAGCCATACTATCTCCTAATTGAATTGATCCATCTTCAACAACACATCAACATGATAGGGGGAGAAGTAATAATACAAGGAGAACCCTTTTCCATTGATGCCAAAGGGGGAGAAAAAGTTGAACAAGGAAAGAAAAGGAAGGTTACTCTAAGGGGGAGATTTGTGAACAAAGGAAGCTCATTCTTAGGGGGAGCTTTGAAGTTGTTATCAATGACAAAGGGGAAGATTGTTGACTAAATTGCCATTGATGTCAACAGGTGTGTGTCGATGTGTCTTGGTGCCCCTTGAGTAGCCCTTCAGGGTTAGAAGTCTGCCAATGTCAAAGGAGACCGTTTGACCTTGTCCAAGCCCAAGTCTCAAGCCCTTGGAGCCCTTGGGACAATGCCAAAAGCACTGTAGACCCTTTAGAGTGTTTAAGTTCCCCTAAGATGTTTTGTTGGTTCCCCAGTACCACAACCTATGCCCTAGTACCCCAGAAAGTGTCCTTGGTGGGTTGAAGAAGTGTAGAATTTCAAAGAGTCCAAATGACCCATTCTGTGGTCATTTGTGGTTTTAACGAGGCCATGGTACCCTAGGAGAAGTCCCTGAACCCACACCTTGATGGTCGTGGTTATGAAGCATGTGGTGACTTTGTTGACCTAACAACAAACACTAAAACTCTTATTTGTGGTCCCTAAATCCCAAAAACTAAAACTTACCTTGCCCTTGAAACACTAATGATGTCTTAATGATGCCCATTACACAAAGCTCTCATTTGGTGATTGTTAAACCTTGAAGAAACTCTCATTTATAACCCTTACCATTCAGTGATAAAACATTTTAAAATCAATATAACTCTCCTTAAATTCTCCAACGTTGACAATTTGTTAAACCCTAATTTGAGGTCGGTCCCTTTAAGACTTAAAGCTTTTTCAATTATTTAAATGTTTCTCCTAGAAGTCAGCCCCAGTAAGTGTTTTAATGTTAAAACAATTTTTAAATCAAATTTAAATTTATTAAAACACTAAAGCCCTCCATAAAGTCGGCCCTAAACCCCTCCTTCTCAACGTCTAGTAGTGTATTAATACACCAACCATTTTCTATAATCATCATAACAACATCACAACGAATGAAAGAGTTGACTGAGGTTTTTTGTGGGTTGATCTAGCAGCAGCAGAGGAAGAAAGATCCGAATTTTCCACAGTATTTTTTTATGGGTTTTAAAGCAACAACAGTCCCGAATTGAAGTCAACAGAGAGATTTTCGGTGGCAGAACCAAGTCTGAAGTTGCGAGTTTTGCAGAATAACATCAGTCCTTTTTTTGAAAGGTTTTTACAGACCGAGTTTTTGGGTTAAACAATCAAACAGTCTAAATTCTTGTGATGACCTGCTGCCTTCACTTGTTGAACAGATCCGAGCCTTTTACAGTGACTTTTTCAGGGTTAAAGAAGTACACAGTCACGTTTTTGGGTGATGGTTGACCCGAATTCTTGAAGTCTTCTCCATAGTACATTCACAAGTTGTAAAGGCATGAACAGTGATTAGTTGATGGTGGAACCGAGCCTTATACAGAGAATTCTTGAAGGTTAAACAGTCTTAACATTTATACACAGTCTTGAAGGTCAAATAGACCCAAGTCTTCTACAAGTGTCAAACAATCCTAAAATTATTAGCAATGGTCAAGTCCAAGGTTGTCTTAAGGCCTTCTACAGTATAATACAGTAATCATCCACTACAGCAATTACATGAATTTGATATGCACAGATAAAGGTATGATCATGCATACTCTATGATGATGATAATGTATGAGTGATATCTATACAGTGGTATGTAAAAACAGTGATGTACAAGTATATGTATAAAAGTGTATGTACTAGTATATTTCTATGTACAGTGAAGTTGTGATCTATACTTTATGATGATGCTCTCCCATGCTATGATGAACACTCTATGATGCACACTCTCCTGTACATGATATGATGATGCATACTACACTATGCACTCTAAGATGTACATGTATGCCATGGTGTGATGACGCTCTTCTATGCACTATGATGTATACTTAATAAGGATGCATACCCTATGACGATGATGCATGTCCTATGATAACACACTATGATGATACATGTCTGATGTTCAGAGAAGAATTACTTGTTCAGTGAGTGTGGTGTACTTTGATGTACATAAACAGTGTATGGCAATGAAATGGCTTATTGGTATACAGGGATGACTTGGCAGTGATCAGAGAGCAGAGATTATCAGCAGCAGGTTGAGTGATTGGTTTTGACAGGTCCACAGGTTCAGTAATCTTTTTCTTCAGCGTGGTAGGGTGGTGCTAGGGCTCACAATCTTGTGAGTTAAGTTGTTGTAGCAGTTTGTCAGTTATAGTTGACGAAGCATAAGGGGTTGTAGCCCCTTCCAGTTGTAGCTGGTAAAGTTGTATTAAATTTGTTTACCCTAGTTGTTGTTGGGTCAAATTTATTTTTTAAAAAGGTTTCTATAGTTTTACCCACAGGACTTGGGTTTCCACATCAAAAACATTGTGTATTGTGCCTCTTGTTATTTTTATGTACATTGATGATATGCTATGAATGGTGATTAGCAACTTGCTCTTGATTAAAATTTTATAATAGTGGAAATACTGATTCACCCCCCTCTCAGTATTTTGACTCTTTATGTTGACATATCATTACAATATTCCTTCCAGGGGTGTGGAAATTTCATGGAGAAAAGATAAGAAGAAGAGATGCCTCGCTTGAAAAAAACTTTATTAGGTACTTCTTTCTCAATCTTCAATGCACATGGTACATGGTTGGCCACCTAGTTGGTTAGGTGGTCAATAGGCCTACACCACTTCTTTAACATCAACAAGAGGGGGAGACCTCTATTTCTTTCGAACCACCTGAACAATAAACTTTGTTCCTTGTTTGATCCAGGCATGTTGGGATCTCATTTCTTCATGCATGTTTTTTAGGTCAAATGTTGAAAGTATTCAATTAACTGAGAGGGCGGGGGGTGAATCAGTTAATTTTTGTGCTTAAACAATCTTATACAATTTTAAAAAACTTTTATCCTCGAATTTTTATGACAGTCAATATGTTATGAGGAATTCTATATTCATTCTTCATTAGCAGAAACTCTGTTGCAGCAGATTTAACATGTAAAGCAAACCATCATCATTCAATCACACAAAATACACAGAGACACAGATTTCATGAGGAAACCCATAAAGGGAAAAACCTCTTCTTCTTAGGATGTCAGGAAAGCTTCAACTTCTATACATCTTCTCTTTCTATAACTGCATGTGACCGTTAGATTATACACATAACGTTTTTTGACATTTTCATGATTTACGCCTTTAAGCGCTTCACAAACATCCTTTGCCATCCGTCGTAGCGGCCATGAACTAGAGAAGTCAAACGCCATAGCAGTCATGAACAAAAGAAGCCATCCGCCCATCATTGCGGCTCGAAAGTCAGGAACCAATCTTCATACAAAAGCTCAACACTATCAACCTGCATAGCTTGATTTGGGGGAATCAACATCAACCGTTGATCTATAATATGTCTTCATCGGAACCGTCCAAACTTGAAAACTTTAACATTCCGCTAATTCTTTCACTTCTGATCAAGCGGGCATCTTCAGAACGCGAAATTCACCTTGTCCGTCGATCAACCCGATCTATTGTCATAACCGTCGATCTCCGTAGCCTCTACCACTTTCCGCAAATTGAAATCCTGACTTTTTCCGCGCTAGTTCAATCCGCGGAATTATCCACTGTTAGATTTTTAACATTAAGCTATCATTATATTAGGATCTTTAACTAAGAGAATAACAAGCACAGCAATCAAACACAAGAGACAATGAACACAGTGTTTTTCCTCGGCGAAACCATAAATGGAGAAAACCCCGCAACTTCCTCAGAGATAGAATCAGCAGCAAAAGTAAAACCCCAAAACAGTAAGATGATCTCCCGACAGCAGTAACCTCTTTCTTCCTAGCCCCAGTGTCTTCTTCTTCCTCAGCTATGCGCTACAATTGAGTGTGAGTGAGTGTGTGATAAATAGAGAGGCTAGATCTCTATTTATACTAATTCCCGACTTGACAAAACCCTACTAGGGCCGACTTCTCTAGGAGAGTCTAATAACCCTAGTACCCCGGAACTGCGGGGACTTTAACCCTTGACCAATAGGAGGGTTACCTACAATGACTTGACATGACTTATTATAGAACCTCCCAATAGGATCATCGGGGCATGACATGACTCAAGTACATTACAGACACATCCCGAAATAAGCATCAGGTTACAATACATAAGAAATACAAGTGAATACATTCTGAAGTTACAATTACATCAACATCCACGACCGTAGATCTATCTCCGCTTCTTCCTCAACCACCCGATCTTTCCATTAATTAACCTATTCCGCGATTTGAAAAAGTTTCTTCATCCGGGCATGTTCAACTCGCGGAATGTTTCAGCGCTGTGGATCTTGCCTTGTGTCGATCTCAACCCTTCAAAGTTGCACTTTTTAACGGACTCCGCAAATACAAAAAATTAATTCAACCTTGCATCTCCGATACGCGGAATTTCTTTCCACCATTGATCTTCATCATCTTAAATCTGAATGCCATCAATGACAACCAGAAAACCTCTGTGTCAGTCTAGCCAACAATCTCCCCAACATCGAAGATATCTTATTCTAGTGTGGAGGTGTCTTCAGGGGGGGTTGGAGCTTAGCGTTTTAACGATTCTTCATCTCTATAACCAGCTACTTGAGGGGGATAACAAAACAGTAATTAGTCGAGGCTGCGTGAGGGTTCGCATGCAGGTGACAGCGATGGTGTAGGCGTTCGAGGGAAGGAGTGGCCGGTCCAGGCCTACTCGGACCAGGGGTTGGATTTGATAAACCTTGTCGTTTCTTGTACTGTGGCGGTGTGGTGAAGTGGTGTGATAAGGAGAGTCAGATCTGAGCTGGAGGCTGAACGTTGGGGTCTACAAGGCTTAAGGTTGTGGGCTTATGACATTGACGGTTTCCCTTCTAGCTGAGATGGAGGATCTGGAGATGGTTGATTACTCCAGCGACAGAATGGATAGCACTGACATTTGGGCGGCTCCAGGTGGAAGCCTGATAGAGCAGAGGGTGGATTTCCCCAGAGTGGGTCAGGAGGTATGGGGCCCGGTCAGGTCAGAGCTGTTAGGGTTGGACGAGGGTTTTTCCACATCTGTCCTTCTTGCATGTTCGCCGTTGGCTCCTGTTTCGACTGAGTTACTTGGGGAGGACTCTATTCAACAGCCAGAAGTTTTACTGGAGCTCTCGCGGTGGCCGGAAGATGGGCCTTCACTTCTTCGAAATTTAGGCTTTCCGTCTTTCTATCAAGGAGGAGGATCCGGGGCTGTGGAAGATCAGGTCCTGGAGCTCAAGGAAGGGACGAACGGACAGGTTTTGCAGGGCAAGGGTCAGCGTGGAGGTTCCACGGCGGATGAGCAGAAGGTGTCCCTGGGCGAAGCTGAACAGCGTGGATTTGGGTCACCTCGCAGGGACTTCCTTGGTGGTTGTCATGGAGCAGTGGATGATATAGCTGGAAGACAAGTAGGAGCGAATGGCACACCAAAAAGACGGAGTAAGAACTGGATTAAAACCAAGAAGATGCGGAATTACGTGGTCGGCGAAGATCTAGCCTGGGAGAGTGTTCTGAAAATGGCGAATTGTACCCTAGTCGGGAGGGTTATGGGCAGAAATTTTTCCAAAAAAACTGTTCAGGACTGGGCTACGACCTCGTGGGGCACACAGTTGGGCTATGCTCCTATGGTAGATATGTTGAACAGAGGATGGTTTGCGGTTAATTTGGAGAAGGAGGGGGACCTTAACTGGATTCAGAGCAAATGCTGGCATATTGACCACTCTACTGTTCTTTTGAAACCATGGAGCCCCCTATTTGATGCAAGCAGAGAGAGGGTCGACGTCGTCCCTGTTTGGGTTAGACTGCCAGCTCTTCCACTGCATTTGTGGGATTTGTATCACTTCAAGAGGATAGGTGATATGCTAGGCACTTTTCTGGAGGCAGACCTCTTTTTTCAGAGTCAAGGGAGAAGAAGGTGGCTAGATTCCTGGTTAATATCAATCTTAGGGAGGGATTAGCAGAATCTATCAATCTGGTTTGGGGACCGGAGATTATCCCTCAATTACTTGACTACGAAAATGTTCCCTTTCGCTGTAGACGCTGCCATGCCTATGGGCATCCGGTTTCGGCTTGCAAAGTGTCGGCGCGTCCTCAGAACGGCAATCGAAGGAAAGCTTCCGAGACTGGGTTCAATGGTAATCCCGAGAAGGGTGCGGACTCCTCAGGTTCGGCTCATACTTCTGCGGATGAGGTGGGCAGCGATCCATCTGTGGAGACATTGCTCTTAACTGAACCATTAATGGTTGAAGGTTTAAATGCTATGCCTGCTCTGGATACTGAATCGGCTCTTGGTACGGTTTTAGGGGATCCTTCTGGTCCGGGAACTCCCTCTTTCCCTATTCTATCAAATGTCAATTTATTCCTGAATAATGTTTCTTTCCTTGGGTTTGACTGGATCGATGGGCTGAGGAAACTTTCCCTTTCAGGACAGTCTTGTCCCCCCGGGCCGCTCCCTTTACTCCTTAACTCTCAAGAACATGGCCCGGGTTCGCCTTCTGCTGAATCAACTGCCCTACCTATTGTTCCCCTTCCTGCTTTGATTAATTCCTCTGCTGTTGTTATGAGTCCAGAACCTGTATTTCCCCTTGAAGAGTCCAGTCCCTCTCCTCCAGATTCTTCGGAATCGGGTTACTTCCTCAGATCTTGCCAAAAACAATCCTATGGGCTGGGCAAGTCTTCATCACCTGTGAGAAGGGGTCGAGGGAGAAAGACCAATCTTTCTAAAGCACAGTCCAGAGCCAAGGAGGATCTGTTAGGTGGAAAACAACTTTCAATCGAAAAGGCCCTTAGAGCGGAGTCGGCCAAGAAGAAAGGTCGCTGATGAAGATCCTGTCTTTCAACTGTCGAGGGCTGGCTGGGCCTGGTAAGAAATCAGCCTTCATCAGGGTGCTTACTCTTGAACACCCTGATGTGATCTTGCTACAAGAGACCTTAGGAGTAGGTGAAGTGGTTCAGGAAAAGTTGGAAAGCTGGATACCTGGGTGGTCCTTTGTTTCTCTAGATGTCAGAGGACGTTCTGGGGGTTTGGCGATGGGGTGGAATAACAGCCGTGTTAAGCTGAATAATGCCTGGGGCTCAGAGGGGGTGTTGGGTGTTGAGATTTTTTCGGAAGAGTTGGGGATGTCTCTTTCAGTGGTTAATGTATATGGGCCATATATCAACAGAGTTCCATTTTGGGACTCTCTACTTCAAAATCCCCTGGTGAGTGGTGACTCGGTGATGTTGGGCGGAGATTTTAACTTCTCATTGGGGCATAACGAGGTTTGGGGACCACATGCCCAGGTGGACTCCCTAGCAGGATATTTTGTACAGAAATTGGTGGAGAAAGGTCTTTTGGACATTGAGCCTGTTAAAATTAAGCCGACCTGGAGAAACAACCGCAGTGGAGAAGCCAGGGTAGCGAAAAGAATTGATCGGTTTTTAGTAGCAGAATCGGTGGTGGACAGATTTTTTTCAGTTCGTCAATGGGTGGGCAGTGGGGGTCTCTCCGACCATTTCCCAATTTTTTTTGAGATCAAGAAGGGGCCTATTAATCCTCCGAGCCCATTAAAATTCAACAAACTGTGGATTCAGGATGAGACTTTCAAAAATCTCTTCCACACTTATTGGAATTCAATCGTAGGGGATGATGACAGATCGGCCGCCATACAGTTTGCTGACAATATTAAACTTATTAAAGTAAAAATCAAAGAATGGGCTGCTGAAAAGAAACGGAGAGATGATGCTGACCTGAAGTTTTTAGAAGCAGAACTATTGAGGATTTACGAAGGGAATGGAGGGGGTTTTGCTACGCAGGAGTCAAAGGAGGTTTTGTCAAGGCTGGAGGGGAGACGAATTACTTTGCTGATGGAAAAAGAAGAAACCTGGAGACTCAAAAGTAGGGCACTCTGGCTAGAATGTGGGGATGATAACACCAAATTTTTTCATGCATATGCCAGAGGAAGGAGGGTGGCAAATACCATTTGGAGTCTTCAGGATGAGGAGGGTAATACACACGTTTCTTTTGAAGATAAGGCCACCTGCGGGGTAAATCACTTTCAACGGTTGTTCAAATCCCCCCCTCATGCTACAATTGAGGAGGTAATTAGATTGGCTCAGATGTTCCCACGTTTTGTGGCTGAGGAAGACAACGGGGACCTTATGAAGGGAGTATCGGAAGATGAACTCAAAGAGGTGTTGGGCAGTTTCCAGAAAGATAAAAGCCCAGGGCCTGATGGTTGGTCAATGGACTTTTTTTCTGACCTCTTTGACATCTTGGGGAGGGATCTTTTGCAGGTGATTGAAGATTCAAGGTCGTCTGGCTGGATCCCAGCAAGTTTTAACTCTACTTTTATAGTGCTAATTCCAAAGTCTGATAATGCTTCCTCCCTCAACGAGTTCAGGCCAATATCATTGTGCAACTGCGTCTACAAGATTATTGCCAAAGTAATCGCTAAAAGACTGAAAGTTATCCTTTCAGCACAAATCTCAGATGAACAATTTGGGTTTTTGGAAGGGAGACAGATCCACGAGGCTATAGGGGTAGCGCAGGAGGGTCTTCACAGTTTAAAGACTAGGAGACTGAAGGGGGCCATCCTCAAAATCGATCTCTCTAAGGCGTATGACAGAGTAAGCTGGTTATATTTGAGGTTACTTCTAACCCACCTTGGCTTCGGTATCAATTTTATTAGATGGATTATGTCCTGTATAACAACTGTTTCTTTTTCTGTATTGATCAATGGGGCGGCTACCCCCTTTTTTCATGCTGAGAGAGGACTTAGACAAGGCTGTCCCTTGTCTCCAATCCTCTTCCTTCTGGTGGCTGAAGGATTAAGCAGGGCGATTAGAACAGCCAGAGCTGCTGGGCATTTCTCCGGAATTCAACTAGCTCCAAATCTAGTTATTACACATCTACTTTTTGTAGATGACGTACTCATTTTCTGCTCCGGTACTAGAGGTGATACTCGTGCTCTGCAGGGTATTCTGGAACTTTATGCAAAGGCTACTGGCATGGAAATCAACTTTGGCAAATCTTCTCTAACTACTCATTTGCTCAGACCGGAAGAGGAGGCAGAACTATCAAGGATCTTTCCTTTCAACACGGCTGGTTTGGATGATGGGCTACATTACCTCGGATTCTCTCTGAAGGCTAACTTGTATCAGAAACAGGATTGGTACTGGTTGGTTGGGAAGGTTGAAAAACGTTTAATGGTTTGGAGTCACAAGTGGCTCTCTCGAGCTGGAAGATTAGTACTCGTTAAAACTGTGCTGGAGGCAATTCCGGTGTATTGGATGTCTCTTTCCTGGATTCCGAAAGGGATTCTTGAAAGAATAAGGAGAATATGTTTCAGATTTTTGTGGAGTGGAAAAAGGGAAGAACAAACCACCCCTTGGGTTAACTGGAAAAGAATTGCAGTTCCAAAAGGACTTGGAGGCTAGGGTCTAAAGGACATCTTTTTATTTTCAAAAGCATTAGCTGCTAAGGGAGGATGGAGGCTTTTGAAGTCCAATAGTTTGTGGTCAAGGGTGATAAAGCAGAAATATTTGCCTAATGTCAGTCTCTTAGAATGGATAAGGAATCCCAAAAAAACTCATCTAGGCGGCTCTGTGATTTGGAAGGCGATTGTAAAGTCATTTCATCTGATTGAGGATAATCTCGCTTGGGATGTAGGAAATGGGGAAAGTGTATTGATTGGGAAGGATCCTTGGCTGGGCTGCACCAACCAACATCTTCTCCCTGATGATATCATTGAGGATTTAAGACACAGAGGGATCTCTACCCTGAACCACCTTGCTGATCCAAGGCCAGATGCACCATGGGCTCAATCTTGGAGAAGGGCGAACTCTCTTGGTTTAGGGGCCAAGGAGACAGCTTTTGTTGAGATCTACTTAAGGGAATTGATTCGGGCTCATATTATTCTCACAGATCAAGAAGACACGCTGGTTTGGGAAGCTGCTCCTGGGGGTTCTTATACACCAATAGCTGGGTATTTACTACTGAGTGCTGGGGTTGAACTAAGAGATGTGGCATGGTGGTGGAGTCCCTTGTGGAAACTGAAATGCCCTGCTAAAACAAAGCTATTTATGTGGTGCGTTTTAAACAACACAGCTCCAACCTGGGACGTGCTCCAGAAGAGGACTTTTCAAGGGCCTGGCTGGTGCGTATTGTGCAGAAGGGCGTTAGAAACAAACTATCATTTATTTGCTACTTGCTGCTTCACAATCGAAGTCTGGAGGGTGGTTTCCACCTTGACAGGTTTTCCATGCCAGTGGGAAGGGGACTCGATTGGTGCAGCGTGGGACTCTTGGTGGCGCAGGTCACCACAAAAAAATTTAAAAATGCTACCATTGCTGGTAATATGGGGGATTTGGATGGCTCGTAATAAAGCCATTTTCAAGGATTCTCCTAGTACTCCGGCTATCACAGGGGCACAGTCTGTGGGTTTTTATAACTCGTTCCCGGAGCATATAAGGGCTGCTAGAGAGCGTAGAATTTTAAAAGTGGAGATAGACAGAACTCTTCCTTGGGCATTTTTTGACGGGGCTGCACAAAACAATCTATGTGGAGGAGGAGCGGTCCTGTTTATATCTGAGTCACACTACTTCTCTTTATCTATGGGCCTCGGGGGGGGCACTAATAATTCAGCTGAGTTAATGAGCCTCAAATTACTCCTGATGTTTGCATTAGAAAAAGGATGTACAGATTTAAACTTTCTGGGCGATTCAATGAATGTTATAAATTGGATAAATCATAACCAGGAATGTAGGCAGTTGCGGCTTGTTCATATTCTCTTTTCTATCAGGCAGCTCCTTTTCCGTTTTAACTCCTATACATGCAGGCATGTATACAGGGAAAACAACACGGAAGCGGACAAAGCTTCCAAGGAAAGGCTCCGGTTGGCAGAAGGAACATGGGTGGTGAAAGAATTTACAAATGGAAGACAACAGGCTTATTACCACAGGCCATTTATTGAACAATCTTGATGTCTACAGGATGGCGTTCAGGTTTTTAGAACTATACTATGCAGAGTTTTAACGGGCACATCACATTTTGCTTTTAAATGATATTTGATGATCTTGGAATGAACACGAGAGGACTGCAACGAACACCTCTCAATTTTTTAAAGCACACTATCAAACACTTCCAGATTATTGCTGCGCTTCAGCAATAATTAAACTGTGTATGTAATTTTATACCATATTTCTTGAACCGTTGGAAAGAAACAGCGAAGTAAGTTGGAAAGAAACAGCGAAGTAAGTTGGAAAGAAACAGCTAAGTTCACTTATAGGTACAGCATATGTAAATGCTCTGTTTGTTTTTGCTAAAGTAGACCTTACAGGCCCTTCATATGAACCAGTTTTTCACGCTTCAGTGAATATTTTGAATGTAATTTTGATCTCGAAAGATGAATAAAATTACGCTTTTTTTTCTTTGAAAAAAAAAAACCAGCTACTTGAGATTGTGGTTTTCAAACTCGACTTCCACAATTCAATCTATGAGGTTAAGGATTGATGACTAATGAGTTATTCTTGGTCTCCAACTTCTACAATCTAGTCAAGGTTTTCTAAAGGTAATTTGGAGTTTTTATGAGGTTATTTGGTTTTTTTATTAGTGCTTGGTGTTTTCCTATTGAAATAAATCGTAAGTTTTCCTTCAAAGCTCAAACTAGGGCTAAAATAGTGTATTTAAATTGTTTATTGAAATAACCACACATGAACTTCTTTACTAATATGCAGTAGAATATAAATAACTGAGAACCATCCACAACATCAATCACATCAATAGAAACGACACAGTCTTTTTGGGTATAAACCCCTAGACAAAACCCAAGATGGGAAAATTGGTGCAGCAGTATGAGAAGATATTTTATTAAGAAAATATGAAGCATTTACAATATCAGAAAATCGATTTAAGCCCAAGATGGCAAAATCAAATCACACAAATCTACTGAGAAAAACCTGTAAGGATGAACGGTTCCCAAGGCAGCAGTACGGCCTACTACTATAAGGCTTGTTGTTGTACGACCTGTACAGAATCTGTATGCCCTATTTACAGATCCGTACGGTCTATACTGATGTACGATCCTGCTATTGTATGACGCTGCTACTGTACGGTTGTACCTTCGTCGAATCCTCCAGTCTCTCTCCTCTGCAAATTTGAGCTGCCTTCTCCGGATTGCTACTCCTCTGTCTCCTTCGCAAAAACTCTCTCTCACACTTTTTTTCATCCGTCTCTGTCGGAATGCAATTGTCCTCTCCACCAATTGATCTTTCTCTTATAACCCAATGCTAAGCGAAAAACCTAATCTCACTATAGATCTATGGATGAGATCCTTCGGTGAGATTGGATGGCCAAGATTAGATCTAGCGATCACTTAAATATTTTCACTTACACTTTATAAAAATTGTTTCATAAAGTCAATCAATAATTAGATCACTTTAATTTATTTTCCAAAGTAAACTTAGGAAAAGTAAATTAAATACAACTGCCTTCCTGTTTTGAGTCTTCTGCATGCAAGGACACATGCATGCAGGAAGACCTTCCTTGTTGTCACTTTCTAACACTCCCTCTCAACGAGAAAGTGATTCAGTAACAACCCCAACTTATCCTTTGTTGTTGTAATTGTAACCTCGCGAGATATTCTGATGTATATTACTATTGTATATTGTTGTACCCCCATCGGAGATATCTGTTTTTCCTTTGGAGATGTCATCATTGTGTATCGTCACTGAGGTAAACCCTCTATTGTAAGTCGAGGCAATGGCCCCAGGTTAAATAAAGGAAAATGTATTTATGTGTTTTCTTAAGTAGGTCGCCCCACATGTAACCTGGACGACCTAGTGGTTGACTTAACAACTCAACGAAAGAATATAAAAAGGGAGGCGCCCTCCTCATTTGTCACACACTTCACTTGCTCTCTCATGTGCGCTTTAGGAGAGAGGAAGAGGAGGGACAGAGAGCTGCTACAGACATATTGTTCTTGGGTTATTCTATCTTGTCATCTTGTCTTTGTGACGAAACTATTCTGAGGAAGTTTGCGGGATTTTCTCCTTTATGGTTTATCCAATGAAAATCTGTGTCTTGTGTATCTTGTGCATCGTTGATGTATTGTTGTGCTTGTTATTCTTTCAGATAAAGATCCTAAGTAAATTAACTTAGAAAAACTAACATGGTATCAGAGCCACTCTGAAAGAAGACACTGTGCAGCCAAAATACAGCTACAATGGCAGCTACCAGAAATTAGGGTTTCATGCTTGAAAACCCTAGAAGACTGAATCTAGTCATCTTGGCACTTTCGCTATAACTCAAGATTGGAGAAGGCTTGGGAGCCGAAACTTTTACAGGCCAAAGATGAAATCTTGTTGTACCTTGTGTGAAAGTTTCAGCCACAGATTCGCTATACTTCAGGAGATATGATTCCTCCAAATCAAGGTTCTAGCCTCCTCAAAAATACAATCATAAATAAGTGACCTAGAGAGAATTACTATATCTCGGGCTAGGAAGGTCCAAATGAAATGTCGCAAATGTTGTAGGTAGGGCACAGACTGTAGTTTCTATGTCAACTTTTCAGACCCCAAATGTGAAACAGTGACATGTGGTAGTTCGTACAAGTTCACTATGCTGAACAGTCCTCAAAACAGTCACCTAGGGAAACTCAGCATAAGTCCCACTTGGAGAATCCAATTCTGCTCTAACCTGTGGTGTTGGAAAGAAAACAAATCAGGTTATCTCACTGCAAAGTTTCAGACTGTAAGGAGCAGATACTTCGTAGTTACAGCAAAATCAATATCAGACAATTCTGCAGAAGAAATTGGAGAAACTAGGGTTTCTTGTTCAGGGAACTTCCCACCACTGTTTTCAGAAAAGGAGTACATTGGACAACTGTTGAAAAGTTACCTAGGAAGTGTTTGTCCACCTAGCTTTGCCTTCAGGTGGACAAGGATACTTTAATTGATAACCCCTAGTCATTTGTATTTAATGAAGTGTGATGTTATTTATGTTTTTAAAGTGACTTCATTAAAAAGGCTAAAGTCACGGTTTATCCTAAGTTCATATTTAAATTAAAGTTGAGTGTGTGATTATTTAAAAAGGGTTGCTCTTGTTGTCCGTCGAATGCACACCAACAGCAGAAATCTAATAAAAGTTGTCTCCTCACTTCAGAAAGTGGGAGAGGTGTGGCCTTGGGGGCAAGCACAAAGCCAGGTACTGTCACCTACTCCTAGCTCCTCCGTTTAGGCTAACTCCTAACGAAACCAAGAGGGGTAGTCCCTAACAAAGAGTTTATATGACTCAATGTTTTAAATGATTTTGGTGGTTGCGGATGCGGATGGGTGTTGTTTAGGAGTTTTCTTATCACAGTTTTAACTTTTAGAAAATTACGAAGATATGCTTATGACATTTAAATAAAACACAACACTGATTGAATTAAACAAAAGCATCCATAATGATAAGATATTGAACAATACACTTGAGATATGAAAATTAAATAATAACAGACCAATGTCTTATCCAATGGATATGGAGTCACAAATTGTAGAGTTGGGATGCTTGATACAAGAGTTCAATGTTTGTATGATCGTTTTGCAAATGCTCTTTGTAAATTTTATCAAGTTTTAGTGATCTTGGATTATTATGGCTTGAGAGAACAAGGTATCAAAGTCCAACCGGAAAAGTATTCTAAGTCGTTATGTTCGAGACCTGTCAGCCCGTCCAGTATCCCGGGCTAGGTGTTTGGAGAAATTAACCAGCAAGCCGGGAAACTTAGACAAAGGGGCGTTTCGACGCCCTTACTGGGAAGAACTTGAATGCTTTTGACAACGTCGATGCGTTGGTTGTGGGAGTGAAGATTTTATTATGTTATCACTTGCAAGATTAACAAATTCGATCACCGTTCTGAGTACAAATCCAACTTTTCAGGGTTGGCAAAGCATACTAGGTGAGGGATAGCAACAAAGTAAATTTTAAGAGGGAAATGTGAGGTGGAATGATTTTATTATTATGAGCACACATTTCAACTCTCCGACAGAGAGTGCTCTTGACTTTGTCTTATGACAGAATTTCAAGAGACTTTAATTAATCTATATGCTTGATGCAAGGATAATGCAGTGGGAATGCTCTCCGACAGAGAGTGCTCTTGACTTGGGTTATTGCAAGTTCAAGAGACTTTGGTTCTTTTAATAAGACAATCAGCTTGTAAATTGAAATCACATGATAGCTCAACAAATTGTAAAACAACCAAACAATGACATAGCAAAATGAAACTAAGCTACTAGCAGAAATAATGTAAGCTAAGAGGAAGCAAACCACTCAAAGGACAATGCAAGACTTCCCCAAATGGGGGAAATCGGATCTGGGGGATTAAAGACCCCACTCACGAAACTTTTATTAAACTATTAAAATCTTTTGGATTTTCAACCTTACAAAAAAAACTTGAAAAGTTAAAATAGAAGTAGCCTTAATGGCTTTTACAAAAGGAGAGTGATGGTTCACAACTTCTTCTTGGTTTCTCCTTCAAGTTTTCTTGCTTCTTGTCCTTTATAGATTTCTTCTTTAATCACCTAAGGCACAACAAAGCTCATAGACCCGTTATTGTCAATCAAATTAAAGAAATAAATTGGAACTAGCTAACCTAATGCAAGCTCTAAACTTTGAAAATTGAGATTTATATGCAAGGGAGCAAACTAGTCTATATGCCAAATCAACTTCTAGATGCAAGTTTTGAACTTCCAATTTTTTCTTTAATCTTCTTTCGAAAATGAAACTAAATGCAAAAAATTACATGCAAAGTGGGAAAGAAGAGATGGTATAAGGGAGCAAAAAGGGAGCAAGAAGAAGGCTGAAATGAATGAGGAAAAGAGGAAAAAAAGGAGAGCGAACAGCAGTAAAGAATGCTGCAAAAAAGTGAAGGAAGAGGCTGAAAACAACGACGAAAGAGAGCAGCCAACAAAAGTGAAAAATAGGGCAGAAAAAAAGGTGAAAAGAGAGGCAAACAAATAGTTAAAAATGGGCAGCGAACAGAGAAGAGGAGGGCAAGCCAAACAAGGCAAGAAAGAAGAGGCTAGCAAACAAGAAATCGAGAAGATCAAGGAGCAAACAAGAGAACTGGAAGAGGTAAGTTCGTAGATACAGGTAACCAAATGTGTTTTTTGAAACTTTGTTGATGGAGGGAAGGAGAAGCTCTGACAGCTATGTCTCTTTCTTGGATTGGGAAGTGCTTAGAAAGACCTGCAAGATGAAGGAGTTAGATGGAAAAAACCACTGGTTCATGAAGAAACTTGATCTCAAGCTTGTTCTTCACCCCTAATGATCCCTGCAAAACCCTTACAAACAATATCAAATCCGAACAAAATACTCAAAAACTAGATTGTTAGCCCTTCTAGAGTATATAATGAAGAATCATTTAATAATTGAAAAAGCAAGGTGAGAGAGATATCACCAAAGACAATGTGAATCCACAACTCCAATAGCTCGTGCACAGACCTCCAAAGTCACAACTTTATTCCAACTTCAAACAAATATTACAATAATTTTGGCAGAGAGTTCATGCCCAAAATCTCCATGAGAAACGAAGGAGGCAATGCCATCCTTTTATACAAAAAATTGATAAACCTACACCCTAAATCAAATTAGCAATGAGGGAAGCCAACGGCTTAGTCACCAAGTCGAATTCCAATCAAATCCAGCTTGGAGTGCACACTGCTTCAGTAGACTCGAGCTGCAATTAAAATGGATGGGGAGGTGGCCTCAACCTTGGCAAGGCGCCCCCCATCCCTCCTTTGGAAGCATCACCTATCAAGTACAAAGCTGCCAAGTGTATCCACGTGAACCAAAGAGATCTGCACGAGCTTTGAATGAGAAGAAGACTGAGTTGAAGTAAGTGTTAACTCATGATTCGAAAGGAGCCAAGCCGTGAGGTGGCCCCAAAGCAAGGAAGTTGCCCACCTCCAAATCAGCATGAGATCAAGTCTTGGTGTTGACGTCAATCTTCAAACATTAACACGCACGCATGGAAATTATGTCATGGCTTTAAAACCTTCTCCTTCACGTGGAGAGGGGTCCACTTCATCCTAGCGCAACCGACTCACGAGATAGCATGAGTCCTTTACATTCACGTTATCCTTTTATCACTTCGCAACTATCACGCTATGCTATCAACGTGAGCTCCATTACCATGGTTTAAAATAATAATTTTAATTCTTTAACTAGATGGGTCTTGGGTCCCCCAATCCCACTCATCACCACACTCAAGCTAGCGTGAGATCCATCCATGCTAACGTCACACTCATCCTTCATTAAATAAATCCATCTTTAAAATTTAAACCAAAGTTTTGTCATGCTAATACATTATTATGAAGTGGATCGTGAATCAATGGGGACCCATGCCAAGTCACTTCCACTAATAAAATATTCAATTTTGACTTTAATTTTGACTTTGGTGCATCCTATCCAATTTTAGCTTTTAAATGCTATTCTGGTGCTCAATTAGCCGATTGATGACTTTTGGGATGCTCTGGCTGCCCGACTGATGGTGAAAGTGGCCCCTGGGGTAAAGATGCTGCTCTAGGCTTGAAAATGAGCCCAACCATGTCGAAAACGGAATCCGAATCACACTTTTATTACATTTTGAAATTTTCCATTCAAACCATTAAAAAATGGCTTAAAAAACGGAAAAAAATTATTTCTCTTGGAATCCAACGAAACTCTAGGGGGACCTAGTACATGTTCATACGACTCAATCGAAATGCCTAGCATGGCAAAAAACACTGACACGAAAGCTCTAATAACCTCCCAAGGCCGAAACATCAAGACAACTACCCCATCTTTGGAGGAGCGAGTGAAAAACTCAGAAATTATTGGTCGTTTGTTCAACAGTCAATAATAACCAAGGGAAAAAACACTCTGGGCTAGTCGGCTTGATGCCCATGTCCGGGAAGCCCAACCTTTTATAAAAATTTAAATGCTAGGACATTTTTTACAATTTCCCCAAGGGTGTATGAACATGTATTTTACAAAAAATAAACAGTTCAGCCAAAAACCGGCTAACTCTGGAACACACTGAACTTCTGAACTCTGATCTTGAACAAGTGTACTTGTTCAATGCTCTAGCAGCTCATCGAAAAATCCACTAAGTGCAAAATTAGTCGACAACATCTATTACAGATACTCAAATACAACTCTGACTAATCATAGGAAAACTCCAACTGCTCTTCTTTACAACTTTCATAAGTTTTAGAATAACAACTCCATTCGCTGGACACATCATAGATGAGATTCTCAAAAATATTTTCAAAAGTATCATAGGTTGGATTTTCAATAAAAGTCCAATAGTCATCATTGCCATCTATGTCGGATATGAGAGATGCCTCATCACTGGTATCAAGTCCCTGGCTACACTCATTCTGCTCAAAACAATCTTCTTCAAAAAGCTAGGTTTCAAAGATATCACAAGGGAACCAACTTTCCAAATATTTGTCATCCGATGGAGAGCATGAGGGACTCTTATCACATGAAACTTCTAAGATTGGATTTTCAATTAAAGTCTCGTAGTTATCATCCATCTCAGATGTAAGGGATTCTTCCTCACTTGTATCACATCCCTGGCTATATCCCTCCTCATGATCATAGTCATCTTCTTCAAAAAAAAGGTCACAAGGTAGTAAACCTTCCAAACTATCATCATTATGCTCATTTCTAGGATTAGTACCAAAGATTTTAGTGAGGTTATCCAATTATTGACTATAATCTTCGACTTGACCCCGGATTTCTGTGGTGACAGGATGGAGCTATCGAACTGCGTTAATGTACTCAAGCTCTCTTGAATATTGTTTTGCCTCTCTCCAACTTTCTCTGAAAATATCATGCATGTCACCTACATAGTTTATGTACTCAAGCTCGCTTGATGATGCTTTAGGACCACAACCCTCTGGAAAACCATGCTCCTGAACATAGCATGCATAATAGGAAGAAGATTCTTCATGAAGGTCTTCACATGCCCTACAAAATGGCGTGTAAGTTTCAACCATGTTAGCAGCCTCTAACTGATGAGGAGGCCTCCGTTCATGGTTGGGATTTATTCTTTACCATGTTGGTTTTGCAGGGAAGGTTCTAGGAGGTGGCGGAGGTTGAGTTCTTTCAACAATTATGACCCGATTCTAAACCTCTTTAATCTGTGCTAAGTACTTCATTTCCATGTCTTGCATTTTTTCTGTTAGGTCCATGAGCTTCTTTTCATATGCCTCGTTTGATGGCTCTTTTCCTTTAGGTTCCACAATTTTCAGAGGAGTTGATGATCTAGAGTAACCCTGGATGTTTGACTCTCCTGAAGACTGCATGTTTTTATCAATTTTGATAGCCAAACCTTGAGCTTCAAGCAATGTGGTGGGCTCCTTGTCTCTTATCTGGTACTGGATTTTGCCTGTTATGTTCCCAAAAGTAACATGCATGCAACCCCTAAAAGTGACATGCATGCAAGTCAACGGCAAATTAGAAGATAAAGTGACCTAATTAGGTCAAAGGTTAGGGTTTTGCACAGTTGAACTTTATAAATAGAGGAGAAAGCAAGAGGAGAGGACACTTTTTTATTATGATTATTTTGGGAGCTCTTGGATAGCAGCACAGCAGTTGGGGTTGGAGACGGCGTCTTCAGCTAACAGGATTTCAGCAGTGAGACATCTGCCCTAGTCTTATTCTGGGTAAGCCATACAGGTTCACCACTTGTTCTTCATTCATTCATTCAGATCTATCAACGTACTTGAAAACAATAAAGATTGTTCAAGGGAAAGAAAAAGAAGACATCAAGATTCGAGAGGATCTAGGGCAAAGATTCAAAGCATATACAGCTGCATATTCAGTTTATGAAGGGCATCTATATCAAATGTTGAGCAGCATATATCATCACCAGTTAAGGGCACATCTATCCAATATTCAGGGCAACGAATCCACTCTCAACAATTTCTTGATCTACTAAGGGCGTGAGCGTAAAACTTCATGGAAGAAGGAAAGCAAGGTATTCATTGGAGAATGTATGAGCAGTAGGAATAGTGTGATTGTTTAAGGCAGTACAACTGGCACAAAGGCAGTGAGCTCATTACTCCTATCATTCCTATTGAGCCAAAGCATATTACTCCTTCGTTGGGTAGTAATCTACAATCCATCCATATCGTGAAGTTTCTATTAAAGACGTGGGCTTATTTATTATACTTCAGGGCAAGAGATTACTGTGGGCAGTGATTCAGGTTAGGGGCAGCAAATCCTTTCCCCATTTGTGGCATGGGCTCTTATTATAATCGTGGGCATCATTACTATTGAGGAGAAGCCCATCTCTTCATTGGGGGCAGCAGTGTAACCTTCCAAAGGCAATATCAGCATAGCAGCCTGGGACTCTTCCACCATCATCCCCACCAAGGATCTTACATCACGCATGGGAGTATCATCACCTGTGACAGCTGTTTCAAGTGATCCGCTGTTGTAGTCATATACACCAACAACATAGCATTATTACTGGACAGACTGAGATTGCATGAATTGTTTGGGCTAGTTTCCAGATCTATACTTCATTACTTACAGGCATGTACACAGTACTTTAATACATATAAACAGATCTGAAAGTTGTTCTATAAAGTCTGATTTCATATAGTTGTTTGCTGCTGTCTCATTCTTTAAACAAGTACAATGTATGAAGGCCAATTACCATGCAATTCCACACTAAATATGTAGTGAAAATCTATTCAAGAGAGCCCCATAAAGTTCAGACAATCACATAATATCTACAGCAGCTTCCTGGGCATTTACATTCATCCTGGATGAATCTACCATAAATCTGGGTGTTTAGACTAACGGTGGCAGCGAATTCCTTGTAAGGAGTATCTTCTTCAGCAACAGCTTCTTGTCCGTCAGGCTTTGTAAAGGCATGTGATCTCAAACCTGTTTATGCTATTCCAGACATGTATTTGCCATTAAAAGTATTATATATCAGCTCAGCAAATTGTTGGTTTAAACCTTTTCCAAATTGTTATGTTTGCCACATATGAAACATGGTAATATGGTAGTTGTGAGTATTGTGATTGAATTGTAATACAAACAAGTATTCTTAAGATGAACCCCTAGCAAAGTAATCATTCCACAATACATTTCAAAACTGAAATTCATAGCAGCTCATAAAATAAGGCAGAAAGGGGGTTAGTCAAGAATTGTTTGACAAACCCAATCACAACAATCATACATATCAGTGAGCTTAAAGTCTTATTGTCACACGTGGATTTGGGAAGGGATACTACATTGCCACTTAATACTTCTATGTAATAATCCAAAGTGGAAGCTGCAGGAGGAGCATAAATAGCAGGGATGGAATTTGATAACTCTAAAAACCTATCGTTGAATTCATCCATGGTTTCCATATCAGATTTCTTCATACTAGTCAAGGCTGCCACTAGATGTCTAGGTTCCTTTTTGCTGCCAAATTTTCCGAGGAACGCAGCCTTGAAGGCTGCTATGGTAGCGAAAGAGTTGTTCAGCAAGTTGTCATACTAGTTTCCAACTTTACCATCCAAAGATAGAGCAAAAAGGGTCATGTATAGATCTTCATGTTTGTCAGTACCCCTGACATAGGAACCACAGTGTCTGGAAAAGTTTCTGATACGCTGCTCAGCAAAGGTAGAGACATCAGTGCCATCAAAAGTCATGAGTTTATCAATAGCCTTCTCAGGAACGCCATGAGGTTGACCTGCTATCTAAGTGAAGTTGAGTTGAGTAAAAAACTCACCCATCGTGAAAAGGAAACAATTATTATTTTCAAAATTTTCTAAGTTTTCTTGAAATAAAAGATGGATGTCTGAAACAGACTGAGATCCAAGATCTTCAAGGATCCTACGAGAAGCTAGTTTGTTCAGTCTCCTCCTATAAACCTTTTCAGGCCCAGGGATGAAATTGAGCAAATCTTCATAGTTTCTTCTAGTTGAATACCTTGAGGTGCTTACTGGCAGTGGAGTCGCCAAGTGGATTCAAGTCTAATTTCGGAGAGTGATTGGACTAAAAATCTACCAAAACAGATAAAAAACTAAAAAGAAACAAAGGTCGTCCAGGAACAAAAAGATTTGTCCCCGGCAGCGGCGCCAAAAGATGTTGTCCGCCAAATGCACACTAGTAGCAGAAATCTAATAAAAGTTGTCTCCTCACTTCAGAAAGTGGAAGAGGTGTGGCCTTGGGGGCAAGCATAGAGCCAGGTACTGTCACCTACTCCTAGCTCCTCCGTTTAGGTTAACTTCTAACGAAGCCAAGGGGGGTAGTCCTTAACAAAAAGTTTCTATGGTTGAATGTTTTAAATGTTTTTTGGTGGTTGCGGATGCGGATGGGTGTTGTTTAGGAGTTTTCTGATCATAGTTTGAACTTTTAGAAAATTACAAAGATATGCTTGCAACATTTAAATAAAACACAACACTGATTGAATTAAACAAAAGCATCCATAATGATAAGATACTGAACAATACACTTGAGATATGAAAATAAAATAATCACAAACAAGTGTCTTATCCAATGGATATGGAGTCACAAATTGTAGTGCTGGGATGCTTGATACAAGAGTTCAATGTTTGTGTGATCGTTTTGCAAATGCTCTTTGTAAATTTTATCAAGTTTTAGTGATCTTGGATTATTATGGCTTGAGAGAACAAGGTATCAAAGTCCAACCGAAAAAGTATTCTAAGTCGTTCCGTTCGAGACCTGTCGGCCCATCCAATATCCCGGTCTAGGTGTTCGGAGAAATTAACCTGCAAGCCGAGAAACTTAGACAACGGGCGGTTCTAGCGCCCTTATGGGGAAGAACTCGAATGCTTTTGACAACGTCGGTACGTTGGCTGTGGGGGTGAAAATTTTATTATGTTATCACTTGCAAGATTAACAAATCCGATCACCGCTCTGAGTACGAGTCCAACTTTTCGGGGTCGACAAAGCATACTAGGTGAGGGATAGCAACGAAGTAAATTTTAAGTAAGGAAATGTGAGTTGGAATGATTTTATTATTATGAGCACACAGTTCAACTCTCCGACAGAGAGTGCTCTTGACTTTGTCTTATGACAGAAGTTCAAGAGACTTTAATTAATCTATATGCTTGATGCAAGGATAATGTAGTGGGAATGCTCTCCGACAGAGAGTGCTCTTGACTTGGGTTATTGCAAGTTCAAGAGACTTTGGGTCTTTTTATAAGACAATCAGCTTGTAAATTGAAACCACATGATAGCTCAACAAATTGTAAAACAACGAAACAATGACATAGCAAAATGAAACTAAGCTACTAGCAGAAATAAACTAAGCTAAGAGGAAGTAAACCACTCAAAGGACAATGCAAGACTTCCCCAAATGGAGGAAGTCGGGTGTGGGGGATTAAAGACCCCACTCACGAAACTTTTATTAAATTGTTACAATCTTTTGGATTTTCAACCTTAAAAAAAAACTTGAAAAGTTAAAATAGAAGAAGCCTTAATGGCTTTTACAAAAGGAGAGTGATGGTTCACAACTTCTAATTGGTTTCTCCTTCAAGTTTTCTTGCTTCTTGTCCTTTATAGATTTTTTCTTTGATCACCTAAGGCACAACAAAGCTCATAGACCCGTTATTGTCAATCAAATCAAAGAAATAAATAGGAACTAGCTAACCTAATGCAAGTTCTAAACTTCGAAAATTGAGATTTATATGCAAGGGAGCAAACTAGTCTATATGCCAAATCAACTTCTAGATGCAAGTTTTGAACTTCCAATTTTTTCTTTAATCTTTTTTCGAAAATGAAACTAAATGCAAAAAATTACATGCAAAGTGGGAAAGAAGATATGGTATAAGGGAGCAAAAAAGGAGCAAGAAGAAGGCTGAAATGAATGAGGAAAAGAGGAAAAATGGGGGAGCGAACAGCAGTAAAGAATGCTGCAAAAGAGTGAAGGAAGAGGCTGAAAACAACGACAAAAGAGGGCAGCCAACAAAAGTGAAAAATAGGGCAGCGAAAAAGGTGAAAAGAGAGGCAAACAAACAGTTAAAAATGGGCAGCGAACAGAGAAGAGGAGGACAAGCCAAACACGGCAAGAAAGAAGAGGCTAGCAAGCAAGAAATCGAAAAGATCAAGGAGCAAACAAGAGAACTGGAAAAGGGAAGTCCGTAGATCCAAGTAACCAAATGTGTTTTTTGAAACTTTGTTGATGGAGGGAAGGATAAGCTCTAACAGCTATGTCTCTTTCTTGGATTGGGAAGTGCTTAGAGAGACCTGCAAGATGAAGGAGTTAGATGGAAAAAACCACTGGTTCATGAAGAAGAACTTGATCTCAAGCTTGTTCTTCACCCCTAATGATCCCTGCAAAACCCTTACAAACAATATCAAATCCGAACAAAATACTCAAAAACTAGATTGTTAGCCCTTCTAGAGTATATAATGAAGAATCATTTAATAATTGAAAAAACAAGGTGAGAGAGATATCACCAAAGACAATGTGAATCCACAACACCAATAGCTCGTGCATGGACCTCCAAAGTCTCAACTTTATTCCAACTTCAAACAAATATTACAATAATTTTAGCAGTGTTCATGCCCAAAATCTCCATGAGAAACGAAGGAGGCAATGCCATCCTTTTATACAAAAAACTGATAAACCTACACCCTAAATCAAATCGACAATGAGGGAAGCCAATGGCTTAGTCACCAAGTCGAATTCCTATCAAATCCAGCGTGGAGTGCACACTGCTTCAGCAGACTCGAGCTGCAATTAAAATGGATGGGGAGGTGGCCTCCACCTTGGCAAGGCGCCCCCCATCCCTCCTTTGAAAGCATCACCTATCAAATACAAAGCTACCAAGTGTATCCACGTGAACCAAAGAGATCTGCGTGAGCTTTGAATGAGAAGAAGATTGAGTTGAAGTAAGTGTTAACTCGTGATTCGAAAGGAGCCAAGCCATGAGGTGGCCCCAAAGCAAGGAAGTCGCCCACCTCCAAATCAGCGTGAGATCAAGTCTTGGTGTTGACGTCAATCTTCAGACATTAACATGCACACATGGAAATTATGTCATGGCTTTAAAACCTTCTCCTTCACGTGGAGAGGGGTCCACTTCATCCTAGCGCAACCGACTAACGAGATAGCATGAGTCCTATACATTCACGTTATCCTTTTCTCACTTCGCAACTATCACGCTATGCTATCAACGTGAGTTCCATTACCATGGTTTAAAATAATAATTTTAATTCTTCAAGTGGATGGGTCTTGGGTCCCCCAATCCCACTTGTTACCAACTTATTTGTACCATAGTTGGACTACCTGAGGAGCCGCCATCTGACAAACATGATAAATGTTTGTGTTCCAGTGTATCAGATGATCCACCATTTCTACCTAGCCAGTTTTGTCTAGTCAATTTTTGTTTTCAGTATTTATGACCATGGCCCCGCGAGGTTTGTAATAAAATGTGCTAGTAGGGTGTTTTGAGTGGTTCGGTATCCTAAGACGTAGAATTTCAACTAAGGGATTCCAAGAAGTTTTTTGCCCTTGTCAATTATGCTTTGCCTATAGCCAAGTATAATCGACAAGGGTTTCTCTCGCTTCCTCCAAAGTTGGAAGGCCCGATTTTGAATTATGGGCCTTGGGGGGTTATTAGAGCCCAACTGAGTATGTATAAAGCTATTAGACATTTTAAATAGACTATGGTCATGTCCTAAGTCACCAGGACCCTCAGAAAAAATTCCGAAAAAAAATTACCGGACGCATTGGATTTTGGGTTTTTAATTTAAGTTTTTAATTAAATTTTTCCTAAGTTTTAAAGTTTTTAATTAAATTTTTCCATAGTTTAAATGGAAAATTTTCAATTTGTAATATGTCAGTCATCCGGGATCCGAACTCAGTGATTGAAAGCTCTAACCTTTAAGCCAAAAATCATTCATGATCAACTGGCTAGCTATCACTAAGTTTCGGATATTCATTCAGCCTCATAATTAATAATTTCTCAAAAAAGTAATTTACGGAGAAATTATTAATTAAAATATTAAAAATGAATATTTTGGAGATAATCAAAAACTCTCCAAAATAAACCAAATTGAATAAAATAAAAGGCTAAATGACATGGCACGGAGCATTTATGATGATTCCAATCAATATCGGTCAGTTTCAGATCAAGTATCGGAGTGTAGCAGTTAAACTATCAGTCAGAAATTTGCCCTCTTTGGTCAAATTCGTTTTTGGTTGATGTGTGGGTTATCTATTGGTTGGGTGATCATTACAAGGGAGAATGAGCCACCTCACCCCCCCTATTACTCCAGCACTCAGTTACAACTCAGTTGCAGCTCAGTTCAACTCCAAATCATCATGCCAAGCTCATTCAATTACTCCGGTGTTACTCTTACTCTGGATTTAGGGATTTGAGCCCTATTTTCTTTCCTTTTTGTATAAGTAGAGGCTCTTTTGAGCTCTACAACATTGAATTTTGTAGCAGAGTTACTCTAAAAAAATTGTATCAAGCATTTGCTTTGACTTATTAATAAAGATTCAACTTTGGAGGTCTATGAGCTCTTGCATGTGGTAGCTTTCTAAATGGTTGAGGTGATATTGTCTCTAACCCCTATTTCTTTAATACTTGCATGAGATCAATTGTTTTGTTAGCTCAAGAAGGCCATTGTTGGCATGGTAGAATAGCAATTTGTTGTTTCAATTTTGTTGTTTATGCGAAGTAGATTAGTATCTTGATGGACATGAGTAATCAGTATATACTTAATGTTGATCTTGATTAAATTTTCTTAGCATACTAGCGTGTTATTTTGATCTCACTTTTGTATTGAGTTGTGGTGTGTTATCAGGCTTCACAGGTTGAAGAAGGGTGTGAGCTCAGCTGCTTCTATCCCAGGCTTCAAGCAACCAAATTTTTGTTTAACACTTTGTGATTGCAAGACCTACAGAGATCGTCTTCTTTTAATACAAAAAGAAAGCTAAGAGTCTATCTCTATCTCTTCTGTTCCATCCACAAGAAATCTTTTCTTTGGTTACCGGTTACTTTAGGAAGCCCTAGTCTCCATTTTTCCATCTTTTGGCTTCCCTCCTCTTGCCTTGTTTGGCTTGCTTTTCCTTTTCTTTTCTCGCTGCCCTTTTTTTCCCTTTCTTCATTCAGTTTGCAGCCCTCTCCTTGTTAGTTTGTCGCCCCTTTTTGTTAGTTTGCAGCCCTCTTTTACCCTTCTTCTCTTCTTTTTCATAGCCTTTTCTCCTCTCTCTTTCCTCCATTTTCACCGTAGAATTTTACCCCCTTTTTAAGAGTTAGATTTGTAGTTTTGTTTCTTTTATTTTTTTTATTAACATATAACATTTCAAGTGTTTAAAGCTCTTACTTTCAAGAAAAAATCAAGAAAAGCCCAAAGGCTAAAGGCAAGCAAGGAAACAAGCAAAGAGCAAAAAGACAAAAAATACTTCCCTCTTCTCTCTTTTCCTTTCTCACCCCACTCTTTCGGAAGAGGCAAAAAGCGAAATAAAAGAAAGCATTGTAAAAGAGTTAATAAAAAACAAGTGGGATAAAGGCTCCCACACCCCTCTTCCCCCATTTGGGGGAAGCTTGTATCGTCTTTTTTATTTTCATGTTTGCATAATAATTTGCTAGAGTAGAATAGGAAAGAGTAGCTTTATTATTTAGAAGCTTGCTTTCGTAAAAGTTAGAAAATAAAGTTTCTTGTTTCATTACTTAGTTAGTTTAAGTTTTGTTTACTTTCATTTGATATAATATTGCAAAAATTAAAAAGAACCAAAATCTCTTGAATCTCACCGTAAGGTGGATGAAGAGTGCTCTCTATCGGAGAGTTTGTTTAATTTTTCTTTTTCATGTACTTTACTTTTTGTAATTAATTAATTAATTTCTGAGTCTCTTGAACTTGCCGGAATCCAAGTCAAGAGCACTCTCTGTCGGAGAGCATATTATTTGTTGCATCATCCTTGCACTTAGGCATATAGAATAGATAAGACTCTTGAACTTTTGTCATAAGACAAAATCAAGAGCGCTCTCTGTCGGAGGGTTTAATTAATTCTTTTAATAAAATTTTGCAACTCACATTCCCCCTCTAATTAATTTACTTCGTTGATATCCCTCACCTAGTATGCTCTGCTGACTTTCATAGTTGGGCTCGTACTCAGAACGGTGAACGGACTTGCTAAGCTCGCAATAACAACCTAATAAAAATTTTACCCATAACCAACGCACCGGCGTTGTAGAAAGCATTCAAGTCTATTCTCAGTAAGGGCGCCGGAACTCTCCGTTGACTTAGAGTCACGGCTAGCTGGTCAATCCTCCAGGACACCAACCCGAGATACTGGACGGGCAGACATGTATAGAACGGAATGACTTTGAACACTTTCCTGGTTGGTCTCTGATACCTTCTTTCAAGCCATAATAAACAAGACCATTAAAATATTTAAAACGTACCAAGAGCACTCGTATAA
This sequence comes from Pseudotsuga menziesii, assembly GCA_001517045.1. Lineage (NCBI taxonomy): Eukaryota > Viridiplantae > Streptophyta > Pinopsida > Pinales > Pinaceae > Pseudotsuga > Pseudotsuga menziesii. The sequence continues at coordinate 263,097 of LPNX010584317.1, forward strand.
CATATCCACTAGCTTTATTTCAAGACTTGTATCTTTGTTATTCTTCAAAGCATTGCAGAGCTTCGACTCCATGAGGCACTGGTCTATCATTTCATGCGTTATTATTAATCTAGACCATTTGTCCTTTGATTTATAAAATCTTTGTCTGTGAATGCACTTTTATCTTTACAAGTTCTTGATATATTGTTCATCTTTTAATCCAGTGCAGCAACGTGGATTGCCTTTGTCTTGTGTTCAAATTTTCATAATTATAATCATCTTTCATCATAATAACTCCTAAACAACACTCATCTGCATCATTCGAACATTAAAACTTAACTTAAACATATTGAGCCATAGAAACTCTTTGTTAGGGACTACCCCCCTTGGCTTCGTTAGGAGTTAGCCTAAACGGAGGAGCTAGAAGTAGGTGACAGTACCTGGCTCTATGCTTGCCCCCAAGGTCACACCTCTCCCACTTTCTCAAGTGAGGAGACAGCTTTCAGAATATTTATGCTGCTGGTGTGCAATCAACAGACAACACCACTCATCACCCCACTCAAGCTAGTGTGAGATCCATCCATGCTAATGTCACACTCATCCTTCATTAAATAAATCCATCTTTAAAATTTAAACCAAAATTTTGTCATGCTAATACATTATGAAGTGGGTCGTGAATCCATGGGGACCCATGCCAAGTCACCTTCCACAAATAAAATAATCAATTTTGACTTTAATTTTGACTTTGGTGCATTCTGTCCAATTTTATCATTTAAATGCTATTCTGGTGCTCAATTAGCCGATTGATGACTTTCGGGATGCTCCGGCTACCCGACTGATGGTGAAAGTGGCCCCTGGGGTAAAGATGTTGCTTCGGGCTTGAAAATGAGCCCAACCATGCCGAAAACGAACTCTGGATCACACTTTTATTACATTTTGAAATTTTCCATTCAAACCATTAAAAAATGGCTTAAAAACGGAAAAAATTATTTCTCTCGGAATCCAACGAAACTCTAGGGGGACCTAGTACATGTTCATACGACTCAATCGGAATGCCTAGCATGGCAAAAAACACTGACACGAAGGCTCTAATAACCTCCCAAGGCCGAAACATCAAGACAACTACCCAAGCTTTGGAGGAGCGAGTGAAAAACTCAAAAATTATTAATCGTTTGTTCAACAGTCAATAATAACCAAGGGAAAAAACACTCTGGGCTAGTCAGCTTGATGCCCAAGTCCGTGAAGCCCAGTCTTTTATAAAAATTTAAATGCTAGGACATTTTTTACAATTTTCCCAAGGGGGTATGAACATGTATTTTACAAAAAATAAACAGTTCACCCAAAAACTGGCCAACTCTGGAACACACTGAACTTCTAAACTCTGATCTTGAACAAGTGTACTTGTTCTATGCTCTGGCGGCTCACGGAAAAATCCACTAAGTGCAAAATTAGTGGATAACAACTCTCACTTTTTTAAATGACATGAGGTGCACTAAATGTCAATTATTAATTAATTAATGGAGCATTTATTGTGAACCCTTCATCTAATCAAATCTTGACCAATGGATTGAAGAGGAAGTTGCCATGAACAAAAAGGGACTAGGGCAAACTCATCTCATTATTCACTTCAGAAAAAGACTTTTTGGAGAAAGGAAGAAAAAGAGCAAAGAGGGTTTTGAAGAGATTTCATTACCAGCAGGAGAGAAAAATTCAAAAGAGAAATTTCGGCACAAAAATCAAGGAGAGTTTTAGCACAAATTATGAGAAGACTGAAGAGCAGAGTGGGCACGAATTTCAAGGACCGTACAAACAGATTTCAGGGACAGATTTTGAGGCATTTATTCTGCACAGAAGTCGAGAATCCGTACAATGTACAGACTGCACACAAATCGAGAATCCGTACAGTGTAAGGACTACACAAAAATTGATATTTCGTACAGCAGTATGGACTGCACAGATTTTGAGGAAATCCATACAGTACGGATTGGGCACGTTTTTCACGGCAAAGGTACATAAATTTTGATTATGTCCGTACAGGCAGATTCTGGCACGAATTTCAAGGTGAGGTTGGCATGAAATTCGAGAAAATAGCAGTAAAGTTCAGATTTTCGAAAAAAAAAATTGATAAGTATTGTTGCTTGATTTTCTGTATTTTACCTTAAGAAATAATAAATCTCTCTCTCAGAAACAGGTTGTCCCTTGGGGGTTTTATCTTGGACCATTGGTCAAAAATATCAGTGTTATTTTCATGTGTTTTTGGCTGATTTAAATTTCTGAGTTTGAGATTTTATCTTAAAAGAAAAATTTCTGAATTGTTAAATTTCGAAAAAGAATTCCATGTGTTTTATTTTAGTCAAATTTTGTTAAAAATTTGTGCATACAAGGGTTTGAGCATTAAAATATGCAGAGAAGCAAACAAGCTTGAAACCGGGTTGGGGTTCTCAAAACTTTCAACAACTCACCTTCAAGAGGTGCATCTTTTTGTCCAATCAAAAGTTTGAAATTCCAAGTTTTGAAAATTAGGGTTTCTCTGACAAATCCTAGATCAACAAGCTCCGAAACCAGGTCGGACACCTCAAAACGGTAAGATGTAAATCCTTGCTATTTCCATTTGAGGTTCTCATTTCAAAATGACGAATCACACCCAGCTTGATGATAAGCTTGGTGAAGTTGACAACTTCCGAGCATGGAAGTATAGGACCTCCCTAATCCTTAAAGAAAATGACTTGGATCAATATATCAGTAAGGAAGTTCTAGAGCCTGAGGGAGATGAGGCTAAGGCTAGAGCCAAGAGAATCATTGCAGGTTCTATTAAGGATCATCTCATCCCTCATGTGTCATCCTTGAAGACACCAAAGCAAGTGTTCGACGCTTTGACGAAGTTGTTCAAAGGAAAGAACATCAATCGAAAAATGACATTGAGGAACCAGTTGAAGAATGGTTGCTCAATTCAAGGAACAACTTGAAGCAGTCAAAGAAGAAGAAGAGATTGTTATGACCACCTTGAATATGTGCCAGAAGGAAGTAGATTACCTTCAGCAGACTCTGGGAAGAGTGCACACACGAAGAAGCTCGGCTCATAACAACAGAAGAGAAGATGAGAGCAACTGAAGATCAAGCTCTCACGATTCAATGAAGATTCCTCAAGCGATGAAGAATATGTAATCTAATCCAAAAGCATTCAACTCACAAAGAACCTCTTATCCATCTCAGCATTTGGATAAGAAATGATGCAGTTGTGAATTAAGAAGATGATGAAGCAGAAGACTCCAGGACATGAGGATCAAAAAGGAGTCTACCCACCAAAAAAAAAAGATTAGTATTCAATTGTCATTTCATGATATTGTTTGGTTGTGCACTTGTTTATATTTAGTTGATGTGTTATGCATGTTCAAGTGTTTGCATTTTTACTACTGAATTGCACATGATGGGTAAGAAGTCAATGATGTTGTACAACATTCCATTGCTACTTATCTAGATTGAAACCTTTTTGCTGACATATTAGGAGTAGTAGACACTCTTAATAACATTGGGGTAGAAAGCATCTAGAAGTTATTGTATGTGTACGGGATGTGGATGAATGTTGTAGCATTGGCTAAGATAGTTGCATGATTGTGTGACTTATAGATTAATATGTTTTGGAAATAATAAAATGTTTCTAATCATGCAACTAAACTTAACTTGTAGATCATTCTGAAGAACAAGTAACGACAGTTCAGAAGAGGAACCTAAAGCTCCCAGGGTCAGAGACACCGTGGCGAAAGAAAGAGCTTCAGAAGAATATAAAGAGAACAATAGATCCACCTCCAGAGATGAAGACCGTCTTGGGCACAAGAAATCATCCAAGATGAAGAATAATAGTATGACAAGACTTCCAAAGAAAGCAAGAGGCCTCGGACACACTCCAGTTATGTGACACTGTAGAGGGACATCATTGATGCAAATCCTTCCAGTTATGAAGAAGCAGCCAAGAAGAAAGGGAAGGAGACTATGATCAAAGAGTACAAGTTGATCAAGAGGAATGATGTCTACGATGCTGTTCCAAAACCTGAAGGGAAGTTTGGAGTGTCTTCCATATGGATCTACAAGATCTAGGATGCAGCAGATGGCAGCATCGAGGGATACAAGGCAAGATTCGTAGCACAAGGCTTCTCACAAAAGGAAGGCATAGACTACAAGGAGACATTTGCACCAGTTGCGAGGTTAATCAGACGTAATCAATCCTAGGACAAGTTATCCGAATGTAAATATGAGTCCTGGTGTGGTACGCAGGTTATTCGAATGTAATAAGTCCTATGGGTTGTCCGAGTGTAAAAAGATCCCTAGCGTGGTACGCAGGTTACTCGAATGTAATACGCCCTGAAGGTTGTCTAAACGAAAAAGATCGTGGACACAGGTTGTTCAGATGTAATAAGTCCTTGAGGTTGACCTAGAACGTAAAAGTCCTGATGTAGCAGGTTGTTTAGTCGTAATCAGTCCTTACATATATATCTATATATCTGTGTGTTCCCATGTTGGAGATGATAAGGTCACGAAGCACGTGAGGCACACCTAGGCGGTTCTCCTTTACTGGTAGAACGCAGGTTGACCGAGGAGAGACCTAATGCACTGAGTATGCTCCTAGAAGGTTATCACTTATCAGTAGATGCAGGATAGTCTTGGTGACATCCTGACATGTTCCTATGTTGATAGAACGAAGGTGGTCTGCATCTGGGTTGTGTGCTTTGTTTTGTTTTGTGCAGGACAAAAGAGATGATTTGGATCAGAAAAGATAAAGGTAGGAAACACAGGTTATTGTCGTAGCAATGTAAAAAAGGTCCTAGACTGTACCTACACGATGACAACGAGATGATGGTAGGAAACGTAGGTTATTACAATGGCAATGTAAAGAAGGTCCTCGGTTGTACCTACACGATGATCTGATACGACGAGAAGACGATAGGAGACACGGGCTATTGCAATGGCAATGTAAAGAATGGTCTTGGTCTATACCTACGCGATGCCTTGCTCGTGGATATGATGAAGACCTAGATGACGTCTAGGCCTACACCCAGCATGAAAAAGGGTTGGCTTTGTAGAAACCTCCTATGACGGATAGATGTGACAAATTGGACAAGATGAGGACAATGGCAGCAGCGATGATGATGACTCAGTGACGATGACCAGATGTGTTGATAACTGTGGCGAGAAAATACCTTCCTAGTTAAGAGGGAGTGTTGTTATAATTGTAACATCAGAAGATATTCTGATGTATATTACTATTGTATATTGTTGTACCCCCATCGGAGATGTGTGTTCCTCCTTTGGGGATGTCATCATTGTGTATGGTCACTGAGTCGGGGTAATAGTCCCCAAGTTAAATAAAGGAAAATGTATTTATGTGTATTCTTAGGTAGGTCGGCCCCAAAGGTAACCTGAACGACCTAGTGGTTGAGTTAACAACTCAACGAAAGAATATAAATAGGGAGGCGCCCTCCTCATTTGTCACACACTTCACTTGCTCTCTCATGTGTGCTTTAGGAGAGAGAGGAAGACGAGGGACAGAGAGTTGCTGCAGACATATTGTTCTTAGGTTATTCTATCTTGTCATCTTGTCTTTGTGACGGAACTATTCTGAGGAAGTTTTCAGGGTTTCTCCTTTATGGTTCCCCCGATGAAAATATTTGTGTCTTGTGTATCTTGTGTATCTTTGATGTATTGTTGTGCTTGTTATTCTTTTAGATAAAGATCCTACGTAAATTAACTTAGAAAAACTAACATCCCTGAACTTCACAAAACTGTGTCTGCAAAGTGCATTGGTGAAAATGTCCGCCAAATGTTCATCTGTCTGTATGTACTCTAACCGAATGGTTCCCCTATGAACATAATCTCTCAAGAAGTGGTACCAGATGTCTATGTGCTTGCTCCGGTCATGGAACACTGGATTTTCAGATAGCCTGATTGTTAGTTTTTCATAAGATTATAATAGTATATCTTAATTGCATTAATCAATAGGATCGCTAAAAGATAGACAAAGCACGGAACAATAACACGAGTATTTTTATCCTGGGAAAGCCAAATGGGAGAAAACCTAGCAACCTTCGCCTAGAGATGATAATTCTGAGACTAGTGTACAATGAAGAAAGAGAAAAGATGGAAGTAGCTTCCAGAGATAGAAACCCCAAACCAATCTTATCCTTTAGTAGGTGTGAACTTCTCTCTCCCATAAAATGTGAACTTCACTTGTGTAATTATGTGTTATAATGAAGGGTGCCTCCTATTTATACTAATTTTCCATTAGGAAAAAATAACTGGGGCCGACTTCTCTTGGGGGAGCAATAAAAATACCTTTTTATAATTTCATTTTTATTTATTTTATTGTTGGCTTTTCAACCCAAGGCTTACATTGTTCTTTCTAGGGTTTGTAAGATAGATTACAACAATTTCAACTCCCGTAGGAGGTACAAGGAGGTACAATACAAATAAAATAAGAATAGCTTCTGAAGTTGCACAAATTACAACACTCCCTCTCAACAAGGAAGGTATTCTTTGGTCTCCATCGGCATCACGATCATTTGGATTTCATCTATACATCTATACTGTCTCCATCGGCATCACGATCATTTGGATTTCATCTATACATCTATACTGTCTCCATCATCTCTATACATACTGAAGGTTGTCTGCACGATCTCTGTCCTTCGAGTGGTGTCTTCATGAATTAGTTCTATCAAGATGTCTGAGAGAAAATCTTTTGTTACTTGTCTGTCTCTACTGCCGATGGGAAACTTCCATACCTGGCTAGAGGATCCTGGACAAGCAAATGTGTATGACCATCTACTACATGTTCGTCTCATCTACCGATGGGGTACTCCCATACCTAGCTAAGAACCTAAACAAGTAGAGGTACATGTGCAATCACACGGCCATCTACTACATGTCCAACTCATCTACCAATGGGATTTATCCCATATCTGGATGAGCACCTTGACGAGCAGAGGCACCTGTGTGAACCCAACCATCTACTACCTGCCCATCTCATTTGCTGTAATACCCTAGTTGTTAAGCCCCGGACTTATGATCATTCATGTGACTTATGTTCTCTTGCATTATGGACTTACGATATTTTATAAGATTGTGGAATTTTGCTCCCTTTCATGATGAATTTAATTAAGGACTTATTATTAATGTTTGATAACATGACCTTGTACTTTCGCGTTATTATTAATGTTAACGTTATTACTAGAATCCTTGTTATCTTTGAATGTTGTTAATGATTGATTAAATAAACAACTAGATCAGCAAAGGAAACTAAAAAAGTATGGGGGACCATGGATTCCACAAAGTGAGGGGGAATGGGCACATCCCTAGCACCTTATAACTTATTGTTGACTTAACTTTGTTCATCCCAATTCATGTCTGCACCTTCGTGAGATTAATAATGTTCGTCACCCAAACCTTGTACAACAAACCCTATTCTCAATCATTATGGACTATGGAGATATTTTTGCATATTGTGCACACCTTAGTGGGCCCATATTACATAGCGATCCCTCCTTGGGAAAATATTCCCTCACATTTATGTGTTTATGGGCATTTATGAGCCCTTTCCTAGTTATTAGGACTGTAAGCTATTTTCTAGCTTCCACTCTTACACCATGCATTGATGATCATATTTTTGTGCTTCCATGATATTTAAGACCCCATTGGATGCCCTCTCTCAGTGTGCCTCCATGTGCTCCTCATGGCTCCACTCCTTAGTTTTGGGTAACTCCTCCTCATGGTGCTAATTCGGGAAAGGAAATCTTTTCACTAAGCCACCACTCCACTAATTCAAGTTAATTCTCCATGAAGAAGTTTAAACCTTACTTATCTCTAATTTGGGTTGATCCATTTGGGTTAGAATGGTCCTCCTTATGCTATAAATCCATATGCCATCTCCTTGTTGAAGTTAATCTTGAGCTTTAGACCATGTGATTTATGTTATCAACCCGTGTTGGGAACGTCAATATTATTGAGACTGTGTTGAGACTTAGAGCGAGTATATTTGTTCCCTTTGCTTCCATTATATCGCTCTACTAGTCTAGGTTCTCACACAGGAAGCCAGGAAATGGGAATGGCGAGCTAGGTCACATCCCATAGGTAGTGGAGATGGACAGGAAAGTAGTAGTGGGAAGCATTGTGTCTCTCGAAAAAGGTAGTTTCGAGAGTAGTAAGACTAAGAGAGAATCTACCCGTGGATCCATGGTCTTAGCTCGGGGGTGACCTGTTCAGGCGAGGAAGGCTTGACGGTGTCTACGGCTGGGAGGAAAGTTGTCCTGCTACAGCCAATTGCTTATATTTTGAGATAAGTATTTATCTTATGTTGTGTTTTCATTACATTATTTTATTTGGTATATGTGCAATGATGGTTGATTGGTTGTTTGAGTGTTCATGTATTGAATGTCAGGATGTACATGGAGGAAGGATGAATCTCATGGAATTTAGTTTCTATTCTTGTTACCTTCTTTCTATCATTCTTCTTCATCACCAGAAATTGTAATTTTGGCTCTATTTTATTGAGAGGGGCGCAACCATATGATCTCGTTCGACCATCTATGCTCATTTATGGGTTGTGAGACCTATTCCATTGCGTCCGAAGCAGCGTTTTCAGTAAACAACACCTTTTTTTTATTGAAAAAGCTTTCTGGATGACCAAGATATGTTTGTTTTGGTCCGATGGCTTTCTTGTGCCGAGATGAACGCACCTGCCATTTTATTGTAAATCATTTGGTTGCATAATTGTTCTTAGTTGTAGATCTGAGGATGAGAGAGGTATTCTATATGTAAAAGTAATCAATGGTTGGAGGGTGGCAGCCATAGGATCTGATTTTTATTAGTGAGAGATGACTGTAGGGGACAGTCATCGGGAGCCGATTTTGAGGCCTGTAGTTGCAACCGGTGTTCTTGTTTGCTATGGTTTCGGTGTGGCTGTAGATTGCAGCCTATGTATGCTCCATGATATGTGGTTTTCCCTACTTTTTATGGTCACTAACAACACACACATAATAACACCGAAAAAAGTAGATTAATTTTCAAATAATCAATGACATCAATACTTGGTTATTTATAAACTATGCTATCAAACAAACCTAAAATACATAAATTAGTTATTTACAACGAATATGATGTTTAGGATGTATTATTGATGTTCTTGTTTCAATTATGACCTTTAGCTTGCACTTTGGAAATTATTAATCGAGTGTCACAATTAAATATTTAATTAAGTGGCATAATTAAATAATTAAGTGTCGCAAACTTTAGTAAAATTGAATCTCTAGAATTTAATTTATTTGGGTGAATGGTTAGTCAGATCAATAGTAATTTATCTATATCCATTGTTCTTAAACCTTAGTTAGTCTTAATTTAGCACCTTTGCGCTTATCTCAAGGTTCGGGGACATCACATTTGCCGATGGGATTTCTCCCATACCTAGCTGAGAACCTGGACAAGCAGAGGTACCTGGGCAAAAGTATGGTAAATATCTCTCAGTCATCTCTCCCTCTCAAGGAGGGATGTGTTCTCTTCTACTCTAAGTCTTCCGTGAAAGTATTCAAACTTCACCCTAGGAAGAGGCTTGGTGAGAACATCTACAGTCTGGTCATCTGTCGGAATATAATGTTGCTCGACCACACCTTTCTGCACCATATCACGTATGAAATGATACTGAATTTCTATGTGCTTTGACTTGTCATGAAAAACATGGTTCACTGACATCTGCGCACAACTCTGGTTATCAAAGTGAATCACGGTTGGCTCTCGAATCTGGCCAAATAATCCTACAAGAAGTTTACGAAGCCCAACTACTTCTCAGGTTGCTGAGCTAGAAGCCATATATTAGGCCTTTGCAGTACTAAGAACTACTGAGTTTTGCTTCCTACTGTACCAGGAAATTACTGCAGAACCCAGACTGAAACAGCATCCTGAAGTACTCTTCCTATCTATAGTGCATGCGGCCCAATCTGAGTCTGTAAATCTTTGCAATTTCAAGTCACATTCTGAATCATGTCATAGACCATATCCCATAGTGCCACGTAAGTATCTGAGCACATGTTTTGCAGCAATCCAGTGAATCGGCCTCAGTCGCACTTGAACTGACTAAGGGCATTCACAGCAGAACAAATATCTGGTCCGGTGTTCCTCAGATACATCAAGGACCCAATAAGCTGGCGATACATAGCGGGATCGATCAAATTTGAATCTGAAGCAGAATCTCTCAGCTTCTTCAAATTTGCATCCATCGGAGTAGCTATGGACTTGAAGTCCAACATTCCGAATCTCTTTAGGATATCTATGGTGTATTTTCCTTGACCTAGGAAAATCTCCTTCTACCTCTGCCATACTTCTAATCCCAAGAAGTAATGCATCAATCCAAGATCCTTCATTTCGAACTCAGAGGCAAGCTTCTTCTTACACCATACGATAAGTTTCTCATTTCCAGTGAGAAACAGGTAACAACATATAGTACAAAAATCAGTGGCTCATCATTCACAACCTTGTGGTAAAGGTTGGGGTCTACATCACTCTTGGTGAATCCTAGACTCACCAGGAATCTGTCTATTCGTCCATACCAAGCACAAGGTGCTTGCTTGATACGACACCTTTCCATGGACAACAAACCCTTCTAGTTGTTCAATATATACTTCTTCCTCAATAATACCATTGAGAAAGGTTGTCTTGACATCCATCCGATGCAACTTCCATCCCATAGTTGAAGCAATAGCAATGATCGATCTGATGGAAGTGTATGGAGCCACAGGAGCAAATGTCTCATCATAATCGACTCCCTCTTTCTGAGAGAATCATGAGTCATATTGTCTTCTTCCATCAAGAACGAGCTCGCATTCTTTTTATGACCCTATCGATATCTTGATGGATGAGGTTCTCAAAAGTCAATTCCAGCCTTGGCATGATTTCATTCCAAATCTTTCTTTGAATTTCAAACAACAAGTTAGAATAGTTTCAATTTTCATTTGTATTGCTTCTAAACCATCTCTGGCCTGTTGCTTCTAAACCATCTCTGGCCTGTTGGGTCATTAACTGTAAAGAAAGAACAATCGATCATTTTAGCAAGTCTTTAGCTTCAAAGTCTTTTCTGCGTTTAGTTCTTTACTGCACTTAAAATGATTAGATTAGAGTTTACTTTTCAACACTTTAGTTTCTAGCATTTATTTCTTGTCAGTTTATTTCCACATATATTTTTTCCGATACATGTTGCTCTGGTATTTCTTGCTTCCATGTGCACATATAACAGGTAATACCTGGAGAGGAAGCAGAAAAAACTTGAAGTGTTGGATTGTTGTTGTTGATGGTGCTGCGGACCAAAGATCTCTGAGGTTCTCAAGCACTCTCTTCATTAGAGCACTTGTCCGAGTTGGAGGCCAGATGTTATCACATATACATTTTGCAGCTGGGATACCATGATGCAGCATACAAACTTGTCTCTTATTCTATTTCGGGTTATTTTTTCACATGGGGTATTATCATGGATGCTTACAGCTTCAGCCATTCCAAAGCCTTGTTTAGCGGATTTTCCTTGCCAAGACTGAGACTCATTGGTCCATTGAGATGATTTCAGTGATGACCTAGTTCATTTCAGCAGATTAGCAGATCAGATGAGGTGCACACGGTTGCAGAGGGGCCTTATCAGTTGGAGACAGGTATATATGGTGAGATCAGGTATATGCTTTTTGGGTTTAGCTTTGCTCTATGATGTATGGCAAACACCTATGCTTGTCACGTTAGGATGATTATGGTGACCTATGCTTATATTGTACTAATGCTTTAACTTGGGCCATGACTGATCAAAGAACTTGTTGTGAATACTATTGCTCATGCCATGCTTGTACAAATAGTAAACCTTAGAGCTATGTTGGTCTCATATGTCACTTGTCCCCGTCCATCCATTTTCATCCATGTTAAATTTTTCCTATGACTTAAGTTGATTGAGACTTGTGAGATTAAAGATCTTTTCCCCATTGTGACCCCTATGTGTGATAGACTCCATGATGTTATGTGTCTCTGGTTATGAAGTATGTGGCTTGACCAATGTGGCTGGGTTCACAGGGTAGCTCTCCTTTAGTTCTCGAAACAAGTGCTACACCATAACACTGTTGCTAAACACTAAAGCATCGAAACGCATAAAAGCTATATCTAAAAGTTGCAAAAGTATAAATGTTTAAAAGGTAGTCAATGGCAAAGGGGTTGAGCACTCACTCTTTGTATAATGTAAGGCTCATCTGCTCTCCATAGGGGCAGTAAGGAGAGGCAAACCCGTCAGGGATATGGACTGCTCGCCGGCAGCAGGTCTAGGTCTTAGTCATTTACTGGAGCCCGGAAGGCTTTCCAGGGCACCTGCTCATGTAGGCTGACTACTATCTCTTTTGAAATGTAAAGTGTATTGAAAAGATTAATGGTCAAAGGATGAACACTCACTCTTTGTATAGTGTTCGACTCATTTTCCCCCACAGGGCAACAGGGTGAGACTAGTCTACAAAGGTTGTGTCTTTGTCAGTACTGGAGCCCAAAAGGCTTCCAGGGCACCTGCCTTTGAAGGTTGACCTATGTTGCAAATAAGTGCAAAGGAAAACTTGCTAGAGTCTAAGGGAAGCATATCCAAGTTGTTGATGTATTTGTAACATCGAAATGTATTCACTTGTATATCTTATGTATTATACCCCGATGTTTATTCCAGGAAGTATCTATAATGTAATTGAGTCATGTCATGCCCCGATGTTCCGATCAGGAGATTCAATAATGTAAACAAGTCATGTAAACTCATTGAGGTTAACCCTCCATTGTAAGTCGGGGCAATAGTCCCCACATTTTGTGTCAAGGTTAACCCTCCTCTTGTTCAAGGGTTAAAGTCCCCTAGGGCCCCGCAGTTGTGGGGCACTAAGGTTATTAGACTATCCTAGAGAAGTCGGCCCTAGGTGAGTAATTGTTAACTGGGGCCAACATGTTAAAGTGGACATTAAGTGAACGAAAGAATATAAATAGAGAGTGAGCCTCTCTATTTATCACACACACACTCACTCATTGGGGCGCATGAGTGAGAGAGAAGTAGTTCTCTCAAGTGAGAGAGAGAGAGAGAGAGAGAGAAGCTGTGGAGATCATCTTTATGTTTTCAGGTTTTACTGCTACCATTAGTGCTCATTCTATCTCTGAGGAAGTTGCGGGGTTTTCTCCTTTATGGTTTCCCGAGGAAAATTCTGTGTGTCTCGTCTATTGTGTTTATTGATGTGCATGTTATTCTCTCAGATAAGATCCTAAGATAATGCTAGCTTGAATGATAAAAATCTAACATGGTATCAGAGCTAACCTGAGAAGAAGACATTGTGCAACTAAGAAGCTAGGGCTTCTTACTTTTTGGGTCTCTCTCCACAATCCATCAGCAAAAGTATGCTAGGCTAACTCTCCATTGAAGGGCGCATCTTTCTGTCGAAGCAGAATTCAATTCCGGACATTTTCAGTTTTTGGTGCGGGAAATTAGGGCTTCTTACAGAAGAGGAATTTTTGAGTGAGCCCGGCATAGGATTGCTCTCCTCATTAAAATGGAAGTTTAGAGACCTCGGTCGAGATTTTTGGTTGGGTGAAACTCCGGGAAATTCAAACCCTAGTTTGACCCCGAGCCGAAAAACCCCTAAAATACTAAAACTGATAAGTTTTGGTACATTCGCTGTATCTCGGGATTGGAAAAGGCTTGGGAGCTGAAACTTTCACAAGCCAAAGATAAAATCCTAATTTACACTGTATCCAAAGTTCAGCCTCAGATTCGCTATATTCTAGGAGATATGATCCCTCCAAGTTAGGGTTCCAGCCTCTTCCAGGATTCATCCCTAAACAGGACACCTGGGGAGAATTGTTATATCTCGGGCTACAAAGGTCCAAATGAAATTTCTGAAGATGTTCCAGAAAGGGCACGGACTGTACTTGCTATGGTAGAAGTTTCAGACCCCGAAGATGAAACAGTGACACGTGGCAGTCCATACAACTTCTCTTTGTTGAACAGTCCTGAAATAGGTCACCTTGGGAAAACGATCATAAGTCCCAATTGGTGAAACCAATTCTAATGAAACCTATGGTGTTGGAACAGGGACAGGCGAGGCTACCTCAGTGCGAAGTTTCAGACATAGAGAAGCAGTAATTTCGGAGATATCACAGAAACAGTATCAGGAATTTCTGCAGAAGAAATTGGAAAACTAGGGCTTCCTATTCCGGAAGCTTCCCTCCACTGTTTTCAGAAAAGGAGTACATTGGATAGCTCACGTTGAAGAGGTCTATCCTTCTAGCCAATCAGATCTGAAAGATTCCAAGTTTTGAAAATTAGGGTTTCTCTGACAAACCCTGGATCAGCCAGCTCCAGAACGAGGACGAACACCTCAAATCGGTAAGATCTAATCTTTTGCTATTTTCATTTGAGGTTCTCATTTCAAAGTGATCTATCACATCAGCTTGATAATAAGCTTGGTGAAGTTGACAACTTCCAAGCATGGAAGTATATGATCTCCCTAAAGAAAATGAATTGGACACCTACATGAGTAGAGAGATTCCAGTTCCAGAGAGAGATGAGGCTCAAAGCCTTACACAAGAAGAACTTGGTCAAGGCCAAGAAGATCATTGTTGATTGAATCACGGATCACCTTATACCACAAGTGTCTTCCCTAAAGACATCGAAAGAGATGTTTGATTCCTTGACCAAGCTATTTGAAGGGAAGAACATAAATCAGAATATGACTTTGAGAAAACAGTTGAAGAATGTGAAGATCCAGAATGCAAAACCATACAGTCATACTTTACAAGGGTCTCTCAAATCAAAGAACAAATTGAAGCGGTAGAAGAAGAAGTGGAGAATGCAGAAGTTGTGATAACCACCTTGAATGGCCTCCCAGGATCATGGGATTCATTCATGCGAGGAATTTGTGCCAGAAGGAAGTGATTACTTTCAGCAGACTCTAGGAAGAAGAAGAAGCTCGACTCATAATAGGAGAAGAGAAGATGGGAGCAACTGAAGATCAAGCTCTCACCATCCAAAGGAGATCCCTCAAGTGATGAGGAATACGAAGGACTCAACTCTTGAAGAAACTGTTATCCATCTTAGCATTTGGATAAGAAATGATGAATGAAGAAGATGATGAAGCTGAAGGCTCAAGAAAGAGTCTACCCACGAAACAAATAAAGATAAGTATTCAATTGTCATTTCATGATATTGTTTTGTTATGCATTTGTTTATATTCAGTTAATGTATTATGCATGATAGAATGTTTGCATTAATAACAGTATACTACTAATATGCATGTGATGGGTAAGTAGCTCAGGGTGCTATACAACTCTCCATTGCTGCTTATCTAGAATGAAACCTCTTTGCTGACATATTGGATTAGTGCACAATCTCAATGTTGTCCTGGTAGAGATGGAAGGCATCTAGAAAAGTTTCCGTGAAATATGGATGAATGTTGTATTGGCTAAAATAGTTGCATGATCATATATTTATGCATAAGAATTTGCCATTATGAATATGCCTTATGAAATGTTTCTAACCATACAACTAATGCATTTGACTTGTAGGAAAGATCGCGTACATAATCACCTACAAGAAAAGAAGGATGAGACTTGTTCCGAAAAACAAGTGACGACAGATAAAGAATAATATTACGAATGCAACGACATCATTGATGCAGAACCTTCCAACTATGAAGAAGTAACCAAGAAGAAAGGGAAGACCAATTCAAGAAGAATGATGTCTAGGATGTAGTATCGATACATGAATGGAAGTTCGTAGTTCCATCATGCAGTAGATGGAAACATCGTGGGATACAAGGCAAGATTCGTAGCACGAGGCTTCTCACGAAAAGAGTGCATAGCGTACGAAAGATCGAGGGAGTATGATGCTTCACTTCAGAGGGAGTATGATGCTTCACTTCAGAGGGAGTGACTACAGAAGATCTCGAGGTTCGACATGGTACGACATGATGGATAGCTTACTGGTGACTCTAGGCTTTACTGAGAGTAAAGAGGATTCCAACCTTTTCCTCAAGGTTGAAGGTGGAAGACCAGTGATGCTCCTGTTATATGTCGATGACTTGTTCCTGACAGAAGTTGCAAGAAGGAGACTTGCTGCCGAGTTCGAGATGAAGGACTTGGATATGATGCACTACTTTCTAGGCATGGAGGTGTGGCAGAATCTCCCTAGGACAAGGGAAGTATGCAGTAGAGATTTTGAAGAGGTTCAGGATGATGGACTGCAAGGCCATGACCACACCTATGGCATCGAACCTGAAGCTACTGAGTGTTGCTTGATCAGAGTCGGTAGATGCCACAATGTATCGTTAGATGATTGGGTCCTTGATGTACCTGACGAATACAAGACTAGATATTTGCTTTGCTGTGAACACCTTGAGCCAATTCCTGACAGATCCGAGACATGTTCACCTGATTGTTTCATCCTTTCTGAAGGGTACAGTTGATTATGGGGTGAATCAAAAGATTAACCTGGAGGGTTATGAGGATTCGTATTGGACAGGCAGTGCCATTGATAGGAAGAGCACTTCGAGGTGCTACTTCAGTATGGGATCAAGTGTGATCTCTTGGTTTGGCAGGATGGAGTCCTGCATGGCGTTGAGTACAGCTGAGGCAAAAGATGTTGCCACTTGCTATTTGGGAGGTAGTATGTTTCTTTTGAAAACTACTATTTGATTTGCTTGATCTAACTTGCATTTTTGTATGATGCAGAGAGGAGCAGTGAAGCTCTAGTATGTGATCCAGATCGAGATCTCTCGAAAGAGGGAGTTCTAGCATAGTCGGTGAGACAAGTTGTTTGAGCATAAATCTTGGCAAAGCTCGTATGTTGCTCAGATGCAAACAGACCTGTAGGTTGTCCTCGGATGTAATCGATCCTGGAGAAGCTTGTAGGTTATCCTTGAACGTACTCAGCCCTAATGTGATTCTATGCTAGAAATGACCAAAGTGAAGTTTGAGTACTTCAGGGAGAAGCTTGGTGTTCTCCAGATCGAGGTTCCCTCCAAGGGGAAGTGATGAGTCCATGAGCCATTATGACATGGTGAGAGGATTAGGTTCCTTCCATGGTCAGATGTAAGGGCTAAGCCATTCTGTCATGGTGAGAGGATTGGTTCCTTCCATGTCAGATGTGAGTGTTGAGCCATTCTGATGTGACTGTAGGATTGGTTCCTACATGATCAGATATAAGTGATGAATGCCATTCTTGGAATGGAGGCACCTGGTCAGTTACCAGGAATACTCAGCTTGGTGCTGAGATGGCATTCTCTGGGAGAATAGAGGCACCTGGTCAGTTACCAGGAATCCTCAGTCTAGGAATGAGAGCCATTCCGATGCGGTGTGTTTACACATGGTCGGATGTAAATGCAGAGCCCTTCCGATGCGGTGTGTTCGCACATGGTCAAATGTAAGTGCAGATCCCTTCCGATGCGGTGTGTTCAGACATGGATGGATATAAGTGCTGAGCCATTCTGGCGCGATGTGTTTACACATAGTTAGATGTGAGTGCTGGGCCTTTCTGACAAGATGAGGTCAGATGTGAGTGTTGGGCGTGCCTTTCTAACAAGATGAGGTCAAATGTAAGTGTTGGGCGGGCCATTCTGACTTAGGGTCAGATATAAGTGCTGGAAAAGACCTACATGGAGGCTAGGCCTACAACCAGCATGAAAAAGGGCTGGCTCTATAGAATTTCCTGTGACGAGAAGAATCATGAGATAGCACCCATGATGATGATCCAGTGATGATGATCCAGCAGTGACGATCCAGACTTGATGATGATCCAGCAGTGACGATCCAGATCAAGTGATGATCCAGACTCGATGATGATCCAGTGATGATCCAGATCCAGTGATGATCCAGACTTGATGAAGATGACTTGACAATGAAGATGACTTGAAGATGAAGATAACTTGAAAACGAAGATGACTTGATGATGATCCAGATGATACAGAGAAGAAGACTTGTGCTGATAAACTGTGTCGAGAGAATACCTTCCTAGTTAAGAGGGAGTGTTGATGTATTTGTAACTTTGGAAGTTATTCACTTGTATATCTTATGTATTGTATCCCGATGTTTATTCCAGGAAGTATCTATAATGCAATTGAGTCGTGTCATGCCCCGATGTTCCGATCGGGAGATTCAATAATGTAAACAAGTCATGTAAAGTCATTGAGGTTAACCCTCCATTGTAAGTCAGGGCAATAGTCCTCACATTTGTGTCATGGTTAACCCTCCTTGTTGATCGGAGGAAAAAGTCCCCACAGTTGTGCGGCACTAGGGTTATTAGACTCTCCTAGAGATACGGCTCTAGTAAGTAATTGTTAAGTGGGGCCGACATGTTAAAGTGGACATTAAGTGAACGAAAAAATATAAATTGAGAGTGAGCCTCTCTATTTATCACACACACTCACTCATTGGGGCGCATGAGTGAGAAAGAAGTAGTTCTCTCAAGTGAGAGAGAGAGAGAAGCTGTGGAGATCATCTTTATGTTTTCGGGTTTTACTGCTGCCATTGGTGCTCATTCTATCTCTGAGGAAGTTGTGGGGTTTTCTCCTTTATGGTTTCCCGAGGAAAATTCTTTGTGTCTTTTGTCCCTTGTGTTTATTGATGTGCATGTTATTCTCTCAGATAAGATCCTTAGATAATGCTAGCTTGAATGATAAAAATCTAACACAAGTACTTTATCCATCTGTGAGACACCTCCATCCCCTATTGCTATCTATCATACATATGTCACCTTGGTTGAGTGTATTGTTAATCATTCAGATAGATCACTCAGTCAAATTCAGTTAAAAGTCATTCCCCTTTGCCTTAACCTTGTTCTTCCATCCTCACCCATTAGTAGCTCATTGTTTACCCTTTGTAAGTATGGTATGAACAAGCAGATTTCCAAAAGGTTCCATGATCTTTCAGAAGCACAGGTATATCTTCTTATTATTATTGTTGTCACCATGATTATGAATAACTTGGCTTAAGCTTGGTTTTGATATACACCATTGGAGCATTTCTTACCCTGGATGCTTGCAAGATCATATGGATACAGTTTCTCACCTTCAGTTTGGGTACTTTAACCTAGTCAACCCAGTTAGACCAAGTCAAGCACAATTCCCAATGCAGTGACTCAGAAAACAACATGGTCTACATTTGTTCCAGACATGCCTAGGTCTACATTTGTTCCAGACATGCCTAGGTCTACATTTGTTCCAGATTATTATCACTTAATTATTGGCCAAATAATCAAATTTTATTACAGATGGCAGTATGATTGGTTTTCCTAGAGCATTGCAGTGCTCCAAGGGGTATGAGTAGTCACTTATACCATTCTTCTATGTCTCCAGATCATCCAGAGTAGTCTGTTTGCCACAGTTCTCATCCTAGACAGAGTTATGGTGATTTTATCAGTTTCCAGAGGTTGTACCAGCAAAAAATGAACTAGGAATTTCACTGAAAAAATCGATTTGGCCAATTGGGTCAAGGAAATGGCTTGGAATTTTGGCAGTTGATGTGTGTCTCAGCATATCGGACTGTCCTCCAACAGTTTTCAGTCAGCAGATGTCCGGATTATTTTTATCTTGGCTCAGCCAGTGAGTAAAGCCCACCAAGGGGCGCCCCCTCAACTAGGCTATTGATGTATTTCATTATTATATCGTGTATTATGAAGTTGTAAAGGGGCCTAGGGTGAATTAATCCCCTAGTGACCCCCTCCTATGTATTATCATGTCACACCTTATGTTATATTGTGACTTTCACTTAGGATAGGGGTCCTTGAGCAAAGTGTGCCCCCTCTTTGACTTAGTCACTTGATCCATGTATTGATCTATGTGTTGTTGATCTCCAGCGTTGATAATGTTTTAATCTCAACCGTTGGATGTAAAAGTGAGTTAGGGTTTACATCTCTCTCAAACTATTTAAGACAGGTGACCCCCCCATTGTAATTCATGAGCTTTGGCACCAGAATTTGAATAAAGAAGATTTGTCTGGGAATTAATCTCTGTGTATCTTGTGAATGATTCGATGATCTGATGATTGACATTGTTGCTCTTCTGTACTGAGCTTGTTTTGGGAGATATCTTGCATTTTTCCTTTACCCACTTCATTAGCAGGTTGAGGAGGCGCGCTAGGAGAGAGAGGATGTTTATGTGGGGGAACCCACCATCGTTTCGGCTCTGGGGTGTTCGGTTCAGGGAGTATTTCTTTCTTATGAACTTTTACTTCTTGTCCTTTTCATATTCTGTAGATCCTGTATGAACTTTTACTTCTTGTCCTTTTCATATTCTGTAGATCCTGTTCGTTTATCTGATCTTCTGATTGCTCTCTGATCGAGCAAGTTGAAGAGGGTGCTTGGGTGATTGATTGAAGCATGACAACATCAAGAATCTGTCCAGGAAAGTCCATTTGATCAAGAAAGCAGCATTCTTCATCATTTCTGAGGTCATCTACAAGATGCAGGTACCTCTCGCAGGTAATTTCTCTTTCTTTTATTTTCTGCATGCATTTCCCATCATTTCCTTAACTAAAAAACCCTCATTTAGCATTAGGAAAAATCACCAGACCAATTTGCACCAGGAATTGGCAAATTTGGCGATCTGGGTTTTGTCCGGCATACCGAAAAACCTTTGCTCCCTTAAAAACGTCAAGCTTGGACTCATCTGCCCATCTCCAGGAAGTGGTTTCAATTTGGGAGAAAACGCCCATGTTTGGTTTGTTAGCGAGTTTCCCCTGTCCTTGTTCCGGTTTCACTTGGATACTTTTGTTGTTGAATCTTACATCCAAGTAGGTGTTGAAGACCTAAATTCATTATATCAACCTCGGTCTAAGTATTTTCCACATTTCTGATTAAATACCCCCAAGGTCCCGGGTCTAATTGTTTGAACAAGCACACGAACCCTAGATATGTTTTAAACTTTGTAAGTCACTGGTCTAATTGATTCGAGTAACATTTCCATTTCCCTTAAACACCCATACTCGAATATTACTTAAATAGTGGCTTATCCCTTAAATATAGGGTTTCCAACTCTCACCTTATTTATTCACTTTTTGGGCTTGATATGGTGATTGGTTGTAGATATGTCCTTTCAGGATAAGATCGGGTCTCCCCCATTGTCACTCGGGCATTCAGTGGCATAAAGCGAAGGAATCCCTAACCAACGTGACAACCATCCATCTTTTGGGGGTTAGGGTTTTCGTAGGCCACGGCTTTGGTTGCATGTCCCCTCTGCCATCCAATATTGGATTCATCTATCGGGGCAACTACAAGATCCGTGATAACACCAACAAGTAACGCCTTCTCTCCAGAAGGGTCCAACTTCTTCCTAGTGTCAGCATGAACATGACAATAGCAGACACTCCCAAATATGCGAATGTGACTCACATCTGGTTGAGTTCCTGTGAAGACCTCCTCGGGTGTCTTCCTCCCCAATGCTGTGTGGGGACACCTGTTTTGAATGTATACTACAGTCCTGTACGCCTCGGCCCAAAGGAATAGTGGTAATCCCTGATCAAATAGCATGGCCTTGGTTGCTCCTACCATAGTCATGTTCTTCCGATCTGCTACTCCATTTTGCTGTGGGGTATGAGGCATAGTGTGCTCCTTGATCCCCTCTGCCGAACAATATTCCAAGAACTCATTGGAGGTGTACTCTCCCCCATTGTTCGTTCTCAAAACACAGATCTTCCTTCCTGTCTGGTTCTCAACGAGAGTCTTGAACTCCCAAATCCTCTCAAAGACCTCTGACTTGGCCTTCAGGAAATAGATCTAGGTCTTCCTGGGATAGTCATCAAGGAAGGTCACGCAGTAACTTTTACCACTGAAAGAATGGACACAAATGGGTCCGCAAACATCCAAATGCACTAAGTCCAAGGGCTCCTTAGACTTGTGCTCACTCTGTGGGAAAGGCTTCCTGGTGTTCTTCCCCAAAGCTCAACCCTTGCAATGGTTATGCTTCTCCTCTTATACCTGAGGAACTCCAATGACTGCCTGTCTCAAGTGCCTCAGTGCTCCATGGTGTAAGTTTGCCATCCTCCTATGCCACAACTCACCGTGACTGCTGTTGTTGCTAACTAGAGCCTTTGCAGGTTCAAAGTGTAGTTTATACACCTTCCCACTCCTGATCCCAATCACCCGATCCAAGCTCCTATCTGACCCCTTAGGCTTGATATACACTCTATGGTCTCGGAATTTCAACTGAAATCCCTTGTCCTCCAGAGTGGAGACTGATATGAGGTTTTTAGTCAACCCCAGAACATATAACACATCAGCAAAACTAAGGGGTTTGCCAAACTCCCTCTGAAATGAAACAGTGCCAACTCCCTACGCCTGATACCGCGCATCATTACCTAGCTCAATGTGAATACCTATTCCACCCTCCTGCAAGTCCTTGAAGAATCTCCTCTGTCCAGTCATATGACTAGATGCTCCACTGTCGATGTACCAAATACTGCTACATGTGGTGCTTTCCATGCAAGCTATCAAGCAAAACTCATCATCGAAGTTCCTGTTGAAATCCTCCACCTCTGCAGATTCTACCATCTGAGTGTTGCACTTCTTTTTCTTGTCTGGGCACTGGAAGGGCAAAGTGTCCCTGCTTGTGGCAGATAAAACACTTGACTTTTGACATGTCAAGGTTCTTCTTACCACCCCTCTTCCTCTTTGCCTTACCCTTGCTCCCCCTTGTCAGGGCTAGAGCCTCCTCATCCACAATCTGTGGGGCACTGTTGGATGAGCCTAATCCTTGACCCATGCGGGTCTCCTCCTGCACAAAGTCATCCCATAGTCTCTTCCAATCAAGGAGCTTCTCCCTAGCCACAACAGCTTTGAAAAAGGTGTCCCATGACTTAGAGAAGCCATTGAGGGCTATCCAAACTAGCTCCTCATCCTCAGTCTTAAATCCAACATCTCCAAGCTCGTCCCTGATCTTTGTGAGCCTTGTGAGATAAGGCACCACTCCTTCTCCCTTGGCCATCTTGGTGGTGCGCGTCCTCTCTTGCAACACCATCTTTCGGTTTTCATTCTTGCTCTAGTACAGACTTTCCAAATCCGTCCACATCTCCGATGTTGTCTTCTTCCCGAAAAGGTGAGGGACTATGTGGTCCTTCACCCCATCCAAGATGATCAACATGGCTTTGGAATCAACCATCTTCCAAGGTATCAGATCTGCTAGATCTGTGGGTGCAACCTTTGTGGAGTCAATGTGCTCCTCTGCATCACTGACATCCATGATCCTTGTGATCCCTTCTTTCCATGTAGGAAAGTTCTAATCACCCTGGAGTCTATCCTCAACTCTCAACTGCACAGCTATACTGAAGTGCACCTGTCAAACCCTAGATCTGCAATCTAGGTTTGTGTCTTCAAATAGATCTGCCCCTGATCTATCACTGCTAATGTAAATCTCTCAGATTTAGCTCACCAGAGCTCTAATACCATGTAAATTTTCCGTCAAAGCTCAAACTAGGGCTAAAACAGTATATTTAAATTGTTTACTGAAATAACCACACGTGAACTTCTTTACTAGTATGCAGCGGAATATAAATAACTGAAAATCATTCACAACATCAATCACATCAATAGAAATGACACAGTCTTTTTGGGTATAAACCCCCGGACAAAATCCAAGATGGAAAAATCGATGCAGCAACATGAGAGGATATTTTATTAAGAAAATATGAAGCTTTTACAATATCAAAAAATCAATCTATGCCCAAGATGGCAAAATCGAATCACATAAATCTACTGAGAAAAACTGTAAGGTGGCACGATTCCCAAGGCAGTTGTACGGCCTACTATTGTACTGTCTGTACAAAATCCGTACGACCTGTTGTACAAATCTGTACAACCTATACAATTGTACGGCCTACCGGTTGTCCGGGTGTACGATCCTACTGTTGTACGACCCTGATGTTGTAAGGTTGTACCTCTGTCGAATCCTTCAGTCTCTCTCCTCTGCAAATTTGAGCTTCCTTCTCCGGATTGCTGCTCCTCCAGCTTATTCGCAAAAACTCTCTCTCTCACACTTATTTCCTTCGTCTCTGTCGGAATGCAATTGTCCTCTTCACCAATTAATCTTTCTCTTATAACTCGATGCTAAGCAAAAAACCTAATCTCACTATAGATCTATGTATGAGATCCTCCGGTGAGATTGGATGGCCAAGATTAGATCTGGCCATTATTATCACATATATAGTAGTCGGGCTACCATATTCTATTTTTCAGATTTCAGTACACTTTTGAGCTAGTTCCCTTACATATGAGATGCTGAGATGAGCATCTATGATGGATCATTATTTGATGATGGACTATAGTACTCTCTCATGCCATGACTGAGTCTCAAGACACTCAGATTTGAGGACTAGTGTAGTCATTTAGCCATTTGCAAAGCAGTCAGTAGTGCCCAGAGTTTCATCAGTAGCTTATCATTGGATAGTTGTTGGTTCAGATTTATTATTTACATGTTTATGATCCAGCATATGTTATCTTGCGTTATGGTTATTATTGCTCTTATACTCATTCTTGTGACATGTCTTAGCATCTAGTGTCATGATTTGGCGGTCATATAAATATGTGGACTTGGATGAATTGATATTATGTATGTATGTCCCTACTTAGACCTAGAAGTTCTTGACCCTCCTTAGGGAGAATAGAGGTAGTCATTCCCACCATACTTTGGCTTGCTAGTGTTGGTTTCATGGTTCACTATCTCCACTCATCCATTACCTTCCAGTTGTGTTTCCAACCCGACTTACTACTTGACTTGTGGCATGGAGGACCTTTCCCCACTAGAGCCTCTTTGTTAGACAAGCTTCCCTATTTATTTGTGTCTCGGCTCTAAGTTGCCTAGGTTGTGTTGGCTAAACCTGAAACAAGTAGCGTTGCCATCAATACAATGCATTTGGAAATGAATGAATATATTATTGAAAAAGCCCATTCATGAAAAGTAGTGTTTTTAAACATACATGAATGCAAGAAATCTTCGGAAAGCTGTCTCCTCACTTGAAAAAGTGGGAGAGGTGTGACCTTGGGAGCAAGCACAGAGCTAGGTACTGTCACCTACTCCTAGCTCCTCCGTTTAGGCTAACTCCTAACGAAGCCAAGGGGGGTAGTCCCTAACAAAGAGTTTTCTATGGCTCAATGTTTAAGTTAAGTTTTAAATGCTTTCAGATGCAGATGGGTGTTGTTTAGGAGTTTCTGTGATTTTAGATGATTAATATGATGAATTGAGCACAAGACAAAGCAATCCACGTTGCTATCACTGGAATTAAAAGACAGACAAATGTTTGAGCAATTCATGAAAATAAATAAAGCATTCACAGATGTGACTTATAATCAAACATTCAATGGACAAATGGCCCAGATTATCAATAATGCTAGAAGATGGAACCAATGCCTATGGAGTAAAATTTTCGAAGATGCTTCGTGTTTAAAAAGATGTGAATCCCAAAAGATGCCAGTGAATGTTAGGTTTTGCAAGTGCTCTTGGTAATTTTTAAGAGTTTTTAACAGTGGTCTTGCTTTAGGGTGTCAACAAAAAGGTTTATCAAAGTCGGGAGACTCTTCTAAGTTGCCTCCGTTGAAGACATGTCGGGCCCACCCAATATCCCAGGCTGATATTGTCAAGTGACCAGCTAGCCGAGAATCTATGACAACGGGAGGTTCCGGCGCCTCTACTAGGAAGTACTTTGGAAGAATCCCTACAACGTCGATGTGTTGGTTACGGGGTGTTTAAGTGCTATTAGGTTACTCTTGCGGGGTTTAAAGATCCAGTGTCGTTTCTGGATACTCCGATCTAAGATCGGTCAGAGCATACTCCAGCAAGGAGGGAGGGGGTTAATTAATCAAAGGGGCGGGGTTGTGCAAACCTAAGATGCTCTCCGATAGAGAGTGCTCTTGACTTGTGTTCCTGCAAGTTCAAGAGTCTTACTTATGGATGATTTGAATTAAAAAAACACAACAATTAATATGAAAGGTGGTTTAAAACTCTCCGACAGAGAGCACTCTTGATCCACCCTATGGTGAGATTCAAGAGATTTTGGTTCTTTTTATGATTTAACAATTTATAACAAGACACCAACAAGCACTGATGAATCTAGCAATTAGTGGAAATGAAGCTAAGAAACAACTAGCAATTAGTGAGAATGAAACTAAGTTTAATCAGAGCGCTAAACTAATTGCTTAAGGAAAACTGAACTAAGTAAATCATGAAAATGAACACAAGACACACTTCCCCAAAATAGGGGAAGTAGAAAAGAAAGGAGACTTGCTCCCACTCAGCCCTTTTTTATTAATCTTTTACAATGATGATGTGTTCTTTGCTTCTTGGAAAAACGGGGAAAGAAGGGGATGAAAGAGAAGGGATAGCAGTCTTTTTGTTCTTTTTGCACTCCTTGTTCGTTTGTGGCCTTTGGGTTCTCCTTCACCTGTCTGCAATCTAAGAGCTCTAGACACACACTTGTTATGATATTAGTTGATCAAAAATAACTTGAAATTTAATCTATAAACTAGCTAAAAACATTTACCCAAACTCACCAAGAAGAAGGAACAAAAGAGGCAAGAAAAAGGCAAGGCAAGAGGGGTGAAAGAGGGGTGGAAAGAGAGCAAAAGGCAAGTCAAAGAAGGCTGGAAACTAAGTGAGAAAGAGGGCTGCAAAATGAGGGTGAAAAAGGCTGAAAGTACAGCCCAAAAGATGGTTGAAGAAAAGGATGGAAAAGGGCTGCAAAAAGTGGAAACAAAGAGGCAAAAGAGGGTTGTCCAAAAGGGTAAATATGGGGAAAAGTGGACAGCGAACAAAAGGAAGAAAATGATGCAAATAAAAGGCCTAAAAGGCTGAAAATAAAGCACAGGGAAGCCAACCGAGGCAAAGGCTAAGTGAATGAATGTTCACTTTAGCCCAAACATGCCCTAATCCCAAGAAAATAAAGATTTTTAATTTGAAAGATGAATAAAAGTAAGGAGAGAATGGTCAAACGTGTGGATCTTTTTAAAGCACTTGGATCTCGTGAAACATGCAATTACCAGAAAAGTGTACTTGACTCCAAGAGAAGAAGATGCAGCTGAGCTTGAACTTCTGCTTGGTTGGATGGAAGGATCTGCAAAATAACACTCATAGACTTGCCATACAAAATATTAGATCATGTATTGTTCACAAATTGAAATAAAGAAGAGCATGAACTATAACTGAATAAAACAATGCTCTTTTTTAAGTTCTAAAAGTAAATCAATAAACAGCTAACTTGCAAACCGCAAATACCTGTTCTTATGTGCTTACAGAAGCCTTCTAATGCATAACATCATAATCTCAAATAGACAAGAAAGAAAAGCATTAAAACAACATCACCTCATCCATCAAGTGCAATCATCCAAAGAATCACACCACATGAGCCTCCAATGCCTTAATTTTATTCCAATGGTTGCATAGAAGCAACAAGCAATTACAAAAGTTTCACCAGAGTTTCTCTACACAAAAATCCATCCGAATAGAGCTAAAGGAGCCTCTATTTGTACAATGAGAGAGTGTTAAAACCCTAAAACCAATCCTCAAACCCTAACCAACCTGGCCACCAAACAAAGGTCCAAACCTAAATCGGAGAACCGGGAGTGAGGGGAGGCCTCCACCCAGGCAAGGCGCCCCCACTCCAACCCTAAACACTGAAATCCATCCACAGATGAGCCCACACGTGTGGAAGACGCCCTCAGGAGAGAGAGGGGCATGAGTTGTTGAAGGAGGCACCCTGCTGCATAGGAAAGTTGCCTGCTAGATCTGGAAACCTACTTTGTTAGGTCTGGAGGAGCCACTGCTAGGTTTGGGAAGCCTACTGATGGTGTAAGCTTCAGTCTTCACCTCAATCAAATCACCGGACCAATGAGTGCTCTCCATCTCATTCTTTAGCTGGAGATGACATGTCTGCTAACTGATAATAAATTAATTGTTGTCTTAATGATGACTGAAGCTGAGTTATGATAACTCCAATCATCATAAGTGCTCCATGAGATATCATTTAGCCTTTTATTTTACTGAATTTGGATTAATTTGAAGAGTTTTAATTTTCTCCAAAATAATCATTTTTTAATAAAAATTCATTTTTTTACTCAAAACTGAGAAAAAAGGCATTATGTGTCTAATTGTTGATCTGAAAATTGGTTCTAACTGGCTGGCTGATCAAGAATGATTTTTGACTTAAGGTTAGAGCCATCAATCACTGAATTCGGAGTCTGGATGACCAACTTATCACGAACGGGTTTTTTCCATTTAATTTATGGAAAAATTAACCCAAAAAACTTAGGAAAGGTAATTAAAAAATAATTTTTTCCCCGTTTGAAAAAGATTTTTTCAAAAAAATTTTGTGTGTCCAAATGACTTAGGACATGACCATGATCTACCTAAATAATGTCTAGTAGGTTTATAACACTCAGTTGGGCTCTAATAACCCCCCAAGGCCCAGAATTCAACATCGGGCATTCCAGCTTTGGAGGAAGCGGGAGAAAACCTCGTCAATTATACTCGGCTGAAGGCAAAGCATAATTGTCAGGGGCAAAAAACTCCCTGGAATACCTTATTTGAGATTCTACGTCTCAAGAGACCGAACCACTCAAAAAATATCCTACTAGCACATTTATTACAGACCCCGCGGGGCCATGGTCAAAATTATTAAAATAAAAAACTAGCTAGCCAATATTGGCTAGACATGAAGACGGATCAACTGATACACTGGAATCAGACATTGAACATGTCTGTCAACCGACGGCTCCTCAGGTAATCCAACTAAGTGCAAAAAAGTTGGTAACAAGCCTAATGAAATTGGCTTTGAGTTACATTGAAATGAATATCTTAAAACATTCATGAAAAGTAGTGTTTTTAAACATACATGAATGCATGAAGCCTCAATAATAAAATCCGTGTAATAAATACATGGACCAAGGCTATGGAAAATCAAAGGCCCAAAAAGCAATGGCTCCTAAAAGTTATATCTAAAGATTGTTGGCTTCACTTGTATTGATTTGGATTGTGAGCATTTGTCAAGGTGAATAAGCACCTCTGAACATAACTTATCCATTTGTGAGACACTGCCATCCCCTGTGTTGTTGCTTGTCCTGCATATGCTAGAGTGAGTATCCCCTTTCCACATCCAAAGTGTCATAGTGTTGAGTTGATAGTCACCCTTCATCCTAGCCTTTTGAACTTTAGCCTTCACCCTTCACTAGCAAATTGATTACAACTATGAAGTGAGTATGGTCTTGAAAGTCTGGTCTGAGTTATAATTAATAAATGAAACCTTATATATTTGGTTGATAGACCGCGAGTGAAATGATTGCTACTTGTTATAATTGTTACTTGAATGATTTGTAGAGCATGTTTTAGCCTTTGAACAGTTGTAGCAGATGGATGTTAGCCTGGGTTATATTATTGATTATGTGGTCATTTACAGATTATTATTTGTCTATCTGGGTATATTGGATATTATAGATTATCATGCAGAGACATATAGGGTGTATGAGTATGCACCTTAGATGGATTTGGACTCCCCGAGTCCAATGAGACAGCTTGCTTTCAGTTCCGGGCAGTTGCAGGGATGATTTGGCTCAGTGTACCATTTTGGTGCAGTTTTGCCATGCTGGAGGTGGAGGGCCTGTTTGAGCAGAGAGATGATTTGTCTGGATCTCCTAAGGCGCTGTATGAGGAGGGGGTGGTCCAACCACTTGTTTTTGCCATAGTACCCCCTCCCCAAAGAGCCTGGTGGGCTCAGTTGGATAAAGCAAGCACCCTAGGAGGCAATTTTGGGCATATCACGTTTCCCGAAGCAGAATTAAAAAAATTAAAATGGCTACTGAAGAATTCGATTTGGGCTACTGAGGCAAGGAAATGGCATGGGATGAGTTTTGATGATGAGAGTGATGTCTTCCACTCCTCCAGCAGTTTCAGCACTTGGATGGACCCACATCCATCTTTCCAGCATAGATCTAGGGTTTACTCCACGTTACACCTTACGTACTTCAACTCCATTTGATTTGATCTGGTGTTTTGGTTTGATCTCTCCTGTCGGGAGTAGATCTGGGTCTCCCCCATTGTTGCGTTGGGCTAAGACAACATCAAGTGAAGATTGCCTCGATCAGCGTGACAACCATCCATTTGGGAGTCGAGGCTACCTTGGTTCCACCTCTTTAGTTGCTTATCCCTCTACCGTCCATCCTAGATCCACCTCATAGAGGCAACTACAAGTTTGGTGATAACAATTTTGGCGTCATTGCCGAGGAGGTAGAGGCTTACCTTGGTTCATCTATTTTACCTTCGGTGTCTGTGAATGTACTTACATCTTTTATCATTCATATCACATCCGGTCTAATATCAGTGATTGCATTTTATATGTTTAAATATTTACAATCACTGCATGAATTTCACTTACCTCTCCGACGACATCATCCGTTGGTGAACACAGCATTTCGTTCACCTGGCGACTCCACAACGCGACTCCACTGAGAAGCGAACCCATCCCATAAATCATAATGAATTCGGATGTATTATTAAGACGCATGAAGGAATTAAATGAAAACATAAATGAAGTTAAAAGGCAAATAAACAAAAGGGATAAATGGAGGTCAGATTCTTGGTATGAGGATGATCTTGACCATGATTATGGGTATGAGTCTAATTATCGCGATCCTTATGATACCCACCAATTCCCTTACCCGCACTATAAAGAATGCCTAACCATCTCTAGTGAGCCGATGAGCAAGTATCAAACCCAACCAAAGCCAAGAGTGACCGATCCTAATAATCCTACTAGGTACCCAACTCAAATAACCAGAGCTGTTAGGAAAAAGGCTAAACCTTCTCCATTTGACTTCTCTGAAATTCTTGGGGCACCTCATCCTATGCCAAATGATTACACTAGGAGGTTGCCCCAGTTTAAAGGAAATAAGGATATATCTATTGAAAGTCATTTGGATATTCTATGGGATTACATGGAAATTAGAGGTGCGAACAATGAAGATGTTTATATGCGAGCCTTAGGAGAATCCTTGCGAGGGGATGTTCAACTATGGTTTGATTAGTTAGCGCCAGAATCCCTCACTGGGTATGACATGTTCACAGCTCTGTTAATAGATAAGTGGGGTAAGAACACTGATAATTCTTTAGAGTGTAAATCTAGCAATGATTGTGCAGTTGATAATCGGTATATTGACAATTTGCTTTCTCAATTGGATCATTCCTCTCCTGAAATGTTCCAAATTATGAGCGTGCCTGCAATCCATAAGAATGTTACATAGTACTTTGAGAATAATGTTTCAAAACCTCAAGCTAAAACTAAGAGGGATATCAATCAAATCATACGAGATACTTTGTTATTATTACCTGAAGCTGTCAGAAAGCAAATCTTGGATTTAATCCGTGGAAGGGAACCTAACAATCACCATCAAGAAACATCTATAGCTGAGCCTTCCATTTGTGAGTCCATTATAGAGCCTTTAGAAGAGCAACTCCATAGTCATTGCCTAATTGACGATAATTCAAGCTATCCGAATCTGGATTCAGACTTTGATTATGTCTCTACAGAAGAAGAAAAGGTTGAAATTAATCAAATTTCCATTGAGGAGCAATCATGTGGTCATATTGTGGTTGAAGACCAAGTTTGTGAGGATGATAAGGAAGTTAGAAATGAACATTTTGATATTTTTCCTTATCAAATGAATGATGGTAATAATTTATCCTTAATTGAATGTAACCAGTATAGATCCATCTTAACTATGGCTCTACTAAGCGCCGAGAGGGATCAAGTTCTCTTTAGGTACAAACCCTTTTTAATTTACAAAAATGTCTAATAAGTATTCCTACTTGGAAGGGACATGACCAACTTGCTTAAGTAGTTTCAAAAGAGGGTAAATATCACTAGAAGAATGAGCTTAGTAACATTAATAATCATATAATCAAACACTTTTCCAAAAAATTCTTTACTTTTCTTTAATGAATATTAAGAGTAGTTAATGAGTAAAATAATCCATATAAAATTTTAAAATCTAGATTTTCAGAATAAATTGGAATTTGAAAACATTTTACCATCAAATAAAGTTTTTAAACATATGTCCAAATGTTTTTGAAAAATGACTTGTTTTTCTAATATAACTAAAAATGAACATTTACATGTTAGGGTTAACCTTGACTTGAGAATGAGAAAGGATGTAAGTGGTTTAAGGCACATGGTTTTAGTGGCGAGTGGTTTCTTGTTAGTTTTATTTGAATTGAAGGTTAACCTTGACTTGGGAATGAGAAAGGATGTAAGTGGTTTAAGGCACATGGTTTTAGTGCCCCATGGTTTCTTGCTAGTTGTATTTGCATTGAAGGTTGGCTTTTCCCTACGGGGTTTTCTAAGGTAAATCTAGTGTTGGTATTGTAATCGGTATTATTTTGTAATTTATTGTCTATCACATATTTTATTCCTAACATTATGTATGCTTAGGTTTATTTTAAATTTAATTTTGATATATAGTTACATAAATGTGTTTTAGAATTTAGAGAGTTTAAAATTAAATTCTATATGTTCTTGTTTTATCATTTTTCTTTTTATTACTCGAGTCAATTGAATTTTACTACTAATATTTTACTACTTAGTTTGTAAGATTATGAGTATTGCCCTAATATGGTTGTATATTTATATGAGTATTATATTTTTTATTTTTTTATTTTTTTAATTATAAGCTCATATGTTATAAGTTTTTTTTTTACTTTTCATTATTATTATTTTTATGAAGCCGACATGTGCCACGTCACCGTTACAGACGGGACACATCTCTCCCATTTGAGCTGTAGAAAGCACCTCTCGGTGCAATGAACAATCTAAAGAAGAACAACCACATGATGATGATATACTAGTGAGCGAACTTGACCTAGAGCATTCTTTGTCACATCTTTCGAGCTGGAATCTATGCCCAAATAGTCATCAAGAGCCTCCAAGGAATGATTCTTGTAATGTTGTTGCTATTCCCCATCAGATTTTTGGTCAAGGTGATTTGGTTGAGGAGATTAATCATACTGAGTCTAGTTCTTGGGAGGTTAGTGCTAATCTTGCCAATTTCTTTAACAAATGTCCCATATCGTATACAAGATTGGTGTTAGAACTTTTAGGTGATGCAAATCAAGTTCTAATTTTTCAATCCACCCTCCCATCCTAGCTTTTGAGGTCTTTTTGTATGGTGTCATACCAAATTTTCGGTACAGAGTCTCGAAAGTGCCAAGAGGTCAATGGTAAAACATTTCATCTCCTTTCATCCTTGGTGCATAATACTTTCAATGTTGCTAATTTCTTTGATTGGGTGATTGAAAAGCTCTATAAAGACCAATTCCATATTTTCTCATTTTTTAAACAACAAATGGGGTTAATCTCAATTTTTGGTTTATTGATCTCTAATTTGTCCCTATTTTGTTTCACCATTGATCATAATGTGAGTATGATTGAGTGTGCTAATCAGAAAGATGAGGGAAACTATGATGGCCTAAGAGGGATGAATCATGTATCGTATTTTTTTTTTCATCAAATTTAAACTTGCATAAATTTTATGATCCTGTCGATCTATGGATGGAAGAAGTTTGCAACAATCAATCTCATCCCTGGCATGATTTCATTTCTCTTTATCCTTCTTTGATTTTCAAACAACAAGTTATAATGGCTTCAATTTTCATTCACATTACTTACAAGCCATCTTTGACTTAGTGTATCATTAACTGTAAAGAAAGCTCAATAGATTCGTTCAACGAGTGGTTGCATTGGATTTATGATTTTACTTAACACTTGTCTAAATTGGTTAGAGTAGGTAGGACCTGAATAAGCCTTTTTTGGGCAGTAGTTTAGCTTTTTAGTCTAGCACCGCTTGTCTTTTCCTTGAAGCTTCTTTTCGAAGCTCCTAGTGTAGTCTTGAGTTTTAGCCATTGTACCTGCACAATAAAATCAAACTTTTCTAAAAAGTTATGGTTATAGATTAGATTTGCTTTCTGCTTTTCAGTTTCATGCATTTCATTTTTTGTACTTTATTTTATCCACAGTGTTCTGACGACCGATCTGTGAGTTTGGTATAGCTCTGGACATTTTGCAGGTAGTTGGTGACATTTTGGTAGCGATTGCAAAGCTGGAATGATGGATCAAGGATGCGAGTAGCAAAGTGCGAGGACCATGATTCTGAGGTTCTCAAGCGCTCTATTCAGCAGAGCACTTGTCCCAATTGGAGCCAAATGTTATCACATATATAGTAGTCGGGCTACCATATTCTATTTTTCAGATTTCAGTACACTTTTGAGCCAATTCCCTTACATATGAGATGCTGAGATGATAAGGGGTCTTTGGCTCTTAGATCTGGATAATAGAAAAACTATTTTTGTGGAAATTCTTGGATCTCCTTTGCATCTGGTGTTCTTCGATGGTGATTGGAAAGTCTATTGCTTCCTAGCATTTGGGTATTTGTTGTGAGATCTATATTTTTTGGAAACATTGTTTTGACTATAGGAGGGCGACTTCACTTGAGCATTTTTGCAGGGCTTCCTCAACTCGCTTGTTTCGCATCGCTTGTATCAAGGGGTTTTCATTAGTATCATTGTGGTCTATGATTTCATCTTGCTATTTCTCTGTAGCATTTGTTCTTTTCTCTTGACGCAGCAAATCTAATATGGTTGACGTTTGTTGTGCAGGAGAGAGAGCGCATTGGCTTCCTTGGGCAAATCGTTTTAAATAGAGGCTTCCTTCAAATCTTCTCAAATTGATCGAGACGGCATAGATCATCATCATCAAGGCATTTACAAGGTTTTCCAGGTAAGATCTACAGGTTAGTTCTTCTTTTCTAGATCTCAATCCATTGGCATCTTCATTTTCATGTTGAAACCCTAAATATAAAAAAAATCAAAAAATATTATGGATCAAACCGCTTGATCTCTCGATAAACCATTTCTGGGTTTTGTAGATCAAGTAAAACCCTAAGTGGGTCTTCAAAATTTTTTTGTTAAAGTGACTCCATTTGGCCCAAATCCCAAGGCACTATTCTCCAAACCCTAGCGCTACCCTTCATGTTGCCTCCTCTTGCGATTTTATCTTTTCCTTGTGGCTCGGGTGCTTTGATACTGTAATACCTTCTTTCGAGTCTACCCCTTGGTACTAGGTAGCCCCAATCTTGTTCTTACCCTCCATGCATTGGTCACGTTTCCCAAGGCATTAGATATTGTCATCTTTTGCTAGTACCTTAATCTCGGATCTAGTAATAAGCTTATACGTCATTTGTATTTTGAACTTGGATCAAATTTCATATCTCATAAACCCCTGATCCAAGCCCTAATTCACCTTGTGACTTCATCCATAGATCTAGGGTTTACTCCACCTNCCGGTGTTTTGGTTTGATCTCCCCTGTCGAGAGTAGATCTGGGTCTCTCCCATTGTTGTCTTGGGCTAAGACAACATCAAGTGAAGATTGCCTCAATCGGCGTGACAACCATCCATTTGGGAGTCGAGGCTATCTTGGTTCCACCTCTTTAGTTGCTTATCCCTCTACCGTCCATCTTGGATCGACCTCATAGAGGCAACTACAAGTTTGGTGATAATAGCCATCACTTAAATATTTTCACTTACACTTTATAAAAAGTGTTTCATAAAGTCAATCAATAATTAGATCACTTTAATTTCTTTTCCAAAGTAAACTTGGGGAAAGTAAATTAAATACAACTGGCTTCCTGTTTTGAGTCTTCTGCATGCAAGAAGACCTTCCTTGTTATCACTTTCTAACAGAAATGGGGACTCTTTCAAACATAATATTAGACTCCAATCATAATTTTAACAACCACAACTTCGATCTCTAGAAGCAACACATCATTGCCATCCTCCTATATAGGGGACTAGTAAGGGCAGTGACTAGCAACTTGCAAGGAACATGTGATCCCGATGATGATAATCAAAAAGAAGAATTTGACTCTAAGAATAGAGAAACTATGATCCATGCTGAATCCCAAACCTGCAGCTTACAAATATCCAAGTCCAAGAACAAAGTGCAACTCCAAGGTAACTGAGGAGCTCTACCCATTTTCACCATTGTAGTTCTCCCTCTTTAGGTCGGCTCTCCTCCGACTCAAGGGGGAGAATTCCTCGATAAAACTATTAATCTGTCCTTAAAGTGCAGATTTGAAAAACAGATTAGCAGAGTGAAATATTTTTAGGGTTTTTGAAGTATTTAGGGTGGAAATTTATCAAGACAAGTATCTTATATATTGAACTATGGAGTTAGGGCAACAAAGAAGCTTGAAAAAAGATGACAAATGCATGGTAAAGGCTAAAGCTACTAACAGAAAACCCTACCAGCAGATATCAATCATATTTATGTGCTACAGCCAGGTAAGATGCCATGTAAGATGCTCAAAAATGACACAATCTTGTGCCCAACTTACAATTACAACCATACATGAAACAATCACATGCCCAACTTACATTTACAACCATACATGAAACCATAGATAAATGGAAAAAACTGGACAGCCTTCCTTATTGAATAAAGTTATAAACAGCCAGCACTACATCATCTCTCAAATATGATTTCACAATAGGTTCAAGAGAACCGTAGAGGCCACACCTAACCTCTTCCTTCGCCAAGAACAGCACACCAAAAAAAAGTGAAAACCGCTCCAAACAAGAATGTACAGCAGCAAATTGAAGATGGAAGCTGTGTATATACAATTGATCTCTCAAATGAAGAAGAATGGAAGCTTCAAACTGTCATAAACCCTTTCAACACAACCTGCAAAAGAATGAAGAACAACTCTATCTATTGGGGGTCTTTTCCCTCTCATCAATCAACCTCTTGCAAATGAAACTTATTCTCCTTTTATATCTACTTCCTCCAACTACTCGTCACTAAAATAATGATTAGAATGTTCTACAATCCTTCTAGATTAGAGCACTCCCCTTCAGATGGTAATTTTTGTCTAGGTTGAGCGGCTTGACAAGGTTGTTGGTGCCACATGTCACCACCTTAATGGCATTGTTTTTATAAAGGAGCATTTACTATTTCTTCACCTTCAAATCTGCCTCAAAACCATCACTTAACCCTCCTAAGCAGGGCACTCTTCTAGATCATCAACTTCACCTTAATTTTAGAAGAGAAATCAAGTTAAGGACCACATTCAACCTTCTTTTAGGGCAGCGCTCCTCTAGAAACAACCTTTTACTACTACTTATCACCAACATATGCCATAAAACCTTCATTGGGAGTCTTTCTAGGTAGGGTGCTTCTCTTTGTACTGTTCTATCCTGGTATTGTGTCTCAAAGGGTCCACCTTACGCCTCCTCAAGTGGATCGCTACTCCATAAAGCATGTCCTTATCTTCTTTCAAGGTTTGAATAAGTCTTCCATACCACGTGGCACGTCCTCATAAAGGGCACTTTCCTATGCATACACATTCACCAAAGTTTCCTCCATAAAAAGGAACCAACAACCTCCTTGGTAAAGGTGCTCCTCATTAGAATACTTTTGTTGACCTTTTAATAGATGATCAAAGGCACTAGTAATCACCTCAAAAAGGGAGCTCCTCAAACATCGCAACCTTTCCCATGAACCAAGCGGGAAAAGGTCTGTGGGTCCACATTAAGGCTCCTATCGTTGAGCACTGATCCTCTGTGCAAACCTAGTCTTCACTTTGGGGTTCGTTCGTCATACAAGACCCTCTTTGACCCATCCTTCAAACACAAGGCCATGGAAGGGTGCCAAGTGTCCTAAACCCTAGAAAATGATGCCCTCAAGCACACACCAAAGGTGTCCTCTAAGCCATCACTCATCCCCCATAACTGCCATTGATCTTCAATGTTACACATTGGTTCGCCTATCCATGTGTCGCATGCTGCCCTTAGGAGCCTTCCTAAGTGGAAAAAAATGGCCTGTGTCTTAGACTTTTCTTTTAATCCCATGTCAAGAACTTGTGCTTAATGCGAAGTGAGCTTTGATAGATCC
Organism: Pseudotsuga menziesii; assembly: GCA_001517045.1. Lineage (NCBI taxonomy): Eukaryota > Viridiplantae > Streptophyta > Pinopsida > Pinales > Pinaceae > Pseudotsuga > Pseudotsuga menziesii. The sequence continues at coordinate 301,063 of LPNX010584317.1, forward strand.
AGAGATGAGGTGGGTTCGGCGTATTCACAATGTTTGGTCAGTGTGGCTTCATATAAGCTGTGTGATTTTGCTTGGCTTATTATCTATCAAAGGATTCTATCTAAGGCCAGGTTGGCTAAGAATAGTCTTTCGGATGGAATGTGCCCTGTATGTCTGCAATCAAAAACAATCAAGCATATTTTTTGGAGTTGTCAGTTTAGCAGGCAACGTTGGAGTTACATTGAGGATCAGCATCCTGGCTTGTTCCCAAACAAGCTATACCGGAGAACTGCTGTTTTGGGGGATGGATAAGTTCTTGTGTGGGACTCCTTCCTTGCTCCATGGCACTATCTACAAAGTTTTGTGTTGTTTGTGATTGGAAGCTCGGGTGTAAGTATGTGTTTGACCAAGAGATAAGTAGTGTCATCCTTTATTGCTTTATGGAGAGATATAATGCGTCACCAGCTGTTTCCTAAGGGAGTTTTGTTGATCAAGGATGCCAGAATTCTGACTCCTGATGTATATTCTGACTTGCTTTAGTTGGCTTGAGGAAGAGATTATGATAGGGCATTGTATATACCCTTTCACACTTTCATTGTAAATATGTTTATGTGAATACAAGAAGTATTTTTTTAAAGGAACTTGCACTTTCACACATGCAAACAAACATAGCATTCACATATGCATAAGGAAAATGCACTCAATCCACCAAAAATACAGCACAAAATATATTCCATGGCTAATGTAAGTTTGTAACTAAAAAGAACTTGCAATGATAAGACTCTCAATTCAAAAAAACTTTAACTACTGTCCTTACAGCACCTATCTTGATTCTTGATAATATACTTTAAGATAGATGAAATAAAATGTCCTAAGTAAGCAAGGAAAAAAATATTGAAGATTATGATATCAGATTACTACATGAGAATAAAAAATGTTCACCACTTAATCAAGATCGGGGTCAAGCATAGATGCATCAGACTTAACATACTACTGGATACAAGTAAATAGCTCCAAAAGGTAAACTCATGGTGATCTCATAGTTATAGAAATTTTCCTGTTGAACATATGCATAAATTTGATTTCTATAGATTTTACCAGAAAACAAAGGTCCCATGCTTCGGGCCTCTAGACTCCAAAACACTCATTACAAGGGTAACTTATAGAAATCAAAAGACATTAGAAATCATTGCTATCACCAAGAGCGTATTAGTCCACTAATAAAGCCAAACACAGTTCTATCAACAAATTGCTACAAGCAACATTATATGTCAACAAAACAAGTAAAAACTGTTTATATTGTACACAATTAACTAGTCATCATGAGCCCAATCTCTCATTCTTAAGTGGACTGATGGAAAAAGGGAACTATACTTGTTTAAGACTTGAGGTGCCATATCCTGAATAAGATGATGATAACAAAGGTTGTACTAAAGACCAGTTCTCAACCTCTAGTGCCATTGATAAAGGCTGCAAATACCTGCAATATGAAAAAACACCCATCCACCATTTAACAATAATCAACTTTAAAAAAACAAATTAGAGGCCATGCCTAATTTTCACACTAAAAAGAATGACTTGACTAAAACATTACAACCAAATAGAAAATTGTCAAAAATGAAAATTCGGTGGTCACGACTCACAATAGTACTAATTAGTAATTATTACAAAAAATAGGAATCAGATTTACTTTTAAGGTTTTTACCATATGCAATCGTATAAAAAAATAGATAGATCATGTGTTGGCTGCAAGGCCCTTTATATAGTTCCAATACCTGGTATGGAACTAAAACTACAACTAAAGAAAAAACACAAACAAAAACAGAAATAGAACCAAAAACAAAGAAAAGAGTGGGGACACCTGCACACCTGAGGATGGATGGAACCTACAAATCCAACCAATGGAGAAAAACTTCTTCAATAACAGCAATATGCTGGTTGATTGTATTGATGACAAGATGTGAGAAACATATCAGAGTGGGGAACCCCTATTTTTAACAATAATGATACAAAAACCCTAACATAAGACTTAAGTCACTGATAAACTCATTAGGCCCTTAGAATATTAAAGTGGCATCTTTACAAATATAAAATTATTAACAAAATCATGAGTGCATACCACACAAAATGGTTTATGTATACCGATTCTAATGACTAATAAGGATGTTTTGGTTAGTTGCACAATGTGCCCTCCCACTTTAAAAAGTTTTATCCCAATAGCTTGAGGACCAACGTGTATCCCAACCATGTGATTTTTTCTTTTTCTGCTTCTTTGGCATTTTCTTAAAGTCGATCATAAGCATGCACTCTAATGGATATAACCTTTGAAAATGTGCTTCTTCAATGAAATGATTCATTGTGCTCTATTCAAGATGTTCACAATGGACATAAGGATCCAAGCATGACTCAACCAAAACATTAGGAATCAAGTGATCAGAAATATCATCCACGTAGATGTAAAAAGTCGATGGTTGCTCTGGGGAGAAAGTTTCCAACATAGAAGATTCAAGCTGAAAAGTCTTTTTCACAGCTTGCTCATGACTGTCTTGAATGATTATTGTTTATTTTCAACCAATACATTATGCTCACCATAAAAGTCATAATAGGGAGGAAAAGCAGCTAGGAAATCATTTTGCCTCTTCTAAATCCCCTTGACATGGAGATTCATTGTAGAGATGAGTAGATACAGCAAAGAGAAGATGAAACTCGTAAGTAGTCATCTTCACATAATGGAAGATGTCTCCATACCATTCTTTGTAAATATCTTGCAGATTCACACATGAATCTATTTCCTTATTATATTCATTATCTATACAGAGTGAAATCCAAAATCTATCACATACATCCAAAAGTATTTCCACTGCATTTTTTGAATATGCCATGTTAGGGTTTCATATAAAAAAATAACCCCAATCGTAAGTTATGATTTCAACTTTTCCATTGGGGTTTTGAGGCTAAAAATGTATGGCAACTTTCAAAGTTTGTAACACAATGACGCATTGAATATTTCTCAAAAGTATATCAAATAATGTATCAGATTGTAGCCATGAAAGTTTTCTTTCAAATGGCATTGGTCTAACTTCAATCTGAGTAGCCTTCAGAAGTTATGAGCTCTACAGTACAAAGGCTTTTGTTCAGCCCTAGAAATCAGAAACATGCTCTGGCCCAATTTGCAATGATCGTAACTTTTACATTACAAACCCAAATAAAGCATGTAATATATCAATGTGAAGCTAAGAAGATGAGGTTACCAATGAGTAAGCCAAATCCAAGACGTTCTTCTAATAGGTGACTGAGAACCTCGAATTTGTAGCTATGGTCATCTTAGAAACACATCCAAAATCATAATTTCTCAAACTCTGATATCTTCATCATCTGACCTTTGATTTGTAAGATATATTTTGAAACCACCTAAATTTTTTAGCACTTTTCAAATTCTGAAAATTCTTCTCAAAAATTTTATAAACCCTTTAGAATATTGCGGCCCTCCTAGTGTTTTGCTTTTGTTTTTTCATGAACCAACACAACAAAAGAGAAAATCCATTGAAGCTCCGATACTAGATTACAGCATTCCAATACCTGGAATGGAACTACAAGTACAACTATTGAAATAACTTGAGCAAAAAAAGGAAATAAACTACCAAAAACAACGAAAAGAGTGGGAGCACCAGCACACCCAAGGTTGGTATGCACATACAAACCCAAGTTATAGAGGAAGACTTCTCCAATAATAGCAATAAGCTATTTGATCATATTGATAATAAGATAGAGATACATATGAAATAAAAACCCTAACTTAAGACTTAAATCACTGATAGTCATCAGGCCCCTATGATACTAAAGTAGCATTTTTACAAATATAACATATTATCCCATGGGACTGTGGTCTAGTGGCAAGCAGTGAGGTGAACAGGCTTGTATTAGCATGGAGAATCAGGTTTAAACCCCCCCAAGTGGGTGCGGATGACAACAGGTGCAAGCCCTGGGTGACTTTGATAGCATAGATATCCCCTCTTAACGCAGTAGCTTAGCCATAGAGATTCTATAAGAAGTATTATCGATTGGGTTCACTCACCAGCTAAGAGGCTAGCTAATGCATCTATCATTTGGAAAGCTGTGGTAAAACCATTGATCTCGTTGGAAAGGGACTTGCCTGGAGAGTTGGAAATGGGAGCAGTCTTCGGATTGGTTTAGATCGATGGCCTGGGAGCAGGGGTCGCCATCATCTTCCAATGGCACTGGTGGAAAGCCTTCAGGAATGGTGTTTCTACACATTAAACCAGGTGGTTGATCCATTCTCTACCTCTTTGTGAGGCCAGGGGTGGCTATCAGCCAGGCCGATTGGGTTAGGAAATGAGGATGGTGTTCTGTGGAACACTTATATAAATTCCTTAAAGGATGATCATGTACGTAACAGAGATTCAGACGATGAACTGATTTAGGATCTTGCTCCGAATGGCATTTATACTCCCAAGCAAGGATATATTCAGCTGAACATGGACACTTTCAATAGGGAAGTGATATGGTTGTGGAAGAAGCTGTGGATGATGAAGTGGCCTACTAAGACCCGACTATTAAAGTGGTGCACCCTGGAAAACAAACTCCCTACATGGAACAACATTCAAAAACGCAAGATTGAAGGGCCTGCCTGGTGCTCTTTGTGCAAATCGGATGAGGAAACGATCTCCCATCGATTTTTGAAGAGCCCATTCACTAGATTGGTTTGGCAGGAGGTTACTAGGGTAACGGGACTAGAGCATTTGTGGAATGGTGATAAAATAGAATCGGCCCAACAAGCATGGTTAACAAATTTATCAACTCACCCTCATAAGGGACTTCCTCTTATTATTGATTGGGGCATCTAGACTGCCAAAAATAACTCAATTTTCCAGGATAAGATAACAGTGCCAGAGTTGGTAGCATCAACAAGTATTGGTATCTTGTCCCTTTTACCCCAACGTAAAGGGGAGGCTTCCATTCGATGCATTAGGGAGGCAGACATTAATAAAGCCATGCCTTGGGATTTTTTTGATGGTGCCTTGTTGAATGATCAATCGTTGTGTGGTGGAGGGGCGATTCTACATTTGACAGAATCTCATTTCTATAAGATCTCATTAGGGTTTGGGGAAGGAACAAATAGCTTTGCTGAATTACTTGCTCTCAAAATTCTTCTACTCTTTGCTGTGGAAAAAGGATGTCAGAACCTTCCATTTTTTGGTGATTCAATGTTGGCAATTAACTGGATAAAGGCATCACAAAGATGTACACACACGTCTGGCCACATTGTTGGAAGAGATATATGATATCAAAGCAAATTTTATTTTATTTTCATGCATGCATGTTTACAGGGAACGTAATAGGACTGCAGATGCAGATGCACTTTCTAAAGAGGGCCTACAGTTGGCTAAAGGACAATTTAAGGTAGTAGAACATAACAGGGACCATATATATCAGTACTACCATCAACCGTTTATGGAAGGGCCTGGGCCCTTGGAAACAGAGCAGGGTACATGAATATTCTACAGTTTTGGAGGATATCAGTTTTTGTTGTCAGATCAGCAGGCTTCTCACAGAGTTATACATATGCACAGAACTGTTTTTTGGGGAACAAATCTTTTTTGACATACAGGACAGAATTATGGACAAATTTCAGCACTTATAGCTAAATTTATTTTTGTAAAATGATGTAATTCTAAGAGTAGATCTCAGAACATATGTTTGAACTCCTATTTGGACTATATGCTTGGCATATATAAGCAAAATGTAATTTTATACTCTGATTGAGAAATAAAATTACGAGTTTTTTCGGTGGGGAAAAAAAAAATATATATATATATATATATATATATTACAAAATCATGAGCCTACACAAACAACTCATGTACATGGAATCTAATACCTAGGTGTTGAGGTTAGGTACACAATGCCCTTCAAAGAGCAGTCAGTGGTTATGATGATTGATCCATTTCAGCAAGCACCCTTAAGAGGGGCTTGCCTTACGATTATGGCCCCAAATAATAGAACTATTTTAAGAACAAAGTTAGCTTTACACATCTTTAATGTGCTAAAGATAGCCTAATTCATAAAAATAAAGGGCAATTATGTCAATAAAATAGGCTGATTTAAGTACCACAGTGCAATGCCTAAGGACATTTGACTAGCCCAACCTTAATGTCCAATAGTAATAAATGCAAGCGATGGGAACCACCACACTGCTCTAGAAAATGTATTCATTGTTATTGTGTTGTACTATAAGAGAGAGAAGCCACCTCACTGCTAAAGCAATTCCACTAAGAAATTTCTTCACTAATCTTCATCTTTACACTTTATAAATAATATATTTTGCACAATTCTATTAATTATTCTCTGTAATAGAAATGAAAATTGTTTGCATACCTATGAAAAACTCAGATCAGCCCTTAACAGAGGGTTGTTGGCGATAAACTAGAGATCACTGTTGAAAGACCACTAAAACACTTTAAATGCATCATAGTCAGAAATCAAGGCTTTGTTAAACATAGCATCCATTACCTCAGTGTTAGCATTCATTCCTGAGGAAGCCATACCTCCAGACTGCCTATTGAAGGAGACCATTCATTGTTGAACTCAAAATCTCAGGTTCAACTGGGGTGAATTTGATGCTAATTTTTCCGATGATTTGCAGGTTAAATCTATTGCTACCCGACCTCGGAAGAAAGATGTTATTATCCGTTTTTTATGAAGGATGAGCTACAAAAGGAACTCTATAAGTGGTATGCCCATAATTGGGGGCCAAGAGATTAAAAGGTGGAATCCTCATAGAGATTAGACAAGGGACATATCTTCGTCCTTCACGTGTCCGTGGGGATGAATGTTGAGAGATTGGATGTGAATTCCAAAGTGCAATGTCAGTTTCATTACACGAACAGATTTATTGCAGCCTGGAGCAATAGAAGTGTTGTGGCTATAACCCAAGGGTCACCCATTAAAAATTATGATGTGAAAGAAAGTTATAGGCAGTTGAATTCCATTGTAGAAGATGGTATCAAAGAAAGGTGGGCCATAACCCACAGGTCTAAGGATCAAAAGTTGCCTAGAAGATGATGTATTACCTATAAATAGAAAACTATAGCATAAGATCAAAGACTAATGAATCTGTTACCTAATGGACCTGCACTCAAAGAAGTCCCAAAATCAAATGCAACACTAGAGGCACTTAGGAAGGCTGCCCACTCTCACCATAACAACTCTTCCCTATAAAAGAATGTATAAGATATGCTTTAGGAACAAAAGGGATGGTGGATTGCCAATACTAGTGCCTATCCAATGGGCAATGGAGTCAAGATGAACAATCAAGAGGGTTCAGACAGCATGAAAGAAGGTGTAGTTAGGCTATTACAAACATACTTAAATTAACCATATGGCTTTACTTCAATTTGACAAAGATTAAAGGAGGGCCCTTCCAAAGATGTTTCTTACAACGAGTACAAAACCAACCAAGTAATAATGTGTAACCACGACTCATTAAAGGATAACCACAAATAAAATCATAAATGAAGTAAACACAAGTAGGAAGCCCTTTTTATAAAATAATTAATCAACAATATATTTGTTTCAAAGTATATAATTTCACCCAAAATCAATAGAGCTTAGATGTGCGATACTTAACCTTGAAACCCTAGCTAGAGAAGGCCTCAAAATAGAGTGAACAACCCTAACTGAGACATTACAACAGCAAAAATCCTTCAAATAAACTCAATGATTACAACGAGAAGAAAAGAGCATTTCACCTCAACTCTAACATCCTCTTATTGGAGCAAAAATGCCTTTCTACAAAGATTATTCCAGCAGATATGTACAAGTTATTTCTAGCCATCAATTCAACCCAATAAAACCAAAGTCACACGAGGATGCGTTCCCCTGGGTTGGGGGCACACCCCCCTCGCTCCCCATGCCCCAGGGACTTGGGAGCTCCTGGCGAAACATTTCTTCTCATCCCCAATTTGGTGGAACTTGAGGAAACACATAGGGGAGCTCGTCCCCCTGTTTTGAAGCATGCACCAGTGAAGGGGGGGCACCTAGACACCAGATAGAGCTCAAAGAAGCACGAATCAAGGAATATGTTGTCCTAGAGCACTTCTACTCTTTTGATTGGTTTTGATTGGGCCAACAAATTTTTTAAGGTTAAAATATTGGTGCACTTAATAATAAATATAATAGATTAAAGCTCTAGAGTACTAGGAGAGGGTTTTTTACAAGCTTTATATGTGAATGATGTAGTTGGTTTAATAGAGGATAACCCTCAAATATATTTACGCATTGATTTTAAACATGTTGAAAAGGGTTTTCGCCCCTTTTATATTACTATGATGATTAATAGTTCACTCTTGCATAATTGTGTGTTGGACTTCAAAGCCTCAAACAATGTGATGCCCTCTGGAAAAATGAAGAAATAGAGTCCTTAGGTCACATTTCCCCATTGGAGCATATATGCCATTGATTCACACAATGTTGAAGTGTGTGGAATCAGTGAAAAATTAGAATTAAGTCTTGCTACTTTTCCAAAAACATCCATGGTTATGGATGTTATGGTTGCTAATGTACCAGAGGCTTGGGGCACATTGTTGTCTCGTGAATGGGCTGCTATGGTCGGTGGATCCATAGAGCTGGACATATCTTATGTTGTGATCACTTTGCATAATTCTCAACAAGTGAGGCTTTATAGGGAGCAATTTAAATTGTATTTACACATAATGAATTGTTATTGTTGGGATTTATAATTTTTATGACCACAACGTGCCCCTGAATTTCCCTAAAATTTGGGGGTAGTCTCCACACATCCCCAATGTGTATTTCCCGACTCTCGGGCTTCTGCGTCTCAAAACCTTTGGGGAACATTAAATAAAACAGAAAAATATGAAGAACCTCACATTAAATACTCGTTGAGTTCTTCCTCCAAATAGATCTTCAACTAAGCTTGGAGGGGGTCTCCCACAAATCAACCATGCCATTTTCAAATTCCTCTATTTGTACCTTTCATGACAAATACTATTGAATAACATAGAAGTGGGGCACTCCTATTAGGGTGCTTTTTAGGGTTTTCTTTCACCACAAAATCATGTGTGCTCTTCTCATTTGAGGCAACTTCTCCAAATATGTGTCAATGTGCCTCAAACCATGTGAAAATGCCCCATAATGCCCCTTAACCTGCTTTAAATGTTGCTCCCTTGAAGAGGATGTCTCTCCTTTAAGGGATAGATTCATGATCAAGCAATGAAACAGCCTTTATTTTCAACCATTTAGTCAAACTCCCTTCATCAATAGACTTTCTTTGACAAAATAAGTTCTTCTACTACCATATGGCATCACTCTAAGCTAGGGTGTTCCTCCATTGTTCACTTTATTTAACATATGTCAAGCTCCAGGTGTCCTCCATGTGGGGCACTTTTTTCCTTTAGCCTTTGAATGCATGCCAATGGTCATAATACCACTCGACATATTCATAAGCAAATGCATTTCCTTTCAATGGTCTATCAATGTCACATGGAACCTCCTCGTGCGATAGGTTTGCATCCAAATATGTCAAATAGGCCTTGAACAATGTATCCATGACCCCAAATACCTAAAAAGGAAAAATATACCTCCAAATGGATGAAAACTCCTCCATTAGGTTTTCTTTATGCCTCCTTAACGAGGACATTCAACCTTTAATGCTCAATAATGCCTTTGCTAGACCTATATCATTCTTTGGAGCCCAAGTGAGGTAGGGCATTCATCTCCTTATGTTGTACTTGACCCTGATATCACCATCAACCAACCCTGAACCTCTCCTGAAGTAGGGCATTCATGCTCTAGTGCTTCCTTTCAATTGTGCCAAGAGCGATCTCAGGTTGGCCTGAGAATAAGGCTCTCCATCAAACTGTGGATCATTATTGATGGACTCCAAGGATCCCATAGTGAGAGAAGAAAGGCCCATGAAAATGCAAAATGAACCATGCATTTTCAAGGGGGGTAATAGAATGCAAGCAAGCTTAGCAATAGAGTCTACTACAAATTCGTTTATTAAAAGATTGATGCAATGGAGATTGTCTACTTGCGAGCTTTTGTGAAGTTAGTGTGTTAATTGGCTAAGTAGAATGGCTGAGTATTGAAAGTAAGAATTCTCCTATTTGTTTGTTGGTTCATTTCTTAACTCTGAGAATGCATGACAATGGATGCCTATGAAGCCCACATGGGTGTGGTCTAGAGGCAAGCAGCAAGATGATCAAGCTTGTGTTAACATGGAGACGTTCAAAACCCCCCGAGTGGGTGTGGATGAGGCTAGGTGCAAGGGTGTGGATGAGGCTAGGTGCAAGCCCTAGGTGATTTTGACAGCTTAAATATGTGGATGAGGCTAGGTGCAAGCCCTAGGTGATTTTGACAGCTTAAATATGCCCTTCATAGGGCGACAGGTTATCCAAAGGGACAATTGTAAGTTTCTATAAGTAGTATCTCCCAAAAACAAAAAGAGATGTTTGTGTGTGTAAAAACTAAGCTTGGTACCATAGACTATGAAGCATTGATGGGAGTGCAATTCTCTTGAGATAACAGAAAGCTAGGGAGGGCATGCTTAAGACTGTTCTTGCATGAGATAATCATGAGAGGATATAACAGTGATGTTTAAGTCTGAATGTGTTGTCTATGTATTGATGAGTTCTATCGTATAGTGATGTTTAAGTCTAAAAGTATATGAGGATGTGTACCTAGAGAAATAAGCATCTATACATTTCAATTTCAAATATGTTTGAGGATCCTATAGTTGCTTGTGATGAGGATGGATGTAAGCGGGATACATATATAGTGAGAATGGACCCCAAGTGTGTGAAGTTTGACTGTGAAGACACTGTCTTCATGGTTTAAGTATGTCCGTGTGAACGGTTTTGTGCAATGACGGTGAGAAGCCTGAGTTTGTGAGAATTGATGAATCATCATGTGTTAGTCCACTAATATTAACCCTTGGTTGCAAAGATATCGCAGAGTCTTCAAGATTAAAGACCCAAGCCATGTAAAACCCGAATGTGGTGTTTCACTGCAAACATACATGCAATGAACGGGTCGCTAAGTTACACGAAAAGTGGAAAAGTTTCCAAGTTTCCGAAACGGGGACGCCTAGAAACATGACCCCCCAAAAATGGGTACGCCGGGGGAAACATCGTATATATATATATATATATATATAATTTTAAAATACCTCAATGTTTTGTAAAAAAATAAAAATGAGACAAATAAACAATAATTGGGAAGAAAATCACATCTTTATTAATTGATCCTTTATCAGATGAGGTTTCCATTTTACATCCAAAATTAGACTTTATAGATGAGGCTTTACATCCAGAATTAGCCTTTATAAGTTTATACTTGAGGCTTTGTGTGTTGCACAAACTTAGCCTTTATAAGAAAAAGATGTTGCACAAACCAAAAAAACAAAACGTTGGTCAATATCTTAATAACAGAGTTTGGACTTTGCTTATAACTTGTCAGCGACTATCCATGTTGTACGGCTGCAAGAAAAAGACAAACAAACAAAAAAAAAATTGATGGAATCTCACTGCTCAATCACTTTCGAAGGACACTCTTCTCAAAACATTGTGAATAGTTTATGACAAATATGTGCTTATAAAGATTTTAGAATAGGGTTTTCGATGTTTCTAGGTGTTAATTAGGTAAACTAAAAATTAATTTTAAGAAAAAACATTGCTTTTTTAACCCAACAACCGAAAAAAAATATTGGAAACGCCTCGTACAGCACTGAAAGTACCTAAAACTCCACCAGTCGTACCGTACGGCGTTTCCAAATCTAGAAACACCGTAGGGTATGGATGGCAGCGTTTCATACCAATACCCGCGTTTCAGGGAGTTTCCGGTACTGGTACACCCTCCCCGACGGAGTTTCCTGCAACCTAGACAGGTCTTGATTTTGGGCCTACCATGGCCCATTGCATCACAATCAACCTTTAGGTACTTTACATTTTTTTTTATGGGGCGGAAAAGAGGAATCCAAGGACCAAGACAGGGGTCTCGTCTAAGACACTGATGGAGAAATTTAAGTCCAATTTGTCTGGAGTCTAGGGCACAACACTATTAATAACATAGAAGTGTGTAGGCTTTACAAGGGCCTAGAATTGGCATTTTTATTGGACATCAACGAGATATAAATGAACAATGATTCAAGGCTAAATCATTAACATAATGGCTAGGGTATTTGGCTCCATGGAGCATTAAACTCTTGAGAATTATTTCCAAAGCTGAAAATTTGGCCTTGTCCTTTCAAAGGATCTCTATCCATCATGTTTTGAAGGCCTTGTGAACTCTCTAGCTAACGATGGGACAAATCTCCAAAAGGAGATTTGAATTATTTTGGATAACAAAGAATCTCCCCTCTTCATCAATTTTGATATGAGCACGGTGCCAACAATGTTAATACTCACACACAAGAGAGCATAAGAGAGCAAGTATGTGTCCATTGGACATAGCTTGGGTGGTTGGGAGGAATGATTGATATTCTCTCCACCCAAGTTCAATCCTTCTTAGTGACATGTTTGATCCCTTAATGGGCATATTCGATGCTCTTGTTGAGCCACCTTCGTAGTGACAATATCCGGCCTCCCCACATTGCTTGTGGAATACTGGGGGAGTTTTTTGTGGACGTAGAGAGCACCAATCTCTAGTGTCGTGAACCACATGAGAAAAAATAAGGGAGCAAGTATGCAAGTATTAAAAAAAATTGTGGAAACTAAACACATGTTGTATGCTCATTTCTATTACTATATATATACCAATGTTATCAAACTCAAGAAAGACTCACCAAATCTACCGAGTTTGGACGAGTCTACTACGAAACGAGTACCAACGGAGACTTGGCTGGTAGGCTCAGCTAAATCAAAAAACTCGCCCAATGAATCGCGAGTCCAACCCAGCACAATCTCCTTCACCTCGTCCACAAATATGAGTCTATTTGACCAATCAACTTGGGTTTGGAGGGAAATTTATGAGGGAAATGAAGTGATTAAGAGATAAGAAACCTTTAAGAAGGGACTTCTTCCCTCATCCTCTCATTTCATTTCACTATTGTGTGCTTTGACTAAGGAGGTGAGCTCATCATCAGTTAGGAGGGCAATTGAAGGAGGCTTCAGCATCAACATTCAACAATGATCACTGGAAGAAGATCAATTAGGTTGTTGTCTAGAGGTTGAAGAGGTTGAGGTCCCAATTTATGAGGGAAATGAAGTGATTAAGAGATAAGAAACCTTTAAGAAGGGACTTCTTCCCTCATCCTCTCATTCTCTCATTTCATTTCACTATTGTGTGCTTTGACTACGGAGGTGAGCTCATCATCAGTTAGGAGGGCAATTGAAGGAGGCTTCAGCATCAAGATTCAACAATGATCACTGGAAGAAGATCAATTAGGTTGTTGTCTAGAGGTTGAACGAGGTTCAGGTTAGCGGTTTTTTTTTAATGTGGTTGTAGGCTATGATGGAAACCTACACAAGCTTGTAGGCAGCCATCACATCCTATAGGCCTGTAGGCTATAAAAAGAATTTAATTTTAATTTTAAAATAATTTGATTATTAATCTTAATTACAAATTTTAATTTACAATTAAAAAATTTAGCCCTGTGGAGCCTAGGCTAACTCAATATATTTTTGCCACTTCATATTGTTATCCATGGCACCTAAGGACAAACCTAAAAGGCCTCTTGATAAAGCATGGGAACAGCATGTCTTGTTGGTCCTAGGTGACGACCATCAAGTAAAGTGCAATTACAATCCGACTACTATGTATGGGGGCATAAACAGGCTGAAACACCACCTAGCTAAAGTTGTGTGTAATGTCCCAAATACTGATATTTTCTAATTCTAAGCAAAATTACTGAAATAGTCGGGAATGCAGACTGCCATGCAAAATTGCCCTATAATATAGCTGATTTTAGGGTTAGGGTTTGCAGGATATAATGAACACTTACCACTGATAAGCCGATTGAAAATGCTCCAGAGAGAATACGCATGCAAGATAAACTGAAATAATGAAGGAATAACCTTTTTTTCCTCCGTAATACCCCCAACAGTCTGAATCAGCTAAAGATGATGGTTTTGATGAAGGGATAGTCAGTTTCAGCTGAAAGTTGGTCGGAGTGTAGGTGTGCCCGTGCCGGAGAGGATGGCCAGAGCATGCAGAAGTTTGGACCTCTCCAGATACCCTAGTGAATTGATCTACCTGACTGGTGCTCATGCCCCCACACCTCTGTATTCTGTTGCTAGCTGCTCCAAATGAGCAATTCGGTGGCTGATAATCACTCAAGGCAGTAGAGTGATCCTGTCAGTGAGGATGCAGGCCACATGCGGAAGAAATATGGTGATCCGAAGTCCTGGTGAATGACTTGGGGTTTCCAGCTAAATGCCCCCAGCTGTACAGATGAACCTGCAAATAATCTTCTGGAATACACTGGAACACTGAATAATGATGGATGCAATAGATGCGGTGACAAACCTGGATGGTTTATCCTAAAGGAGACTAGGGTAGATATTGCACTGCCGAACCCTCGTTAGTTGAAGGCTCCATCCTCAACCCCAACTGTCGTAGCTGCACGCTGTGTCGTTGCTTAAATATCCAAACCAATCAATAATAAACATAGGTATCTCTTTAGGCTCCCTCATTCTTCTTAAATAGATCCTTATGCACTTTTAGGGTTTGCATGTCACTTTTAGGGTTTGTGCTTTTACTTTTGCATGCATGCGATTTTAATTTGATGTTAACTTTTAAGCCTAAAGAGAAAAGGCTTCTTCTAGCCTACTGCTGACTTTAGTACTGAATGTGTGTCCCGAGTTATTTTAAGTACCAAATGTCCTCAATCAATCCTCTCTTATGCAGTACCCGCTCAAACCTATGGGGATTAAGTATGTTAGCGAGTGTTTTGTTGCCTAATCGGACGAGGACATTACAGTCCTCTCGACTTGAGATTGCTTGTCCTCAAGCAACTGCAAACTGGGATGCTGCAATACATGTTCTCCTTCCCATGTGGCATCCTCCAGAGGTAATTCTTTCCATTGGACCAAGTATTCTCTAATCACCCAGTTCCATATTTTTCTTTCTCGAGTCTGTACGATCCGTTCTAGAATCAGTATCAATAGCCCCTCATCATCTAAGGGAGGTAACTCTGTTGATGGAGCAATGTGTTGTCCAATGTTCTTTTTCAGGTTGGACACATGGAATACATTGTGAATTTTGCTCTCCTGTGGCAGTTCTAGTTCATACGCCACCTCTCCCACCTTTCTGATTATTCTGTAGAAGCAAGGTTTTAACTTTTCCGCTCCTTTTTTCTTAAGTGAAGACTATCCGTAGGGTTGGAGCCGTAAGTATACCAGATCTCCTACTTCAAAGCTTCGCTCAACCCTATGTCTATCTGCATACAACTTATGTTGATTCTGGGCTGTCTGTAAATTCTCTTTCAAGATTTTAAGGATATCCTGACTGTCTTGTATCCAATCCTTTGTCTTAGGAGCCCTACTGTCTCTGAATGCTAAATCTGCATAGTCCAAGGCCTCATAGCCATATAATGCCTTAAAAGGTGTCATCCTAATAGACATGTGGTAGGTAGTATTGTAGCAGTACTCCCCTAAGTGTAGCCATTTAATCCAGGTTCGTTGCTGCCATGTTACATAGTTCCTTAGATACCTTTCAATCCACTTGTTGACAATCTCGGTTTGTCCATCACTCTGGGGATGATAACTCGTGTTGGTAGCAAGCTCAGTTCCCACTAACCTGAATAGCTCTTGCCCGAAGGCACCTGTGAATCTAATCACTGACAATGGTCTTGGGTAACCCATGTAACCTGAAGACCTCTCTGAAAAATAACTCAGCTACTTGGGCTGCGGAGTAATCGGATGATATAGAAAAGAAATGTGCAAATTTGGTTAGTCGATCAACCACGACATATAAGCAATCTCGCCCTTGGACCTTGGACTATCCTGTAATGAAGTCCATGGAGATACTTTCCCACTTATGTTCCGGAATTGGTAGTGGTTGAAGCAACCCTGCTGGATGGATGTGCTCAATCTTGTTCTGCTGACAAATGCTACATTCCCGCATGTGCTGCATAACCTCCCCCTTGAGGCCCTTCCATGAGAACCTCTCTCGAATCTGCCTGTAGGTCTTCAAGAAACCCTAATGTCCTAATAATGGAGAGTCATGTGTCACCTATATGATTTTCTTTCTTAAAGCTAATTCTGGGACGAGGTATATCCTGCTCTTGTAATAGATGATGTCATCGACAATTCTATACCTGTCATCCTGAACCTGCCCATCCAATAATTCGCAAGCGAATTTATTTTTGGAGTACTCTAGAAGAGCCCTCCAATCTGTAGATATACTCATGAGAGATCATGAAGCGGGTCGTCTAGATAATGCATCAGCTACTCTATCTCGAAATCGTCTAGATAATGCATCAGCTACTATATTATTCTTACCCTTCACCTACTCTATCTCGAAATCGTAGGCTTGTACCTTGTTGACCCATTTCTGTTGGCGCTCATTCAGTTCCTTCTGCTCCAAGAAGTACTTGAGGCTGTTATGATCTATCTTTATTTTGAACTTGCTGCCCACCAGGTACTGTCTGAATTTCATGAGAGCATGTAAGATGGCTAACATCTCCTTGTCATATATGGAGTAGTGGCGCTCATAGTTCTTCAATTTCTTGCTCTCAAATGCAATAGGGTGATGGTTTTGCATCAATACTGCTCCTAGCCCTTCCTCTAAGGCATCACGTTCTACTACGAATGGTTGTGAGAAGTCTGGTAATGCTAAAACTGGGCAAGAACTCATAATGACTTTCATCTCCTCAAAAGTTTTCTGTGCTAATTCTGTCTAGGTGAAGACTCCTTTCTTTGTGAGATCTGTGAGGGGTGCAGCGAATTGGGAGAACCCCTTAACATACCTCCGGTAATATGTGCAAAGACCTAAGAAGCCTCTCAATTCTGTGACTGTTTTTAGCGCAGGCCAATCCCTGATAGCTCGAATTTTCTCCATATCAACCTGTACTCCTTTTGCACTGATTGTGTCCTAGATTTTCTCCATATCAACCTAAACTCCTTTTGCACTGATTATGTGTCCTAGATACAGCATTTCCTTCATGCCAAATTCACACTTGGACATTTTCACGTCAAGCGAGTGTTCTTCTAGGATGCTCAATACTTCGTCCAGATGTTTCAAATGTTCCTCCCATGTTTTGCTGTAAATCAAGATGTCATCAAAGAATACTAGTAAAAAATTACGTAACTGAACTCTGAAAGTATGGTTCATGCATGACTGAAAAGTGGCTGGAGCAAAAGGCATGACCAAGAATTCATAGTGACCATAGTGACAACGGAAAGTTGTTTTAGAAATGTCTTGATCCCTTACTCGGATCTGATGGTACCCTGAGCGAAGATCAATCTTTGAAAAGTATTTGGCACCCCGCAGCTCGTCCATGAGTTCATCAATCCTAGGGATGGGATACCTGTTTTTTATGGTCCTTTTGTTGAGTGCTCGGTAATCGATGCACATTCGCAGTGTACCATCCTTCTTCTTAACTAAGACCACTGATGATGCAAAGGGGCTAGAGCTGGGCCGAATGTTCCAAGCTCCAACAATTCTTTGATCGTCTTCTCGATCTCATCCTTGTATCTTTTGGGATGCCGATAAGGAGTGGTGATGACTGCCTGTGTCCCCTCCTCTAGCTCAATGATTTGCTCAAAGCCCCTATCTGGCGGTCTACCTGCTGGAAGGTCCCGAAATACCTTTTCGTGCTTGTGTAATAAGGCCTGAATATCATCTAAGTGTTGTGTGTTGTTCTCTGGAGGTTTCCTAAAGGTGACAAAACATTCAACAGCCCATTCTATGTCATCCTGTCTGAGTACTGCCTCCATTCTCTGTGAAGAGACTGGTTTTGGGGGATAAGTGTTCATGCCCCTCAAAACTACCCGTTTTCCATCTGGCCCCTGAAATTCCATTTCCATTGCTCGGTAGTCTGTAGTATATTTCCCTATTGAATAAAGCCATTGAACGCCTAATACTACATGAGTATCTGCCACATCTACTACATAAAATGAATCTGCCATCTGGTAGTTGCCTAATGTGACATTCAATTTTGGAATCCAATAGTTGCACTCCATGCTGGAGTTTCCGGCTACAGCTACAGTAAATCCCTCGAACTTCTCTTTCTGAATACCCCTCTTGGCTACCCAAGCGGAGTCAATGAAATTGTGGGTTGCTCCCCCATCAACCAATACTCCCACTCTGTGGCCCTGTACTACTCCTCTTACCTTGAGAGTATGGAATCTAGGGACTCCAAATAACGTAGCAATGACTCCCTCTGGTGTATCACCCTGGAGTGACTCTTCCTCTGCTGCCCGAAGTTCTTATGTTGCCTCCTGCTCATAGTCCTCCCCGTCTGTCCGAATATACTTCGATGTAGTGAGCCTTGACCTTCCCTGCGCACCTGTGTCCTGGAACCCATGGTTCCTAACAAGTAAAACATAATTTCTTTCATCTCAAATCTTTCCTAGTGTCCTCTTCTAACCATGTTTTCTTTGGAAAATCCTGCTGGAAAGGTTTCTTGTCCTTGTCCCTAACTGGAAAGTTGGTTTTGAGAGGGAACCTGTTCTTCGGAACTAAATCTTGGAGATCTCTGGCTCGACTAATGGCATCTTGTAGAGTGGTGGGTTTGTAGGCTTTCACCCATCCCTGTAGTGGCTCTGTTAGGGCCTCAGTAAACAACATCATCAACCTGCTCTCTGACACATCTGTTACCATGACCGCTATCCTCTGGAATTCTAAGATGAAGGCCTCTGCGCTACCTGTCTGTTTGAGTTGAGCCAACTCTCTGAAATGTATGTCTGGATCCTTCCTGTCGAACCTCTCCATGAGTTTCTGAGTGAACTCACCATAGGAGTGAATGGTGTTGTGACCCAGTGTCACTAATCCATGGTACCACCACTCATGAGCCTCTCCATCTAGGTGGAGTGTAGCCAATTTAATGGCATCTGTCTCTGTCATGGGATTGAGTTGGAAGTAGGTATCCAACTTTTGAACCCATATCCTCGCTGAACCTCCGCGAGTCCCATCAAAGTTTGGGATGGTCAACCTGCCCAAGGTTTTCTGCAACTCATAGTTATGATTGAATGCCTTGTTGAAATTCCTAGGCCTGTTCCTACTCTTCATGTTGCAAAAATCCGAAAAAGACATGGCTGCATGAAACTCCTCCCCTAAGTCCCTGTATTCCTGCAAATAAGCCCCAAAGGATTCGCTAGGCTCTACCTGCATGACTGGACCTCCTACTGCATTTGCCAAGAAGTGAGACATAGTAGACCTGTTGGAAGGTTTGGTATATATGTGGGGTGTATTATGTATATTGGTGTATGCAACCTTCCCACTGCTGCTTGTAGACCCTCTATCTACCGGTGAAGGAGGTGTACTGCTGTTACTTGGTTCTGGTTTCGCTGATAATCTGTTGATTGCATTAAGTACATCTTTTTGCCCTTTGGCTAAGTCTTGCAATGCAGATACTAGGTTGCGAAACTCCATCCTATTCTCATCTTCTCCTGTTCCTTTTCACCTGTCAGAGTGTATACCTGTTGGGTCGATGTCTGAGTTGGTATCTTCTAGTTGGATATCCTCAAAGTCCTCCGTGTACCTACTCCTTTTCCTATGGGTTACAAAAGTGTCATCTTTTGTATTCATCTACTTCTCATGTTCAAGCCCACAGCTGGCAAGGAACATGCTCTGATACCATTGTAATATCCCAAATACTGATATTTTCTAATTCTAAGCAAAATTATTGAAATCGTCGGGCATGTAAACTGCCATGCAAAATTGCCCTATAATATAGTTGATTTTAGGGTTAGGGTTTGCAGGATAGAATGAACACTTACCACTGATAAGCTAGTTGAAAATCCTCCAGAGAGAATACGCATGCGAGATAAACTGAACTGATGAAGGAATAACCTCTTTTTCCTTCATAATACCCCCAGCAGTTTGAATCAGCTAAGGATGACGTTTTTTATGAAGGGATGGTCAATTTCAGCTGAAAGTTGGTCAGAGCGTAGGTGTGCCCGTGCCGGAGAGGATGGCCGAAGCATGCAGAAGTTTGGACCTCTCCAGATACCCTAGCGAATTGATCTACTTGACTAGTGCTCACGCCCCCACACCTCTGTATTCTGCTGCTCGTTGCTCCAGGTGAGCAGTCTGGTGGCTGATAATCACTCAAGGCAGTAGAGTGATCCTGTCAATGAGGATGCAGGCCACATGCGGAAGAAATATGGTGATCTAGAGTCCTGGTGAATGACTTGGGGTTTCCAGCTAAATGCCCCCAGCTGTACGGATGAACCTGCAAATAATCTTCTGGCATACACTGGAACATTGAATAATGATGGATGAAATAGATGCGGTGACAAACCTGGATGGTTTATCCTGAAGGAGACTATGGCAGATATTGCACTATCGAACCCTCGTTAGTTGAAGACTCCGTCCTCAACCCCAACTGTCGTAGCTGCACGCTGTGTCGCTGCTCAAATATCCAAACCAATCAATAATAAACAAAGGTATCTCTTTAGGCTCCCTCATTCTTCTTAAATAGATCTTTATGCGCTTTTAGGGTTCGCATGTCACTTTTAGGGTTTGTGATTTTACTTTTGCATGCATACGATTCTAATTTGATGTTGACTTTTAAGCCTAAAGAGAAAAGGCTTCTTCTAGCCTACTGCTGACTTTAGTACTGAATGTGTGTCCCGAGTTGTTCTAAGTACCAAATGTCCTCAGTCAATCCCCTCTTATGCAGTACCCGCTCGAACATATGGAGATTAAGTTGGTTAGCGGGTGTTTTGTTGCCTAATCGAACGAGGACATTACATTGTCTACAAAGATGGCGTAGTTTGTAATGGTCTCCTTGAAAAAGTCACAACAAAAATGCAATCTGATTTGGAAGTTGTCACATTACAAAATGCCAAGAGATCTAGGCTGAAGGTTGAAACTACAAGGATGGGTAGATCTCAACTAGGACCTCCAGGTAGTTGCTCATCAAGTGCTATAGCAAGTCCAAGTCTCACCTCTCATTTCTTCCTTCCTCGCATAACCCTAGGATCTCAACCAACCTTATACAGCTATAGCGAAAGGAAAAGGAAGGAGGAAAACATGGCAATGAGGAGGTTCTAGTACCATGGCAGCCTCTCATTTAACCTTGCAAAGTTTCATTTTTATCAACCCATGGTAGATGCAATTGCAAGCATTGGCCCCGGATACAAAGGACCATCTTACAATGCACTTAGGGGAGAAGATCTAGACAAGGAGTTGGTGTGTGTCAAGGCACAATTAGAGGGCATTAAAAGCTCATGGGAGAGTACAGGTTGCACAATCTAGTCAAATGGGTGGATAGATTAGAGGAACAGAACAATCATCAATTTTCTTGTGGCTTGCCCTGAAGGAACCATGTTTCTGAAATCTATTGATACATCTTCACATGTGAAGGATGCAAATCCGATATACATTGTTGGCAGAGGTTGTGGAAGAAGTGGGGGTCAAAAATGTTGTCCAAGTAATCACAGAAAACACTACAAATTATGTGGTAGCTAGTAAATTGTTGTGATCAAAATACCCTACTATTTTTTGGACCCTTTGGGCTACCCACTGCATAGAATTGATTTTGAAGGACATAGGGAGATTGGAGTGGGTGCAAAATATTGTTCATGGGTGCAAACAAACAACCAAGTACATTTATAACCATGCTTGGGTGTTGAACCTTATGAGAGAGTTCACTGAGGGTGAGCTTAGTCGCCCCGCTATCACATGCTTTGCCACAAACTTTCTCTCCCTCCAAAGCCTCCTTAATGCGTACCAAGCATTGAGACGGTTGTTTCGTAGCCTACAATAGCTATCTTGGAAAGATAGCACGAAACTAGATGCAATGGTCATGAAAGTGTCTCTCTTTAAAGATGATTTATGGGATAAAGTCACTGAGGTTGTGAGCATGACAAAAACACTTGTGGAAGTGTTGAGGATCATAGATGGCGACAAACCACATATGGGATATGTCTATGAGGCCATGGATAAGGCCAAAAAATCCATCAATGCTTTCTATAAGGGTTATTCATCTAACTATCTCCCTGTGTGGGATATTATTGATTTCAAGTGGGACAAGCAACTACATTCACCATTGCATGCAGCAAGAGCATATCTCAATCCGAGCATATTCTATAATGAGGGGTCTAAAATTCAAGAAGATCCCAAGGTGATGTGAGGTGTGATGATATGCATTGAGAGGATGTACCTTAATCAAGTCAAGACCAAATCAACATGCAGCAAGATATGTACAAGGAATCATCTGGCATGCTTGGATTTAGCTCAACCTAAAGTCTTAGGGAGAAGAAAATGCCGAGTAAGATTCAATTTGTAAACCGTTACATTGTAATTTTGCTAGTTTTCTTTTTCAAGTTTGCCATCGCAAAACTCATAATCATTGTTTGTTTGTTTGTTTTGTTGAGATATTGTATCTCGAGATGTCCTTCAGGTGTAATGCCTAGTATGAAGGTTCATTGATAGTATAGGCATTGATGTATGGTGTGAGAAACACTCTGCCAATCATCATGGATCCAGTGGTGGAGACATGCAGAGTATTGCATGGTGCATATGAATGAGATGTTCATGATGCATGTGCATGAGGGTTGCATGATGCATGTGTATGAGACATGTATGATGCATGTGCTTGAGATCTGCATGCCAAATGTGCATGAAATTGAGTTAGGGTTTATCTCAGCATGCCTCCATGAAGACTCTCACTCTATATTGTCAACCCCAGAAAAAATGAGGCTTTATCTGTTTACAACCAATTGAACAGCTTCTGGGGCCAGATGGAGGCCCTACATTTGGAACTCCATTCCCTTCATGGCTCCGTGGCAAACATCAAAGCTACCCAAATGGCTGACTGGCAGACAGGCTAGTTTTTTCAAGTTCAGAAGAATGGAAGGGATTCAGAAGATGAGGCAATACTGTGCTGCCACGTATAACAGTCTTGCAAATCTTGTGGGAGCTCCATGGAGACCACTGAAGACCCATTGATCATGAACAGCAGTGATGGTACCAACAAAGAAGAAGACCTGAATAGTGGTAGTGACGATGGAGATTTACTTGCAGTTTGACCCAGTGGTAACTGTCTCAACCCCAACTCAGCATACTTTGTACTTGGCCGATAATAGGTGGATAATTTCCCCATTTTCGAATTTTGTTATCTAGTGGAGTTTGGGAGATTTTTGTTTTCTGGATAAACTGGCACTCCTCTGCTGTGTTAGATGGAAAAGCCTTGTTCAGGACACAACCCCTCCCCAGTTTCAAAGAAAATGGTTAATCTTGTTATGCATCAGTAATGAAGGATAAAAGTTTGCTTTTACTATGTCTGGAAGGTGAGTGATGAATACAGGGGGTCACATTTAGTGAATTGGCAAATTCTGGCAAATCCCAAGAGACAGGGTGGCTGGGGGTTGAAACAAATTGCTACTTTTGGGAAAGCACTGGCAGCGAAGTCTCTTTGGTTAATTATAACAAAGGATAGCTTTTGCAGGAGGGTGCTCATTTCAAAATACATTGAGTCAGGCTCAATTTTGGACTGAATTCATTGTCAATTCAAAAGTATAGTTGATGTCTCAAATCAGTGGAAAGCATTAACTCTGACTTTCCCAGCTCTGGGTCCTTACTTAGCTTGGAAAGTAGGTACTGGAACTCAGGTTCGAGTTGGGACTGATGCTATTGCCGGATGCAAGGAGAATGTTATACTTGCTGAAGCTGTGGCTAGACAGTTACAAGAGGGTGGCATGTGCACTTCAATCAAAGTCTCAGATCCATTAACAACTACAATCTGATCACAAGGCTGGCTACAAGCTCAGGATCTGGGGTTTGAGGAAACACGGGCAGAGAGATGGCACTTGCTCCTTTCTGACCTTATAGCGGGTCACATCCATTTAAGGGATAAAGAAGATGAGGTGGTTTGGACTTTTGGCAACTCGGGAAGTGTTTATACTGCTAAATTAGGATTCATCTTCTTTAAGGGATAAAGAAGATGAGGTGGTTTGGACTTTTGGCAACTCGGGAAGTGTTTATACTGCTAAACTAGGATAACTGGCTCTACAGAGACAAGGTATGGCAGAGGATTCTTGCTGAGCCAGTAAAATATGGAAAATAAAAGCACCTCCTAAGGCACTTTTATTTTTCTGGTTGGTTCTTAAGAAGCGAATCCTAACCTGGGATCGGCTTCAGAGGAGAGGATTTGTGGGACCTCGAATTTGTATATTGTGTTTCAAAGAGGTAGATTCTATTGAGCAATTGTTCTTTTCCTGTAATTTCACCAAAAAGGTTTGGCAGGAAATAGAAAGACCACTGGGTCTGGGTCCTTTTTGGAACCAGGACTGCATGGAGAATAGCTTTTGCAATTATTTTATGCAACCTGAATTAAAAGAAGTTCGAGCTTTTTCTGGCTGATTCGGAACGAAGCTATCTTTGAAGATCGACCAGCACAAACACACAGAATTTCTCAACAGGCCCATGGTCTTCTTCCTTTCTACAAGCAGGCAAGTAAGGTTAAATTGCCAAGGACATTCAGTCCTCTGGATATAAATAGAGAATATCCCTGGGGGTTTTTGGATGGAGCATGCCAAGGGCCTGAATGCTCTGTGGGCCTGGGATTCGTCCTGCATTTGTCAAATAGTCACTTCTGGACTGGAACGGCCAATATCGGCCAGAGTTCGAATAATGAAGGTGAACTTAAGGCTGTTCTTTTTACTAAAATGTGCAAAAGACAGGAACATTACTCGTATTCACGTTTTCGGGGACTCCGCTTTGGCCATTAACTGGATGAATGATATGGTACAAGTGGTTAGTACGGGTCTGGAGCAGGTTGCTCTTCAATTAAAAGATTTACTTCCTTTGTTTCCTGGCTCCACATTTCTACATATCTATAGGGACCTGAACGAACATGCAGATTATTTGTCAAAGGAAGCTTTGCAGTTGGAATACAGGAAATTGGTTATTAACTTATTGCAGTTGAAGGTTCTGTTTTGACTTATGATGAGCTGAGTATTTGACATATTTAGCTTTTGTTTTTGGTAAGTCTCTGTTTGAAGGACTTTTTTGGTACTCCAGGAAGCTGGAAAGTAAGGAATACTTTTTTGGTACTGTTTAAAGTAAGTCATGTAGCTTTTGAAGAACTATTTGTATACAGCTCCATCAGTGGACCTGTCAGGACAACTTGGCATTGTGCTTGTGCACCTTTGGATTGTACTTTCATTTTGGCTAAAATAGAAAGTGTGCTTTTTTCTGGGAAAACAAATCAGTAATGAAGGATAAATCTGAAACTTTGAGAAGTATGGATAGGTGACTATGGACTGTGTGAAATCGAATATAACTACCCCAAAGGTATGGCCCAGCTTCCACGAGCGTTGTGCAGTTTTTATAAATTAATACAATACAGTTTTTATAAATTAATACAATACAGTTGTTGTAAATTAGTGAGATTTCAGTTTAGGTTAAATAAGTGTAGATAGGGGTTATGCAACAGTGAGTGGCCGTCAGTTTCATTCGGTCCAGATTTTCATTCCTCTTGTTTCATCTCTTTGGGTGTTTGGGACGTTGCAGCATGCTGGCTCAGAAGAGGAAGGTACCAAGTTGTGCAAGCTGAGGGCTGCATGTTCCCAAAGTTCTTGAACATTAGATCGTTGCTCATTCATTTCTACCTCTTTCGATTGTTTTCAATGCTTTCCCAATCCTCAGTAGAGCTGTTCGTACGCGTGTCAAGGATTTACTAGAAAATAAACGCATATATATGTATGTATGTATGACATACTCTGTTGCCAAAAGGCCATCAGTAAGACCCCCAATAAAAATGACTTGCTGCTTGAAATCACCAGTTCTGAAAGCAACCTGCACACAGTAAAATTATTGTGTTAACCTTCCCTGAAATTAGTTATCCATCCATGGATTTTACTGACCATCGATAAGTCCATGGTATGGTGTAAGTTGATATCTATCCATTCGAAAGAAAAATTGCATTCAATCTCTTCATAACATAACACTGAGTTTCAAGATAACGATTCGTACAGTTGTTGGGATACCAACAAAACATATATCAAGATGAAAATTAAGACTAGGGGGTCAGGCGATTCCTCAGTATATCCTTCATCTAGCCAAGGAGCAATAAAAGAACATAAATATACAATAAATATAACTAGATGTTGCAGCAACTGAAAAAAAATCACTTTCATTCAAGGTGCATCATTGAAATTCACGTAAGTTTAAAATCCCCATCCGATCAGAAAACATCCATTAGAGTGTAATATATCCTCATTTACTGTTATGTTAAGCATCTTAGAGCTGTACACGTCTTTTTCAATTAATTCAAATGGCATTCAAAAACTAATAATAGAGTGGACTGGACAACTTACGATCAATTATGAGCTCTTGAGTAGGCAGGCAGCAGGCATAGGTTTTTTCGTTTATTGTGATTTGTAATGAGGTGTAGGTTAAATTGATGGAAACAGCGAGTATCAATCATCTATCGGAATACAAAAACTGCAGATCTTAGCAAATCGGGACGTACCTGGGCAGGCTTTGTGCCGTACTTGAAAAGTATGCCGTTGAGGCGGAGGGTGAGTTGGGAAGCAGGAGGAGGCATTCTTCCACTGCTGCTGCTCTTTTTCTTGATTGCAGTCGTGCGATTGATTCCGCTTTGTATCAGAAGGTTTGAGATCCACCAACCACCCCAACTATTCTTGTTATCTCTAATGTTGCAACTCGGATTGCGTACCCGTTGTGCTAATCTACCATTCGTCCGGGAAATTGAACTCGGGACCAATGTACGAGACTTGGTACTCAACATCCTCGTCCCAATTTATAATTTTTTAAGAAATACTTAATGTGTGCGTTTCACAATGTCAATGTCTACATTGTTACACCTCGTATGGTTTATCTATAAGACTATTCAATAAAAAAATCAAAATGTCAATTGGGTCTAGCTTCAATAGTTGTGGAATGGAATGTTATCTTCTCCATCCAAGTTACATTCCTTAAGTGACATGCTAAGCTTATGACAAGTATACCATCTTCCAATTGAGGGAAAGCACGTTGGATAAAAGACAACTAAAATGCCCCATTGTTCATGTGGGTTTTTCCTCAAAACCGATCAAAATTGCACTTGGAAATTGTTATTTGAGCAATTATACAATTTCAGCAATTGCAATTACTTATCATAGACTAAATGTTGGATTTTAAAACTACCCAAATCGTTGAAATCGTGATTTGAGCATCCTAAATTGCAATTTCTGCATTTCTTCCTTTGTCAAATTATGGCAAGTAGGGGGCGATTTGGTTGTCCTGTATATTGCTCCAAGGGAAAGTGCCTAGGAATTTGCCTCAGGGGATATTACCATGAGAATATATATATATAGCAATCAATTGGGTCTAACCCAAGTGGTTGTGGGATGGAGTGTTATCCTCCACACCTAGGTTTTATTCCCCTAAGGGACATGCTGAGCTCATAATGAGTATATTGTTGTAATGGTTTCAAGCCTTTGTTGGTTGACCTTGTGCCCTGAAGAATCTAGGGTTTACCCGACTGATCATGAAGTCTTTCTATTGTTTGTTTGATTTATGAAAATACTCAGCTTTCTCTATTTAAAGAGTGTGTTCTAAGATTTGTATGTTTTTGTGAGAGTAATAAAACAATACATCATAATGCTACAGTTTTTTCCTAATTATATGTTTTTTGAGGGTAAACTTATTGTGTATTGGAAATTTTGATAAATTTGCTATGAAGGTCAAACTTCAAACCATTAATCATTAATCGTTATTCACAAGGTACGAACATTTTTAATTGGGGTGGAACCTTAGGTTTCTAACCTACAAAACCCTACCTAGCGACCCTGAAGTGGGGTCGGGATGGAAAACTACAATATGCTTGTTGACTACAATGATGATTCCTTGAATAAAGATGACATCTTTGTACATGTGGTGTTGGTGGATCAAGAGGCGAGGGTTGGTGACTAGGTGGGTTGTGGTAGCGGAGGGATAATCGATGAGAAAGAGGTGTTAGGTGTTGCTTGCCAGCTCGTATCTCTCTGCTTAGGACAAATCCTAGACTCTTTTGATGTGCTTTGTCTTGGTAAGAGAAACTCAGTTGGTCGGATCTTTGGCCTTGTCACTAGTGAATGTAGAGATTTGTGAGGGGACGTGGTTTCTTCTAGCTCAAAGAAGGAGATTGGAGATCATATTAATAACCCTGTTGTCATGTCTGCAACTACGGTTGAGAATGAGGGTTTGAAGTTGGAGGCCTAAAAAGATGAGAACCTTAAGTCTGTAGAGAAGGAGGCCACCCGTAAAAAGAGTAAGGTCATTAAATCTCACGGGAGCAGGTCTACATTGGTTGTGGGGAAGGAAGTTTAAGTGGAGTAAAATTGGCTTCTCCTTGGGAAAACCCTAATGGGTAAATTCCTTGGCAGAAAGATGAATATTGACAGCTTAAAGAAGTGGATTCAACAAACTTGGGTCTTTGTGATTGGTTATGGCCCTATTTTTCATATGCTTGAAAAGGGTTGGTTAGGGTTTCTATTTAGATCTTAAGAGGACATTGATAAGAATATTTGGGGTCATTGGTTTTGTGAGAAAGTGTACTTGACTCTCAAGCCATGGCACCCAAAGCTTGATGCTCAAGAAGAATATGTCAAATCCATCTCGGTATGGGTAAAGTTGCCTCGACTGCCAATGGAGCTTTGGAATGTCCATTCCCTCAAGGCAATTGGCGACTCGCTTGGTGAGTTCATACTTGCAAATGAATCTTGTAAACTCCATAGTGCTCGTTATGTTGTGAAAATATTGGTTGAAATTGATGTCATCTTGGTTTATTCGAATCAATGTTGATACATTTGGGTTCCTCCAAACACTTGTGGATACTTGACTATGTGAATTTTCCTTTTCGATGTGGTCATTGCCATCGGTATGGCCATTTTGTTAAGGAATGTGTGTTGGCCCTAGGAAAAGTTAGGCAGAATTTGGTCAGAATTCTGCTCGGGAAGATAAAGATTCTAGTTGCAAGACAAAACGGAAGTTGCAATGGAAGGGAAGTTGTGAAGGAAGAAGAGTCACAATGGAAGAAGAGTAGCGACATAAGAAGAATAGAGTAGTTGAAAATGACAGTTCAACTGATTGTGGGTAAGGAGTTAGTTAGAATAAAGCACTCTTTTGGTAATAAAATATAATTGTATTTTGGGTTGATAGTGCCTATTTTCAATCATAACTAAATGTACGAAAATAAAAATGATAGCCTGTCAGCTAACAGAAAAGATTCAGTTGATTAAGACGTGTAAAAGCTTATAAAAGGGAGAACCCAAGTTGTGTGTGGGTTGGTCATTGTTAATGTGATGTTGGTTATCGGGTTGTTGATTGTCAAGTCGTTCGTCATCATTATTGTCGGTCTAGGTCGAGAGAGAAGAGAGTTGCTTAACTCGAGAATCGATCCAGCCTGTGCGTGGATCGACAATAGAGAGGAGAAAAGAGCTACTTAGCTAGAGAATCGATCCAGGCTATGTGTGGATCGAAGGTTGAGAGAAGAAGAGAAATACATAGACCCAAAACCAGAGAGCATGAGAGGAGAGAGATCTATACGAATTGTAAAAGATATCCAAAGAAGAGTCTGCAAGTTGAGTGCGCATACCAAAGGTGCTAACCTATTTCTCATGCCAGATGAAGAGCACCTTTGTGGTTTTTCTCGAATGGGTTTCTACGTTAAATGGTGTCTTTGTGTGTCTTTGATAATTATGTTTATGTCGAATGCATGTATGTTGTGAATTAGTAGATTTTAATATGTTGCACAACGTTTGTTTATATATATATATATATATATATNAAAGAACCATAAGTATAATTCTCGGCTTCAGTCGAGTGATTTGAGAATAGAAACCCCCACATAACTGCAGAAATCTAGCTTTGGCAGTTCCCAATAGATATCTCGAGTGAGATTGCATCTGCGTCGCAGGTGTTACTGACGGGGTACTACTTCTTTAGGCCGATATCTTGGGCTTTGTTGACGAACAAAGGGATCTAAAGCCGGTTCAACTAGAAGCACACCAACAAACGGTTCGGATATCGGGACCGTGAATCATTCTGGTGGGGATATGTGGTGGCACCCGATGAAGCCAAAAATTCATGATTGGGTAGATTTTAAGGCACTAGAGTTTGCATGGGAAGAAAGTGAAGGATCTCGGTTGAACCCAACAGAGTTGTTGGAGCAATACCTTTATATCGAAATTCATGAGATTTTCTTTAGTGAATTTCCCATTGTGTTGTACGAATGGTTGTTAAAGTTTATGACACATAATAAAAATTTAGAAGGAGAAGAATCGAGAGATTGGAGCCTTCAGTTGATTCAACAGCTAAAAAGTATTAGCAACCCTATATTTAGGGCTGTCGATTTCTAGGTTGACATCATTTTGAAAGGATACATCACTGAAATTGTTGTCGACACTATAAGGTCATATAGTGGGAATGAAAAATAAATTTTCCAATGACCTAGAGGTCGATACCTAACATCTTTAAAGACTTGGATTAAGATGCTCGTATGTGAGAAAGGGATCTTGAGAGTGGATTTCGACGAATAAAGATTTGTGCACAAAGACCTGGGATATGTCACAAAAGAAGTTCGAGAAAAATGGAGTAGAGTAAGCTGAGACTATTCCTGGTGATAGCGAGACTGAAATAGAAGGTGGAGGTCTAAGAAGTGGGAGAAGATTTCGGTTGGAAAAGAGAAGGACTGTGACTAGAAGAGGAAGTTGTAGTACGACTGGAGGAGAGGACTATGAATTGGTGTCGCACTCTGATGAAGGTTTGTGCGACGAGGAAGAGGAATACCAGCCTGTATCTGAAAAATAATATGAAGAAGAAGCCACAAATCCAAAGTACGAGTACGTCATACCCACAACCCCGCGTACATCCCTGGAGGTAAGATATAGAAACTCATCATCCAGTGGTTTTGTTAATCAAGGTAACAATAATAGTGGGAATAACATACAAGGGGCTCCCACTAGTCAAACCTTTAATACATCAGTATTAAGAACAAATATAATGGTCGGGAATGATATAAAGTTGCCATTCTTTAATGGAAATGGGTTAGAAGACCTTGAACAACATTGGTTTCTATGCGAAGTCGTATGGACTGTGCGGCAGGTCCAAGATGAAGCCATCAAGAAATCCCAAATGATCACAACCCTTAGAGGTCGTGCATTGGATTAGTACATGAAATTCTCTATGGTTCCGACAGGAGTCCCACATAAAACATTAGATCAAATCCGGGTAGGATTAATAGATGAGTTCAGACATCACAGTGTATTAGGGATATAAAATAAATTAAGCAATTGCCTACGGAGTCTCTCTGGGACTTCGACCAAAGATTCAAGACACTGATGGCCAAAGTAATATTTCAAATGTCGGACGTTCAACACAAAGAATGGTTCATTGCAGCATTGTTACAACACATCTGGATTCCTTTGATGCAATAAAAGATTGTATCTCAGACCGAGGCTTTGGAATTGGCTATGAAGTTGGAATCCCCACCGGTCAAAGAGACTAGTGCAGGAATTATGCAAGTGTTATGCAAATCTAGTCGCAACTATCCAACCTTACACTACAACTTCAAGATATCAAGCAGGGAAAGGAAGTGCAAGAAGAACTATGGTGTACTAGATACATAATCGAAGGACATCATAAAGACAACTGCCCGACATTTATGAATTATGTCGCATCAGGAAAATCAAACCTAATAAATACGCAATGGATGCCTTTGTGTAGAATCTATCAAACTAGAGGGCATCGATCAAAAGAATTTTTATACTTACTAAATATCGTAAGTGCACCTGTTAGTTTATACTATAAATTATGTAGATCAATAGGCCATGATTAGAAAGACTGCAGAGCATATCAGCTACTGCAGGAGAAAACAGTTGATACGCATTTAATGATGAACAACAAACAGATGCAGGTTGAGCGAGCTCAGACTCAATATCCACAATCTCACTATCTTCGGGCCCAATATGCACATAACCAATACCCGCAACAACAATACCCTCAACCCAGGGGAGTGGAGTATTTAGAGGTCGAGGGCAAGGACTTGGTCGCGGAAGATGCCAGATTATATGTTATAATTGTGGGCAGCCTAGACATTCTTCCAAGGACTGCATGAGTCCTACTACGGCGTGTTTTTACTACAAAGCTTTTGATCATACTGTTGAGGAATGTCCTCAGTTGATTGCGAGAGGGTAGGATAAGAATGTGGGAAACCAAAATCCACCGCCGAATCCCAATCAGAATATCCAGAAGATCTCTACTTAACCAAGGGAGC
This sequence comes from Pseudotsuga menziesii, assembly GCA_001517045.1. Taxonomy (NCBI): domain Eukaryota; kingdom Viridiplantae; phylum Streptophyta; class Pinopsida; order Pinales; family Pinaceae; genus Pseudotsuga; species Pseudotsuga menziesii. The sequence continues at coordinate 333,455 of LPNX010584317.1, forward strand.
TACATATTGTTGTCATGACAAGAGGAGGTGTTGGGACTGGGATAGATCAAGAAACATCTTATGGACAATCGTGGGTGCGACTAACAGCACAAATTAAAGCATTATTCGACGTCCAAAAAGAAAAGGAAGTATTCTTAGACGCACAACAAGAATTCGTTGACAGGAATCAAGCGTTGACTTCTGTTGCTACACCAACTGAAGGACCAATATTGGGAATGCCTGAGATATTTGAACAATTGTTCCGAAAGCAACCAACGAAAAAGGTTAGTAAACTAAACAAATTCTTTAAAATTTGCTTAGCACTAATACAAGATAAAGAGGTTGTCGCAGAATTGACAGCTTTGATAGAAGAACCTCAAAAAGAGGTGCAACTAGAAAAAAGGGTTAATCATATCGTGAAAATATTGAAGATTGGTCAAGAACTGAGAATGACTTCCCAATAGGATATTACGACATGGACTATATTATTCTGGGCTTGGGCTCCGATGTTAACATTCTAACTAGACAGACTTGAGAGAGTATGGGGAAGTCAAGATTCATATGGTCTCCTGTCCAGCTCAGATTAGCAAATCAGTCGAAAGTCCTACCTATCGGTGGAGTGACTTAGGTTCTTGTCGAGATAGAATTAGGACTCAAACTGTTACATACCTAAATAATAACAACAACAAATACAAATAAAACAATTAATAAATTAAGAGACACCTCCTTTGGTAAATAGTCACCGCGAATGCCTATTAATATGGCTTCTCTTCTCAATGTAATGAGATCTCTTATCTATCAATTTATACATCATTTTATATCTACGGATATGTAGGTTATTTCATAAATTATGGGTTTATTCCGAGTTAATTGAGAATATCCAACTATGGATATTACATTGGTATCAAGCAATGTTACGTACCTAAATAATAACAACAATAGATACATAAATATAAGCAATTAATAAATTAAGAGACACCTCCTTTGGTAAATAGTCACCATGAAGGCCTATTAATATGGATTCTCTTCTCAATGTAATGATATATCTCTTATCTATCAATTTATACATCATTTTATAACTATGGATATGTGGGTTATTTCAGAAATTATGGGTTTATTCCGAGTTAATTGAGAATACCCAACTATGAATATTACACAAACCTTATGCCGACTTCGAAGTGATTGACATTGTAGAAGATACAAATATGTATCCCACACTTATGGGGATCGACTGGGCAATTGATAATCATACCATTATCAACTTTAAGAAAAGAATCTTAATGTTTGAATACTTAAGAGTTAAGGTTGGTCGGACCAATTGATCCGCTGGAAGGTCAGAGATACGTCGAGCAAGTTAACAGTGAAGGCCAAGGCAGATATCTCGACAATATATATAATATTACTTCTATAATGGATTATTATGTGAATCCAACGGTTGACAGAAATATCAATTGGCGCAACATTAGTTCCTACGCATCGGATTCTGGAGAAGCTTTGGAAAACTGGCAGAACCGACTACATGAAGTGTCAATGAGAAGATGCGCAAGAATTACACAATATGTGCAAATGGTAGGTATCGAGGTAAGTGATCTACCCAAATATGAAGGTTTTCCTAACCTGAAATATTTTCTGGCATCATTTGAAGAAAGAGTTACAAAACCTCAACATTTATCAGCTCTAAATTTTGCACTGAAGGCTACACCTGCGAGATGGTGGGTCGCACATAAACAATCTATCTTAGAATGGCCTCAATAATGGAGATTGATGGAGAATCGATTTGGAGAGAAGATCAACTATACCTGTCGGAAGTACATAGGATTGGATAATCCTGTCAAGCACATTGAATATTGTCGTGCAACATGGGAAGCATGTCTGCAACAGGAATGGGTCCATCAATTTATACATACACTGGACATGATACCAAGGAACTGCTACACGTTGGTTGCAATGAGGGACAATTGAATGGGAAGAACTAACTGCCAACTTTACACACACATTTGAGTTTGTTGATGACCATACCTCGATTGGTGTTGCATTACAAGTAATCAAGGCGAAGATATTTGAAGACATCCCAGTGTCGATGACAAACTTTAATCATAGCAGCACAACAATCCAACACTTGATGGAGTGCTATAAAGTAACAGGTGATCCTGATGATGATGACCCACGGGACATAAACATCTCAGAGTCTGAAGGTACTCGCGCGGTGCATGGATTTGGTATTTCAAGTAACCAATTTCTGAGTCTGTTGAAGGTCAAGAAAGTAAATATTGGATCTGCATAGAATCCAAAGTTCACTAATATTGGAGATTATTGGGACGATCAAAATGTTTTGGAAGATCATAGACCTACTGCATGAATTTCAGGGTTTGTTCCCTACAAAATTTTTAGAGATGAAGGGGATTGTTGCAAATCTTGGAGAGATGAAGATACCATTAAAGTTCGATGAAAGCTTGTGAAGCAACGACCATATCGATTGAATCCGCGGTACAAAGAAAAAGTTATGATAGAGTTAGATTGAATAATGGATGCGAGTATCATAGAACTGGTTGAAGAATCAGAGTGGATCAGCCCGATGATAGTGCAGGATAAGAAAACTGCTAGTGAAGTACGTATTTGCATCAGCTTAAGGAAGTTGGATGATGTCTACTTACACAACCCATTTTTTACTTCGTTTACAGATGAAGTATTGGAGAGTGTCGGGGGTCAAGAAGTCTATTCATTCATCGATAGGTTCTCTGGCTACCATCATATCAAGATCACGAAGGAATATCGACACAAGACAACCTTTGCAATGGGGTGGGGTTGTTTCCAATATATGGTAATGCCCTTTGGACTCAAGAATTCTCCTACTATCTTTTCGAGAGTAGTAGTGGTTGCTTTCAAAGGCTTTATTCATAAATTTCTTAAGGTGTACTTCAATGGCTGGATGGTGTTTAAGCTCATAAAGGATCATATTGAGAGCCTCAAACTGATGTTGGAACAGTGTCGATGGTATCAGATTTCGAAAAACCTAATGAAATGTATTTTTTGTGCCCCATTCGGAATTTTTTTGGGCCATGTGGTTTGTCACAATGGAATCCTAGTCGATCCTGCTAAAATTGTGATCATCATAGACTTACCACCACCCTTAATAGTGAAGCATCTGAGAACGACATTGGGACATATAAGATACTATCAGAAATTTATCAAGGGATATGCATAAGTGACTGCTCCAATGGAGAAACTATTTAAGAAGGATGTTACATTTCAATGGAGTGAACAATGCCAAGAGAGCCTAGACACCTTAAAGAATAAGATGATCACAACACCCATACTAGTTTTTCAAGATTAAAAGAAGGAAATTCATGTACATGTCGATGTGTCTTTTGTCGTGCTCAACGTTATACTAGCACAACCTAGAGAAGGGTCTATCGATCATCCTATTGCCTTTGTTAGCAGAAAATTTTCAACAACAAAGAAGAATTACACAACAATTGAAAGAGAAGGCTTAGCTATGGTGTATGCCCTTCATTAATTTTGACTCTATTTGTTGGGTGGATATTTCAGGATGTTCACAGACCATTCAACGTTGAAATACCTAGTCAACAATCTAGTGTTAGGGGGGAATATTTCTTGGTGGCTTCTCCTTTTTGAGGAATTTGACTTTGAAGTCATTGTTAAGTCGAGTCGACTGAACTCGGGACCAGACCATCTATAGAGGCTTGACAGTGGAGAAGAATATGTGAATCTCGATGATAGTCTTCTTGATGCACAATTATTTGCAATCATGATGTTTAATGATCATTACAGGGATATTATACATTTCTTGAGTACAAGATATGCACCAAAAGGATTCAATACTACATAGAAGAAACTGTTAGTGATGTGAGCTGCATATTTCCAATTGATAGCTGGAAAACTGTATAAAATGGGACCTGACGAAATTTTTCGTCGTTGTGTATTGAAACACGAGTGACCAATGATATTGAATGAAGCACATGTTGGTGTCGCAGGAGGCCATTATGCTGGAAAATCCACAGTGTTAAAGATATTACAAGTAGGATTATGGTGGCCTACCTTACATGTGGATGCTAGAGAATATTGTCACAACTGTGATATCTATCAGAGAACCAGAAAATCATCGCTACGAGATGAAATGCCACTAGTACCTCAGATAACTTCACAAAACTTTAACAAATGGGTTGCTGATTTTGTGGGCCCTATCAACCCACCAGGAAAAAGAACAGGTGCACGATACATTATTACTGCGACATATTACTTGACTAGATGGGTTCAAGCAATGCCAGTAAAGGATTGTACTGTTGCGCCTACTGGAAAATTTTTGTTTGACAATGTTGTGACTAGATTTGGATGGACAAAGATTTTGATAAGCGATCAGGGCACACACTTTATCAATCAGTTAATTGACGAATTAACTGAAGAATTCTGAATCCAGCATAGGAAGACAACACCATATCACCCACACGCAAATGGTTTTGTTGAGGCATTCAACAAGATCCTGGAGAACGCGTTGACAAAGTTTTGCAACATTCAAAGAGATGATTGGGACAAGAAAATTTATGTGGTACAATGGGAATATCGCACTACCTGTAAGAAATTGGCAGGCCAAATTCCATTTCGACTGGTGTATGGACAAGAGGTTGTTATGCCGATGGAATACATTGTACCTGGTCTAAGAATAGTTGTGATTACTGGAATGAATGATGTTGGTGTTGTCGAAGAAATATTGTCGCAGCTTGTGCAGTTGGAGGAAGAGTGTTTCGTCACAGGTTATCATCAGAATGTTGAGAAGGTGCGATAAAAATCCTAGTATGACAAACACATCAATAATAAGCAATTTCTGGTAAAAAAATGTGTCCTCATGTACGATAGTAATTTTTTAAAGCATCCTCGAAAGTTGAGAACACATTGGCTATGACCATATGTTATCATTCAGAACACTGAAGGAGGCGCAATACAATTGCAAAAATTAGATGTAACACCTTTCAAAGGATTTGTGAATGGAAGTCGACTAAATCCTTACCAAGATAGTCGCAACTTGGTCGACTGAGAATAAAAAAAAAAACCTGCAGATTTATGAGTATTGTGTCGCAGATGATATATCTATCTAGGAAAAAGAAAAATGTCATAGAAGAAAAATGGTGCCGAAGGCTCTTCGTCTGTTGCAAGGAAAAAAATGTGTCGAAGGCCTATACCTAATGCAGGAAGAAAATTGTTGTCACATGATGAAATTTGGTCACGAAAAGACAACTAGTTGTAGTTAATTTGAGGATGTGGGAGATTTCAACATCGTACTTTTTGGTCACTTTTATCATTAATGCACAATAACTACCATTGAACTTATTGTTGATGTATTTGTAACTTCATAATGTATTCACTTGTATATTTCATATATTGTATTTCATTGGTCCTCGATGTTCCTGTCGGGAGAATCATTAATGTAATCAAGTCATGTAAAGTCATAGAGGTTAACTCTCCTTGTTGATCAGGGGCCATAGTCCCCATAGTTGTGGGGCACAAGGGTTATTAGACTCTCCTAGAGAAGTCGGCCCTGGTAAGTGATTGTCAAGTCAGAAACTAGTATAAATAGAGAGTGAGACTCTCTATTTGAAACACACACTCACCCAGATATAGCGCATAGGTGAGAGAGGAGAAGCTCACTCAAGTGAGATAGAGAACAAATGTTGGAGATCATCTTTTTTGTCTTTGGGTTTTACTACTGCCATTAGTGCTCATTCTATCTCTAAGGAACTTGTGGGTTTTTCTCCTTTATGGTTTCCTCGAGGAAAATCTTTGTGTCTATTGTCTATTGTGATTGATTGTTGTGCATGTTATTCTCTCAGATAAGATCCTAAGATCATATTGCTTAAATGATAAAAATATAACATGGTATAAGAGCTAACCTGAGAAGAAGACATTGTACAACCGCAGAAGCTAGGGCTTCTTACTTTTTGGGTCTCTCTCCACAGATCATCAGCGAAAGGAGGCTAGGCCAACTCTCCATTGAATGGCGCATCTTTCTGTTGAAGCAGAATTTGATTCTGGGCATTTTCAGTTTTTGACCCGTCACAGCAATGGGAAATTAGGGATTTTCACAGAATAGGAATTTTTGAGTGAGACTAGCATAGGATTGCTCTCCTACTCAAAATCAAAATTTAGAGACCAAGATCGATATTTTTTCTTGGGTAAAACTCTGGGAAAGTCAAACCCTAGTTTGACCCTGGGCCTGAAAAAACCTAAAATACTAAAACGGGTAGTTTTAGTACATTCACTATATCTCAATATTGGAGAAGAATCAGAAGACAAAAGTTTTACAGGAGGAAGGAAAATTCGTGGTGAACACTGTGTAAAAATTTCAGCCTCAAATTCACTATATTCCGGGAGATATGATTCCTCCAAATTAGGGTTTCACCCTCTTCCAGCATTCATCCCTAAACAGGACACCTAGGGAGAATTGCTATATCTCGGGATACGAAGGTCCAAATACAATTTCGCAAGATGTTATAGATAGGGCACGGACTTTGATTTATGTGGTAAAAGTTTCAGACCCCGAAGGTGAAATAGTGACACGTGGCATTCCGTACAAGTTCTCTATGCCGAAAAGTCCTGAAATAAGTCACCTTGGGAAAAATCTCATAAGTCCCAATTGGTGAAACCAATTTTGCTCAAACCGATGGTGTTGGAAGGAGGACAGACGAGGATACCTCAGTGTATATTTTTAGACATAGAGGAGTAGTACTTTTGGGTATATTGCAAAAACATTATCAGGTAATTCTCTATAAGAAATTGAAGAAAACTAGGGCATCAGATATTTTACAGTTTTGATCACAGTTTTGGGAAAATGAGTATGCTGCTAAGCTCGCCTTCAGGAGAGACATATTTCTATCCAATCAAATTTGAAAGATTCCAATTTTGAAAATTAGGGTTTCTCTGACAAACCCTAGATCAGCCAGATCGAGAACGAGGACAGACACCTCAAATCGGTAAGATCTAATCTTTTGCTATTTACATTTGAAAATGACCTATCACACTAGCTTGATGACAAGCTTGGTGAAGCTAAAAACTTTCGAGCATGGAAGTATAGGATTTCACTTGTTCTTGAAGAAATTGAATTGGACACCTACATAAGTGGAGAGGTTCCAGTTCCAGAGGGAGATGAGGCTAAAGCCTTACACAATAAGAACTTGGTCAAGGCCAAGAGGATCATTGTTGATTCAATCAAGGACCACCTTATACCACAAGTATCTTCCCTAAAGACACCTAAAGAGATGTTTGATTCCTTGACCAAGCTATTTGAAGGGAAGAATATAAATCATAAGAAGTATAGGAACTCTATGATCCTTGAAGAAATTTACTTAGATCAGTATTTCAGTAAGAAAAGTCTAGGAGACAGAGGGAGATGAGGCTAAGGCTAGAGCCAAGATAATCATTCTAGATTCTAATAAAGATCATATCATCCCTCATGTGTCATCCCTAAAGACATCAAAAGGAAGTGTTCAATACTATGACGAAGTAGTCGAAGAAGAATGAGATACTGTTATGGCCTCCCAAGATCATGGGACTCATTCATTCAAGGAATGTGTGCCAAAAGGAAGTGCTTACCTTCAACAGACTATGGGAAGAGTGCACACAAGAAGAAGCTCAACTCATAATAAGAGAAGAGAAGATGAGAGCAACTGAAGATCTATCTCTCACGATTCAAAGAACGTCCCTCAAGTGATGAAAAATATGAAGGACTCAATTCTTGAAGAACCTCTTATCCATCTTAGCATTTGGATAAGAAATGATGCTGTTATGAATGAAGAAGATGATCAAGCTAAAATAAGGAGTCTACCCACGAAACAAATAAAGATAAGTATTCAATTGTTATTTCATGATATTGTTTTGTTATGCATATGTCTATATTCAATTTATGTGTTATGCATGATAGAATGTTTGCATTAATGACATTATACTACTAATATGCATGTGATGGGTAAGTAGCTCATGGTGCTATACAACTATCCATTGTTACTTATCTAGAATGAAACCTCTTTGCTGGCATATTGGATTAGTGCACAATCTCAATGATGTCATGGTAGAGATGGAAGGCATCTAGAAAGTTTACGTGAGATATGGTTGAATGTTGTATTGGCTAAAATAGTTGCATGATTATATCTTTATGCATAAGAATTTTCCATTATGAATATGCCTTATGAAATGTTTCTAACCATACAAATAATGCATTTTAATTGTAGGAAATATCACGTACAATCACCTACAAGAAAAGAAGGATGAGACTTCTTCCGAAGAACAAGTGACGACAGTTCAAGAAATAATCCAAGATGAAGAATAATATGACGATACTTTCAAAGAAAGAAGAGGTCTTAGACACAATGCAGTTATGTGACACTATTGAGCGACATCATTGATGCAGAACCTTCCAGCTATGAAGAAGTAGCCAAGAAGAAAGGGAAGGAGAGTACCAGTTCAAGAAGAATGATGTCTAGGATACGGTATCGAGACCTGAATGGAAGTCTGTAGTATCTTCCATATGGATCTACAAGATCCAACATGCAGTAGATGGAAACATCGTGGGATACAAGGCAAGATTCGTAGCACGAAGCTTCTCATGGAAAGAAGGCATAGACTATGAAGAGACATTTGCAGCTACTAGAAGTTAAGACACATGACAAGCAGACTCATGTGTGCAAATTAAAGAAGGCCTTGTACAAGGTCAGAAGACACCCATGGGATCACGTAATACATGAGGAGCTTAAAGATCACTTACAGTGATGAAGATCTTAACCTTTGCTACAAGATTGAAGATGAAATCCTATAGAGGATGACAAGCTCACAGATGGGTGCGAGAAAAACTTTTGAAAAGAATCAAGATGGAGGATCTTGGTATCCAATGACCCTAGATGGATACATAGAATATTAGTAGCAGATGAAGCTGATTGTCACTCCAGTACAGAATGTTTCAATACATAGAGTATGAAAGGTAGAGGGAGAATGATGCTCCACTTTAGAGGGAGTGACTGTAGAAGATCCTGAGGTTCGACATGGTACAACAGGATGGACAGTTTACCGATGGCTCTAGGCTTTACTGAGAGTAAAGCGAATTCCAACCTTTACTTCAAGGTTGAAGGTGGAAGACCAGTGATGCTCCTGTTATATGTCGATGACTTGTTCCTAACAGGAAAATAGGAACTCATTAGAGATGCAAGAAGGAGACTTACTATCAAGTTCGAGATAAAGGACTTGGATATGATGCACTACTTTCTAGGCATGGAGGTGTGGTAGAGTGTGAATGGAATCTCCCTTGGACAAGGGAAGTATGCAGTAGAGATCCTGAAGATGTTCGGGATGATGGAATGCAAGGACATGACCACACCTATAGCATCGAACCTGAAGCTATTGAGTGATGCTTCACCAGATTCGGTTGATGCTACGATGTATCGTCAGATGATTGGGTCCTTGATGTACCTGACGTACGAGACCAAATATTTTCTTTGCTATGGAAACATTGAGCCAGTTCCTAATGGATCCGAGACATGTTCACATGATTACTGCAAAGCATATTCTTAGGTACCTGAAGGGTATAGTTGACTATGGGCTCAAGTATGAAGTGAATCAGAAGATTAACCTGGGGGGTTATGTGGATTCAAATTAGGCAGGCATTGCCATTGATAGGAAGAGAACTTCGCGGTGTTGCTTTAGTATGGGATCAGGTGTGATCTCTTGGTTTAGCATGAAGGAGTCCTGTATGGCGCTGAGTACAGCCGAGGAAAAATATGTTGCCACTTGCTCGACTACTTGGGAGAGAGGAGCAGTGAAGCTTCAGTTTGTGATACAGATCAATATCTCTCGAAAGAAGGAGTTCTAGCATAGATAGTTAGATAGGTTGTCTGAGCATAAAATCCCAACGAAGATCGTAGGTTGCTCAGATGTAAACGATCTTGTAGGTTGTCCTCGGATGTAATCGGTCCTAGCGAAGATCATAGGTTATCCTTGGATGTAATCAGCCCTGATGTGATTCTATGCTAGAAATGGTCGGAGTGAAGTTTGAGTACTTCAGGGAGAAGCTTGGTGTTCTCCAGATCGAGGTTCCTTCCAAGAGGAAGTGATGAGTCTGTGTTCCTTTCTGACATGGTGGTAGGATTGGTTCCTCCCATGGTTAGATGTAAGTGTAGTGCCTTTCTGACATGGTGGTAGGATTGGTTCCTCCCATGGTCATATGTAAGTGCAGATCCCTTTTGACATGGTGGTAGGATTGGTTCCTCCCATGGTCAGATGTAAGTGCAGGGCCTTTCCCCAGATGGTAGATGGTGTGTCATACCATGCCGATGGATGTAAGTGCAGAGCCTTTCCCCGGATGGTAGATGGTGTGTCCTACCATGCCGGTGGATGTAAGTGCAGAGCCTTTCCTCAAATAGTAGATGGTGTGTTCTACCATGCCAGTGGATGTAAGTGCTGGGCCTTTCCTCGGATGGTAGATGGTGTGTCCTACCATGCCGGTGGACGTAAGTGTTGGACCTTTCCTCAGATGGTAGATGGTGTGTTCTACCATGCCGGTGGATGTAAGTGCTTGGCATTTCCTCGGATGGTAGATGGTGTGTCCTACCATGTCGGTGGATGTAAGTGTTGGGCCTTTCTGACATGGATGTTGGATGTGTTCCTCCCATGGTCAGATGTGAGTGTTGGGCGTGCCTTTGTGACATGGATGTTGGATGTGTTCCTCCCATGGTCAGATATAAGTGTTGGGCGGGCCTTTTTGACATGGATGTTGGATGTGTTCCTCCCATGGTCAGATATAAGTGCTGAAGAAGATGAAGACCTACATGGAGGCTAGTCCTACAACCAACATGAAAAAGGGTTGGCTCTGTAGAACTTCCTCTGATGAGTAGAATTGAGGGATAGCACCATTTGATTGAGATAGTGGAAGCAATGATGATGATGATCTAGTAATGATCCATCTTTGATGATGATCCAATGATGATCTCGTGACGAAGACTTGTGTTGATGAATTATGTCTAGAGAATACCTTCCTAGTTAAGAGGGAGTGTTGATGTATTTGTAACTTCGAAATGTATTCACTTGTATATTTCATATATTGTATTTCATTGGTCCTCGATGTTCCTATCGGGAGAATCATTAATGTAATCAAGTCATGTAAAGTCATAGAGGTTAACCCTCCTTGTTGATCAGGGGCCAAATTCCCCGCAATTGTGGGGCACTAAGGTTATTAGACTCTCCTAGAGAAGTCGGTCCTGGTAAGTGATTGTCAAGTCGAAAACTAGTATAATTAGAGAGTGAGACTCTCTATTTCAAACACACATTCACCCAGCTATAGTGCATAGGTGAGAGAGGAGAATCTCGCTTAAGTGAGAGAGAGAACAACTGTTGGAGATCATCTTTTTTGTCTTTGGGTTTTACTACTACCATTGGTGCTCGTTCTATCTCTGAGGAAGTTGCGGGGTTTTCTCCTTTATTTGTTTCCTCGAGGAAAATATTTATGTCTACTGTCTCTTGTGATTGATTGTTGTGCATGTTATTCTCTCAAATAAGATCGTAAGATCATATTGCTTAAATGATAAAAATCTAACACTTTTAGGAGAAGTGATGGTTTTGATTGGTGGTTTCCTTGTAATGATTAGAAAGATTGCTCCATGTGACGAAAAATCACTGCCACCTTTCCAATTATTGCCCTTTTCGTGTGAAGGAAATACTAATTGAAGGGGTGAATGTATATCATCTTTGCGTCAAAGTTTTATTCATTCTATTGCATCCGACTGAGTATTTTGAGTTGTTGTGTTTGCAACTATAAGAGCCGAGGCAATTTTTCGCAGAGTACGGTTATCTTTATCTCTAGTACAAGCACCATTTTAGAATTAGTCGTCGATACACATTCACCTACGCCAATTATGGAAGACACTGTCGCATTTGTTCCACCGCCGGCCATGGTTGCAGAAGAAGTTGCAAAGTCACTGGCGATTCCATCAGTTCATTTACGACCAAAACCATCTGACATGTCAAAATGGAAACGATTTGGTACGCACAAGAAGGCAACAACACAACCACCAGAAGAAGAAGAAGAAGGGTCTGCATCCATGTTGCAAGACTATGTCCCGCTCAGACTAGCCGATGCGCCTAAGGTCATACTTGGAAAAAAATGCAACGTATCAACTGCTATCACTAGCCATAGCAAAAGGAGTTCGAGTAATCGCGAACATCATTCCAAACTTGCAGAATATGAGCTTTGTCAACCATGACTTGCGCAAGTTTCCTGAACTGGACATGAAAAATTACATGACAATTGTCTGTGACACAGAGGATGGCCCTATCTGCATGGTTCAAATGGAATGGAAAAGAGGATTGGACAAAGACGGATTACTGTCGTCGATGTACATACCACATTTTGGATGCACAATAGAAGTCAATACATGGGTTAAACAGTTGCTAGTTTGTTTCCATGGCTTTTTTTATATGGCTCGATTGGAAGATTTTAGTGGATGTCGAGTTGAGAGTAGCAATCACCAGGCTTCCCTTTGCAAGAATCGACCCAACACCATTTTTTGGGAAGACCGGGACACAACATTAACAAATAAGTTGAAAGAGAAGTATGAGCTGGAAAGGAACACACGAGGCTTCGCAATCGCCTCTATCAATGATAATGTTGTTTGATTTGCAGCGAAATATTTATTTAGTAAGTTGTTGCGGAATATGCGACCGAACCAATGTACCGCAGGGACAATCGTTGTGGCAGAGCTATGTGCAGCAAGAGTCAAGATCGACTAGTCACACTACCTGCTAAATTAGCTATTAACAAATGCATAAGTGGTACAGGAAAAAGGTAGCCGATTTCATTATTCTTGGCTACTGATTTTGATTTATTTTCTTGCATGGGTAGAACCATCAAACTACCAAGGGGTATATGTGCTCGTCTTATGTTGAGGAGCTCAATACCAGAATCTCTAGTTCGACAAGAAGAAACCTGAGTGATAGAAAGACAATAATATATAATTATTTCTATAGAGTGAGGACCTTCGACATTTTATTAAGAAGCAGGCCAGGCTCACCACGATGACCATTAAGAGGTTTTCAAAACCTTATCAAATTTCCAATCGGGGCCCATCATATTTTCTTGGATCCTTGACAAGATTCACAAAAATAAATGTTTGGCGATGCAGTTACAGCTGTCTGTTGCGAAAGTTGTTGCAATCGTTCAAGACTGGCTGACGGAATGGAGAGTTCCTATCACAAATGATGAGCTCTTTGCAGAAGAAGAGCCATGACAGGAAGATCCATAAAAAAAGAAAGATGGAGGAAAGGGAGAAGATCCACCACCAGAAGAGACTCCACAGACTTCCCCTAGTAATACTCATAATGACTCAAGTACGACCCCAACAGACCGAGCGGTGGGGGATAAGAGAAAGTAGTCAAAGAAGTCTGCATAACGTCATACATAGAGTAAGGGCGACAAATCAATTGGAACTGTCGGCCTTAAAAATGATGATTACACACTTCTAATAGAAGCAATGGAAGAACTCGCTGATGTGAGCTACAAAATGATATATGAACGTTAGACATAATTAATAAGTAGCATAGTAGATTTACTGTAGACACTTTGTAAAGCAATAAAAGAAGTCCGAGTGGCAGTTGACTACACACCACAATTGATTGAGTCGCAGGACATAGCTGGATCGTTTGAAGAGTGACCTACCAATACGTCGACGCCAACTCCACCAATAATAAGGGTTCCAGTGTTGGGATTAGCAATTGACTTGGTGACAACAAAGCTGAATATCATGGTCAAAGAGTTGGGCCATGTCACCATAGACTTCTCTGCACTGTCAATGTATGAAGTACATTCCATTCAAAATGTTGCAATCACATAAATGAAGATTCGAGAACATGCGTTGGTTAATCAGGTAAAATATTCACACAAATATGTTAGTAAGATAAATAAAGTAGTTCAGGAAACAAAGCAAAAGACAAGACCTAGGAGGGGGACATGCATCGACTCGATATGACTATCAAACTCTCTTGCATTAATTTTACTCACAAAGGCATCACGCATGAGATGTTTGCAGAAGCCAAAGTCTTTCGACTTGGAGAAATTGCAGAAAACCTCTGCAAGTGGGTTGTGGAGTTGGAATTACAAATGAAACCCAATACACCTACAAAGGTAATAGAAGAAAGAAGAAAAGTAGCAACAGAGGTTGTGATGAGGACAAAAGAAGCAGAGGTACTGTGTTCTAAGGTGATTAAGCAAATTTCTCAGTTATGGCAAGCTTTGATCGAGGATGAAGAGTTAGAAAAAGCAACAAAGTAGTTGCGCAATGCCAAAGCAGAGGTGAACTAGTTGAAGAACAAAGTAAAGAAGATTCCATTAGTAGAGAAAATGGATAAGGTTGTTAATATGAAGAAGTTACAGCAGCAGGTTGCAAAACCACGAACAAAGCAGCAAAAGAGAACTGACAGAGTCACAAAATTACAAGCAGAGGTAGAGAAATTTACATGCATCATGCAACCTGTACATGAAAAGGCGTGACACGCATTGGAGCCAGTAAGACTTACAACTTCGGAACACATCAGTTCTGAACTTGTGGAAATTTTGAAGAAGACAGAAGCAAAAGTGTGATGGGAGACTGAATAGGCAGTGAAAATATTTTAGGAATTTCAAAGCAAGGTCACAATAACGGATGTTTCAGACTAATTTGGCTCGAAACGAGCCACATGAGAGTGTTGGGGGCCTATTGGCCCTAGGAAAAGTTAGGCAGAATTCAGCCACAATTCTACTCGGGAAAATAAAGATTATGGTCGCATGACAAAAAGGAAGCTACAACAAAAGAATATCTACGAAGGAAGGGAAGCTGCGAAGGAAGAAGAGCCACAACAGAAGAAGAGTCGCGATAAAAGGAAAGAGAAGAAGAATAGAACAGTTGAAAAGGACAGTTTGACTGATCCTAGATAAGGAGTTAGTTAGAATAAAGCACATTTTTTGTAATAAAGCATAATTGTATTTTGGGTCGATGGTGCCTATTTTTAGTTGCAATTGAATGTACGAAAATATAAATGACAGCTTATCAGCTAACAAAAAATAGTTGGTTGATTAAGACATGTAAAATCTTATAAAAGGGAGAACCCAAACTGTGTGCGAATTGGTCATTGTTTTTGTGACGTTGGTTATCAGGTTGTTGATTGTCAGGTTTTTCATCGTCGTTATTGTCAGTCTAGGTTGAGAGAGAAGAGAGTTACTCATCTCGAGAATCGATCCATGCTATGTGTGAATCAACAATAGAGAGGACAAGAGAGCTACTTAGATAGAGAATCGATCCAGGCTATCTGCAGATCAAAGGTTGAGAGAGGAAGAGGAGACATACATAGACCCAAAAACATAGAGCATGAGAGAAGAAATATTTGTACGAATTGTAAAAGATATCTAAATAAGAGTCTACAAGTTGAGTGCATGGACCAATGGTGCTAACCTATTTCTCATGCCAGATGAAGAGCACCTTTGTGGTTTTTTCCCGGATAGGTTTCCATGTTAAATGTTGTCTTTGATAATTATGTCGAATGCATGTACGTTGTGAGTTAGTAGATCTAAATATGTTGCACAATGTTTGTTTATTGCGCTGAGAGGCGCTCTATGGCCCAGTACGAGGGAGATCTTGTAACGCTATGTGGAAGATCTTGTAACGTTTGTCGATATTATGTTGTAACGTTTGTTACTAACAAAATAATAAAAAATAAAATTTTAATTATCCGCCAAAATAAATGTCGACCACAAAAACAACCTAACATGGGGGAGATGTTGTAATGTTCCTACCTAACAAAACAATAAAAAATAAAAAATTAATTATCCGCCAAAAAAAAATTCCGTAAAAAGAACAACACAATATGGGGGAGATGTTGTAATGTTCCTACTTAACAAAATAATTTAAAAAAAAATGAATTATCCGCAAAAAAAATGTTGGCTTTGTCCTAAACAACCCATGGTTTTATTGTACACGGTTTAGGAGGGCCTTGCAAATGGTTTTAAAACCATGTGCAAGACCTCCTAAGCAACCCATGGTTTTATTGTACATGGTTTAGGAGGGCCTTGCAAATGGTTTTAAGACCATATGCAAGGCCTCCTAAACAACCCATGGTTTTAGGAGGGCCTTGCACATGGTTTTAAAACCAGGTATGGGGGAGATGTTATAATGTTCATTCCTAACAAAATAAAAAATAATAAAAAATATTATATGTCGACCATAAATAGTATTAAATATTAATAATAAAAATATTATATGTCGATCATAAATAATATTAAATATTTGTAATAAAATATTATATGTCGACCTTAAATAAAAATATGTGTCTTTTGGTTTGAATCAAATCAATATCTCCTTGAGTGCAATACTTAATAAGAGGCTTGCACCTCGAGAGATTTGATCCCTCTTGGCGCTTGATAGAGCCTAGGATTTGGATCTATGTTGGTGAATAAACCAATATATGTGTGTGTGTGTGTTTGTGTGTGTGCATATATATATATATATATATATGTCGCACTCGCTAATAGATTGAATATGTGATAAGGCTTTTATGTTAAATGTTGTGATCTGGTTCGAAGGATTAGTAGACTGTTATCTTGAATGACTAAACAAATGACCAGAAGTATAATTCACAGCTTCAGTTGAGTGATTTGAGAATAGAAACCCGCATATAATTACAAAAACCTGGTTTTGGTAGTTCCCAATAGATATCTGAGGTGAGATTGCATCTATGTCGCAGGTGTTTCCGATGGTCCTGCTCTATCGGGTCGATATCTCGGGCTTTGTTGATGAACAAAGGGATCTAAACCTGGGTCGTCGGAAGCACACCAACAATGTGAAAAAACCATCTTGAAAAAAGTCACGAGAGAAAGGTATCGTAAGGTTTTTGCTAGCTTTGCAAGGTTGGCTCCTTGCTCGCAACATCTTGCCCCTCTTAAAACTATAGAGGAGCCATCCCGGTGAATGGAGGGTCCTTATATTAGGGAGGACCTGCTCTGTAATAAGTTGTTCAATATTGGATCTCTTTCTCTTCCTCTGAAGGAAAAGACCCCTGCAAACACCTTTTACACATACTCCCTTGACCTCTCCTTTACTCAAACACAAATGATAAATGATTTGTGGAAGTCCACCAATATGAAGGTTGGTTAAGTTCCTTCTCTTACCTCTCATGTTTATAAGGTGAACCATATTGTCAACAGAGTGGAGACTACTAATTAGCTTCGGGCCCATTGGCCACCTCAAACATTTTGGAGTCTTTTGCAAATGGTATTTTTCCTCCTTACTTAATGGTGGTTGATATCTCTAATTGTGTGGACTCAAGGGAGAGAAACCATTGGACCCTTTCAGGGTCCTTGAGTTTTTTCAGGAAACAATTTATCACCCTCCAAAAGTAGAAGAGGAGGCCATTATGAGATTCATCTTAGAACATTTTGTCATTCACAGTATATTTCTTGGTCAATGGGTTTGACATTGGATGCTTTGAAGGTGCCAGGGGGCTGTAAAGTTGGTCGTAAATGAGCATTAAAGCATGCACAAGAATAGGATTTACAAGAAGTCAACCAGAGCAACCAAAAGCCTTATGTTGGGGATTCTTAGAGCAATGAACACTCCAGGATGGGCTACTCAATGAAGCTTCTTTCCTACAATGCGCGTGGCTTGAAGGGGGCAGCAAAAAAAATGGCTCTTAAGAGATTTTTGGAAACTTTCAAACCCAATGTAATTTTTGTTCGAGAAACCATGGGTGGTGGGGACTTTGCAGTTAAGATTTTGGGGAAATTGGTACAAAATTGGAACATGTGTCTTTGGATTTTTTTGGTATATCTAGTGGCTTGGTTACGGGATGGAACCCCTCTCTGACTCTTATCAATGCCTTTAGAACTTTTTTAGGACTCCACACTCACGTTTATAATCACGATCTTGGAAAAGCTTTACAACTTCTAACATTTATGGGCCTTAAGAGGGCTAAGAAGCATTTTGGAAATATTTGTTGGCTAGTGCTTGGATTAAGGAGGAGGAGCTTATCCTTAGGGGAAATTTAAGCCTAAATTTACATAGAGGAGAGATTTGGGGCACTTCAACAAGAATTGGTCGATTTGCAAATTTCTTCAGTGATTTGTTTGAAGTTGAGAGGCTAATGGACATTGAACCGTTGGAGATATCCTTGACCTGGGTCAACGATTGTATAAGGGATGCAAGTATTGCAAAATGCTTGGACAAATTTCACATTCATCATTCTCTTTACATGGAGTCCCTTTGGAATAATACTTACTAGGAGAGGAGTGATCCAAAATGGATCTACATGATTGTCGGTTGACTTAATCGATGCTTTAGGGAAGGCAATGTTGCATTTGGAATCAATTTGGGTTCAAACCTAGAAAACACATTAGTAAACCAAGATGGTAAATCCTTTATTTGAGGACTAAAAAAGTGGGATTGTGGGGTCTCAAACACTAAGTGCCTAAGTCTTGGGCTATATTTATGCATACTATGGGTGAATAGATTTCCAATGGTGGTTCACAATAGTGTATGATAACTTAACACTGAGCTTGTCCAAGTCTGTAATCTCCATAATATAAGCAATGATGACACTTAAGATAATATGTTAACTAAGTGGTCAACATTCAGTTAACTAAGAAGATCCATGCAAAGTTAATAACAGTAAATAAGTGATTTGCATGGATGGAACTAAAGGAGAAGCATTGTAATGTTCAGTTATCCCCCTAACTTAGTGGGCATGCATTCAGTTGAAGATTGACATCAATTCAAATCGGTTAAAATTTAGTTAAAGACCTTGATTGAATGAAGGGCGCATATCTTGTGCATGGAGTCAAATCCTAAGGTGCTAACTTGGCACCAGTGAAGGAGGGGCGCTAACGTTTTCCTAGAGAAGGATCCTATGCACTAACTTGGCACCCTTGAAAGAAAATTAGAAATTGAAGTGCATGTGTGCACTAGTGTCAGACAAACATTGCATGGCATGAGTTTTGACTTGTTATTAAAGTGTCGAGCACTTGGCAAGTTCATTATCAGAGTTTTAGTGATCTCTCTTCTCTACTATTGAGGTGATATCTCTTATCAGGTAATCTGCTAATGTGTTGTAAACCATTCTCTACGAGTCTATTTATTATACTCAAAGAATTGTTGGGTTTTTCATCCTCTATATTTGGAGTGTTTTCCCAAGGTACATCTTGATTTATGCGGCTTATTTGTTTTATGAGATTCATATATGTAGCGATTGATTGAAAAATGTTTTAGAGTTTGAATCTCTCCATATTTGCTAAAAAATATTAACATAGAGGACATAAACATATTGTAGAGTATTGTAGAAGACCATAATGTCTCGTAACTTCATAATAAGACCAGACAACTCTGTAATCTATATAGAATATCCATAATATAGATTTCCAATAGTGGTTCACTTTCACAAAATGGAGTTCATATGTGAAAGTTATGGTTTTTCAAGGTAATGGTCCAAATATTCCCCACAAGTATAAGTGGCAACCATATTAATTGACCATAATTCAAATATGGGGAGTTAGTAACTTATGGTATTCCACTAGAGACTTCTACAAGAGTCATGGAGAGTCCAAGACAGTATCGAGACACTACGCCTATCCCTAATTATAGCTACCAAAGACCCAATAAAAATAGAAGAAAGGGTTCGCGTTTTCATTAACCATCAATTTTCCATAGTATGAGGAGAGTGGAGGAGGTATTAATAACAAAGAGACATAATCATATTGTAGAGGATTGTCGAATACCATAGTGTCTCATAAATTCATAGTAATATTGGACAACTTTGTAATTTATATTGTAATCTCCACGATATAAGGAGATGAAAGGCACAATCATTCATTTTATTTCTAGTTTTCTTGTATCGATTTTCCCAATAATTTTTGTATCGAATGTGTGTATCTTTGATATCGTAGTTTTGTTTAATGCCACAATAGTTAAAGATTTTAGTTGGTGTGTTTTAGTTGATTGTAGATATGTTTTGGCAAGATGACCAATGGAATATCCAATATAGTTTAGGGATCGTATTGGTAATGTACCTACTTTATTTAGGCAATTGATGGTTTGAACACAATATATGCTCACCTAGCTCAAGTAATCCAAATTTATGAGAGAGTTGTACCTTGTGGACATTAAGATAAGCATGAGGAAATTTAAGAAGCATTAACAATTCTCATAAATGGAAGGTAAGCACCAAGAAAGACCCATGAATGAAGGCAAAAGAAGATTTTGATGTTCATAACTCCAATAGCTAGTATTTTGAGGAACATGGTTGTACTCATGGCTGGTCTCAAGAAAAATATCAACCCCTTTTTGGAGTTGTTGGAATACCATGAGAAACCAAAATATCATGAGGTAATGAAACAGAAGGGAGATTTGAAACTAAAAAATGGGAACTCTAGTAACTAATCTTCCAAGTACCTATTTAAAAGGAATTGATGGTCAATATAAATCCCTATGAAAATGTTGTAGACAAACTTAAGTCGAATCATTGGTTGCAGCAAATGAAATTATATTTTAGTGTGCATAATCTATGAGAGGAGTAGAAAATATTTTTTTCTAGACTGAATCTAAAAGGCCATGCATAGACTTTGTGGTAGAGCCACACCAAGGAACTTTTGCTAGGGAGAGACCCACTAATAAATAAGTGGAAGGTATTTAATGACTCCCTCAAGTACTAGTTTCACCCTATCATGTATGAAGTGGCCATAGGATTTGGTGATTCTTCTACTGCTAAAGGAAAGGACAAAATGTACAAGGATGCACAAAATAATTTTGAAAGCAAGGCATTCAATTAGGGATTTCAATACCATACTTTTAACAGTGCAATGAATTGGATCATATTATGTATAATTGTAAATGAGAGTTTATAATGACGGGATTTGAGCAACGTGAGCTTAAATAAATGACCTCGCTTGTAAATTGTAAATTTCCAAGCCCTAGCTGATTGTTGTCCTATGTTTCTCTTGATTAAATAAATCAAATCTATACTTATACATACATAAATATTTATGAACATGCAACAGTCACACATATAGTTGGAAATGAAGAGTAAAAGCACAAACATGATAAATAAGAATTATGTCATTCAAATCAACTAATCATTTAATAATCAAAACTTATAAGGACACCTCAACCTGAGGTTTACAACTAGTTGGAAAAGAAACAATACACCTATGTAAATATGAGGAATTGTTGTACCCTATACAACATTGTATGGTAATATCCTTGTAGTTCTCAACCTTGTTGGTCCATCCTATTCTTGCAAACTACATTCTCTCCTCTTTGGATTCAATTGTGTGTTCCTCACACAACTTCCTTGGTGTGTTCTATATGCAGCTTCTCCTCCCATCTTGTCATATTTATGCTTCAAGAGAGATAACTAATCTCCTCAATTCTAGTAACCAAGTCCTTGATTCTTGCAACCAACTCCTTGATTCTTGCAACCAACTTCCTTTATTCTACAACCAATCTCAACTAATCTTCTTAATCCTAGCAATCGCCTTGTCTCAATAATGAGGTGAATGACTAAGATTATATAAAATATAACTCACTAATATTCTAGGTTCTCTAGAATATTTCATTTAGATTTCTAAGACTAAGAGATCAAGGAAATTAGACTTTCACTTTTATCTGTTAAGTGAAATTACAAGATGGTATTATTTACCACCTTTACTAATTGGTCACTAAGAAGTAGTCTCAAAATACTTCTCACACGCTCACACCTAACATGTGTAATAACATCTCGCTTGAGCTACATTTTTCAACACTCCTTAGCAAGGAAAGAATTATGCACCAATCCAAGTATGTCTCTAAATGCTTCAAAAATACCTTTTTAAAAACACTTAGTCAGAATGTCAGATATATGTTGATCTATGGGTATATATTGAATTTTTATTGCTCCCTTCTGAATTTTGTTTCATATTGTTGTGCCCCTATTCAACAGCCTTAAAAAATATTATTTCATCAAACAAAATTGTATTTTGTTTTGATGAAATGTTTTGAATTTCATATAGCAAATCTAAAGAATTGACAGCTACTGAAATGGTGACGTTCCAGAAGCTACTGAAACAATGAAATTAAATGTTTTTAAAGAAAACCTTTGCGAACTATGGATTAGTTGACAAAATCACTACTTTGAAATTATTATTTTGAGTGGATTTGCGTTGAAAATCAAGAGATAAGTGTTAATAATTGGTCGTAACCCAATCTTGAAATTTTATCCAAATATTTATCATTTGATTTTATTATTGTAAATATTGATAAGGTTTTGAAATTGGAAGGTTGATTATTATATTTTTGGCACCTTTTCAAAGTTCATTCGAATTATATTTCCAAGGTTTTTTGTTCAAATCTAAGAATTACGCATAACACAACCTTATTATTTGATCTTGATCTTTATGATGGGCTTCATATGTCATATTTATTATTGCATGTAAATGTTGAGGTTAATACTATGGGTTATGGGAGTTATTTTTCATATTTTAAAAAGAAAACAGCCATATAATGAAGAAGTTATATGTTCGTTATCAAAGGGAAATCATGATTAATTCAACGTCAAAAAACGAAATGGCAATTAGGGCTTGGATCACTTCAACCTAAATCTGTCACGACATGAAATTACAACGTCAAGGTAGATTATTCCATTTGTCACAAAGATGAATAACATCAAAACTTTAACGTGCAATAACCAAAAGGAATAACGCCATTTTGATTTATGGAGTTCAACGCCACGTGTGGATTGAAATTATGTTCTCACATTTAGTTATGTTTGGTTAAAAAAAATTGAAAACGCCAAAACAGCTGGATTCATGCCAACGAGTTGAGATTATTTCCACCTGATCGCCAGCATTGAAGAAATAACGGAATCAAATATTTTCATATTTTCTATCTGTCAAAGAATGATTTATTGGAATAGATCTTATGCAAATTATGCTCTCAGCAAACCAGGAATATGTTTCAGTTTGTTAAAACTCTTGCGCGAAAGGAGGATACTGTGGTCAAAACATAGAGAATCACGATCAAATTATTCTGTGATCTTACCATTCGTTGCCAGCAATTATACTGAGCCAAATTTGGTACCCTTATCGCTCTCTTTAAGGAAGGATAGACTTCGGTTATGGAGAGATTTACCATATAGTGAGGATCATAAGTACCAGTAAACTAAACTGTCAACATGTTTATCGATCAAGCTGGAAAGATCATTGGTTAGCTAAGCTGTTTATTTTCTCATGATTAAATTATGTTCACACTTCTTTCTTTTAATAGATTTTTGTTTTTCCATGTGCAGATACCGAGGATATTGTTATGATTCTGGAATCATTAGATGAAGAAAATGCATGCTACGAATTTCATTCTCAGCTAGTAACAGAAATCACGTTTTCAAATGACAAGCGTTTTTCTGGGTTACATTGTGAGCAAATGGAGACAGATCTAAAAAATCCACCACATGGGTTTTCTCCAGAATGGACCCATTTATTTTTTGTTGAGGCAGATTTCGCCAGAAAGTGATGGATTTTAGGAGATTTTTGGGATCCTCTGAACGCGATTTTTGCAGTTGCGGCCGGCAAAATTTCGCCAGTGTAAAGCCCAATTTGGATTCCATTTCTGCTGATCTTTGTTTATTTAAGCAAACTGGAATTTGATGGTATGAGGGAGCAGATTGGGGGGCTGCCAAAGTTTAAGAGATTTCTCTTTTGAAAGCTCAGAAAATACTGCTGCCAGGGGGTTGATAGTTTGGAAAGTGGAAGACAAGACTACTGTTTAATTTACTTGTGACTCAAGATAGTTTCCTGTCTGCAGCTGCAATATTTTGAACTGGTGATGCTTAATCTATGTTTATAGTTTTTAATACTTAGCATTAGGTTTGGAATCTCATGGTTTTTGTTATCCCTCTTTCTATATTATTAATGTTTGTCATAATCTCTTTTAAGAATTTTGCAAATATACTTTATTTGATTATCGACTTATGCTGATTCTCGACTTGTTAATGAATGTCATGGTATGAATTTGATGATTGACATCATAACATATTTGATGTATGTGTCTATTGCATGACCTTGTTAGTTTATGAATTTCTTTTGAATCCTTTCAAGATTTTTAATGCAGTAGTCCCATTAGCAGATTCGATCTCAGTTTAAATATTTGAATCGCTCCCGATCGGGATAATTAAGTTAGGTTAATGGTAGTTTTTCTTTATGCAATGTAACAGGAAACCTATTGGATCAGATCGTCACATTTATGTTTTGATATGTAATCATTACAATCCTGTTATAAATGTATATCTGTTAATAGTGTAATTTATGTAAATTGATTGAATTTGTTAATATTTCATTAATTATTTGTTATTACATTCATAGATTATTTATTTTATTATGTTGATTACAGTAGTTAGTTTTGTAAATATATCAAACTAATTCAGTAATTACCTTTAATAGTTTGTTGTGTATATTTATAGGTATATTATAGATCTATTTAACTAACAAGCAGTAGTTTCTAGTTTTACCTTTTAGACTTAGTTTAGTTAGATTTTCAGGCTAACAGAGCCTTTAAACCTGTCGGAAACAACCATCCCAAACAGCTTGGAACCTGCTCTAAGGATCCCGGTTTGGGTTGTCTTCCCCGTTACGTGCATAGTCACATATGCCCGTCAACACATATGAAGTGGTGTATGATCTCTATGTGCTTGGATCGATCATGAAATATTGGATTCTCAAAGAGTTTGATACAACTCTGATTGTCACAATAGATCATTGTGGGATCCAACTATTGATCAAGCAATCCTTCAAGTAACTTACAAAGCTATTTGGCCTCACAAATCGATATACTAGCTGCCATTTACTCTGCCTCTTTTGATCTAAGTGCAATGAAAGTCTGCTTTTGGATGAATTATGATATCATTGTTGATCCCAAGCTGAAGCAACACCTTGAGATGTTTTTCCTACTTGATGTATTGCCTTCCCAATCTGAGTCTGTATACCATTGCAACTTCACTTCACCATATTCAAGGTACCTCAACCCATACTCCATTATGCCCCTCAATTATTTGAGCACATGATTTGTTGCTACTTAATGCTTATACTTTGGATCCACCATGAACTTGCTCAAGGTGTTAATTGCAAAACATATATATGGCCTAGTGTTGACCACATACATCAAAGAACCTGTTAGTTACCTGTACAATGTGGGATACACCATATATGAGTATGAAGTAGCGAACTTCTACAAATTAGTGATTATAGGTGTGACCATGGGCCTGCAGTCCTCCATCTGAAATATCTTCAGGATCTCAATTGCATACATATCCTCCCTAAGGAAAATCTCCCCTGGTTTCTACCAAACTTCCAAACCCAAGAAGTAATGCGTCATTTCGATGTCCTTCATCTCTAACTCAATTTCCATATCTGCTTTGCACCCTGCAATGATCTTTTATGCACATGTAAGAAACCAGTCATTTACACATAACACCAAAATGAGTAGATCATCCTCAGCAAATATGAAATATAAGTTGGTATTCACTTCACTTTTTGTGAAACCTATGCTCTGCAAGTATCTATGAATCCTGGAATACCATGCTCTCAGTTCCTACTTGAGTTCGTACAAGTATTTTATTAATCCTGCAAACACGAGACTCCTTCCCATTTACCTCAAATATTTGAGGTTGCTTGATGTACACTTCCTACTCAATTATCCCATTGAGGAACATTGTATTTACATCCATATGATGTATTTTTCACCCCATAATGGAGACTAAAAAAAATTCCTCTAATGAAAGTGTACCAAGCAATTAGAGAAAATGCCTCCTCGTAATATACTCCCTCTTTTTGGGAGAACCATCTCACCACAAGCATTGCCTTGTACTTATTTATGCTACCATCTATCACATGCTTGATATTGTATATCCATCTAGAAGTCACCACTGACTTCCTCTCTGGCCTAAGCACAATGTACCAAGCATCATTCTATTCCCCTCCATCCTAAGCACAGTGTCCCAAGCATCATTCTATAGCATGGAGGTGTACTCCTCCACCATGGCATCCCTCCAAACCTACTAGTCAACTACCTCATGAAAAATGAAAGGCTCATAATCTATGCTTCTTATCATCAACGCCTTGTAGTTCAGAAACTTTGTTGGAGGTATGCTCTCTTTGTATGTGCTCCTAGGATCCTCTACATACTCTTAAGCATCCTTCAATTTCTGTGTGAACCATCAAGGCCTCCTTACAGAACTAGTAGGATCTAGTGGCTTCTACTTTGCATCTAAATGTTGTTTCCCTGAATTGGAATTTGTTGGTGACCCTGTCTCAACCTTCGAAGCTTTCTTCTCCTCATCCTATGTCACTAAATTAGGCTCATGAGACTTCCTAGATGCAAATTCTTCCTCGAACTTTACATGAATACTTACAATTGTCTTTCTTTCCCCTGGAATATAGATATTGTAATCCTTTGAATTCTCATTGTATCCAAGAAACAAACCCTTCCTGCTGGAGCGTTCCAACTTGGTCCTCTTCTCCATTGGAATATGGATATAAATCAGACAACCCAAGTTGCAAAAATTACTCACCTCCACCTTCACGCTAGTGAAGGCCTCCTCTAGTGTCTTGTCCCCGAATACTCTGTGAGGACACCTATTATGGATGTAGGTTGTTTCATTGCATGCCAATGCCCATAGAAACAACGACAAATATTGTTAGTCATGTATCATGGCCTTAGCAACCCTTGTGATGGATTGACTCTTTCACTCTGCAACCTCATTCTATTGAGGGTTATACATACAATCAACTCCCTCTTGATTCCTTGATTTTTGCATAAATCATTGAAATCACTAGAGGTATACTTACCCCCATTGCCTGATCTCAAAAACTTGATATTATTCTCTATGTGGTTCTCCACAAGGGTCTTGAACTCCATAAACCTGCTGAAGAGTTCATCCTTGGTCTTTAGAAAGCAAACGCATGTTTTGCAAGAGAATTCATCAATGAATAAAGCACAATGCATCCTTCCTGTGATTGATGTTGTTGACATTTGTCCACACACGTTCGAATGCTCCAGATCTAGATCCCCTTATATATATATATATATATATATATATATATATATATTCACTATGTGGAAAATCATCCTTCGCATGCTCTCCAAGGACGCACCTCTACATACACCATATTGCTCAATGTTGAACTTTGGAAGTCCTGCGACAATCTCTCTTGGAATAAGCAATTCTCAATAATGCAGGTGATCCATCCTCTTGTGCCATAACTCGCACAAGGTATCTATGGTAGGAACTAGGGCTCGAATAGGTTCACCCTGTAACCTATACAAATGGCCTTCTCCAACGCCAATCTTCCAAGTTGATCATGGGCCAGACTAATTTAGTCTTATGAGGACTTATTGGATTTTGAACTCTACTGCATATTATCTTCCATGACCAAAGCTAAAAATAATTTATTCTTGAGACCTAGAACAAATAACACATCATCAAAGTTTAAAGAGTTACCTAACTAGAGTTGGAAAGGAATGGTACCAAGTATTGGTACATAGTACTTGGAACCTAGAAAAAAAACACAACATCAAAGTCTAAAGAGTTACCTAACAAGAGTTGGAAAGGAATGGTACTGAATCCTATTATCGGGTACTTGGCATGATCACCAATCTTGACCTTAACTCTAGAGTTGTGCTCTTCCATACTTGAAAATAACTCGCTGGCTAATGTCATATGCCTGGATGCTCCACTATCCACATACCAAGCATTCCTCGGAACTGTGTTGGTAAAAAGGAAATATAACATCAAGAAATCCTTCTCTAACTTGGTAGAAAACTCACTCATCCGATTTTCTGCAAAGGCCGCCACTTGCTTATGCTATTGCTTCTCTTTGCCCTTTTTTTATGGACACTATAATGGATAATGGCCATGCATATTGACATATGAAGCACTTGATTTTACTCAAGTCCTTCTTCCTTGGTTGTCAGGTTGAGTTCTCACTCTTCATATTATTACCCTTGTTGGGTCCTTTACCTCTACCCTTCTTCGCTTGACCAATGAGGCCATGGTCACTGTCACCTCCTTATTTGCTTGCCTTTAACTCCATCCAAGCCTCCTCTTGGATACAATCATCTTATAGTATTTCCTATGTGGGAAGGTTTTCCTGAGCACAAATTCCTAGACAAATGTTTTCCATTGAGGTTGGAACCCATTAAGTGCCCTATTTACTAAATCCATGTCTTCAACCTTCTCCCCAAATGCGACAAGCTGGTCATGAATACGTGTGACCTTAATTAGGAAACCAGTAATGGTGTCTATTCTTGTCATCTCAATAGATCTGAGCTTGTCATGCACTATCATCTTCTGGTTAATGTTTTCGCTTTAGTAAAGGATAAATAGGGCATAACACATGCCCTTCGCCATATTCTTCTCTAATATGCGAGGGATCAAATTATCCTTTATGGCATACATGATGATTTTCTTGGCTATCACTTCCCTATTCTTATGGGTTGTTAAAATATGCGGATTTGTAGGTGAAGCTACCACATATTTGATGATATCCCATAGGTCGTTCTCTTCTAATAGAAGAGTTACCTTGACTTTCCATGATAGGAAATTTGAGGCACCATTCAATCTACCCTCGAACTTGAGTCTAGTTGATGCCATCTCTTATATAATGCACAAACTCTAAGATATGGAAATTAGTCCTTAAAATAAATAATGAAACCTTGTAAATGTTGGTCCTTCTTTTTGGATTTAAATTTACTACTGTAAATCCTTGAGAATCTCAATCAGAGAACCAAGCTCTAAAACCATGTAAATTTTTAGGCCTTAGGTGACTGCTATCTCATGTTTCTCTTGATTAAATAAATAAAATCAGTACTTATTTCACCACATAAATAAATATTTATGAACATGCAACAGTCACATATATAGTTGAAAATGAACACGAGAAGCATAAACATGATACACAAGAATTATGTCCTTCAAATAAGTTTATCATTTAATAATCAAAACTTATAAGGACACCTCAACCCGAGGTTTATAGCCAGCTGGAAAAGAAACAATATGCCTACAAAATATATGAGGAATTGTTGTACCCTATACGACATTGTACGATACTTTCCTTGCAGTCTTCAACCTTGTTGGTTGATCTTCTTCCTGCTAGTTGTGTTCTCTCCTCCTTCACTCTAGTTGTATGTTCCTCACACAACTTCCTTTGTGTGTTCTCTACAAAACTTCTCCTCCCATCTTGTCCTATTTATGCTTTGGGAGAGATGACTAATCTCCTCAATTCTAGCAACCAACTTCCCTTATCCTAGCAACCAAACTCATTGATTCTAGCAACCAACTTCCTTGATTCTAGCAACAAAGATCAACTAATCTCCTTGATCTTAGCAACCACCTTGTCTCGACAATGAGGTCTACGACTAAGATTATATCAAATTCAACTCACTAATATTATAGAATCTCTAGATTATTTCATTAATATTTCTAAGACTAAGAGATCAAATGGAATTAAACATTCTCTTTTATTTGTTAAGTGAAATTACAAGATGGTATTATTTCCCACTTTTACAAAGTGGTCACTAAGAAGTTGCCTCGAATTAATTCTCGCAGGTTCACACATAATCTATGCAAGAAGATCCTGCTCAAGTTACTTTTTTTAACATAAACGATGTAAATATGCTAGTACGGATTCCTAATGTAGAGGCCAAGACCCAACTAGTGAATGACTAGATGCATGATGTATATAAACTTATATGGACCATGAGGTAGTCTTACTATACTGATTTCAAGATATGTAAATATTATTGTTGAAATCTAATATACAATGATCCAAGATTTTTGCAAATGCATGAAAAAGGATTTGATTTTACCATGGGGGAAGAGGAAAGGGAGGCAATGGGAAAATAGATCCTATAATTCCAAGTATCAACCTTATAACTCATATATTTTATACTATTTACTTTAAATACATCCATCCATCTCCTTTGATTTATAAAACCAATGATTAAATGCATGCAATAGGTTAATAGGTTAGTGGGGGAGTATGCTCATGTAGTTATGGTAGAATGGGTTGAGAACAATCATCATGGGAAGTGTAAGAGGCTCACATTCATTCTATTAAAAGTTATGTTGGCCATTATCCCCCCCAATCCTCTCATTGCCATTGACTCTAACATTTATTTAACAACTATGGTGTTCATGCTCTAGACTACTCATGATGTGTTCTCCATTGCTAACCATTACAAATCTAGAAATTAATGACCAAAGTCAACACTATGAATAAGAAATTGTAGAGTTAGGAGAAAAGAAAGATGGTTGTAGGTGAGCATGGAGGTTGGGGAAGCTAGGAATCCATCACCCATTGTGCATTTAGTGCTTCTTGGATGTTTAAGTGACTGGGCCTAACAGGTAAGTACAAGTGTTTCCTCCCATAAGGTCATAGGCTCAAATTTGAAGGGGGGTAAGGTATGCACACCTCCATAGACTTTAGCATTAGAATCATTGTGTGGAGGGGGGGCCTTTTCCAACAAACAAAGAGGTATTATATACTAATTTTACGAATGGATAGGTTGTGACCTTAAAATTAGATGATGACGATGATGATTAATATTGCAAGCAAATTCGAGAATGCATACAATAGATTAGGCTCTTTATGCCTTCACCTAAGAGAACTACATGAAATAATATCCTTATGGGATGGTTGAGAAAAGAAATGAAAGATATTCCTTATGTTGAGAAGGTAGTGGAAGATATGTTCTTCATTGTTTGATAATTGGATGAGAATCTTGTAATGTTTTATAGGTGGCAGATTCATTAAGTGTGAGAGTAGATGGATTGTCCTGAGAGAAATAGAAGCATATAGATTGGTTCAATCACCCTAGTGTCCTCATAGCCTGAATTGGGGGTGGTATCAACCTTGAATACCTACAGTTGGGTGGGAAATTTCTCTTATGCAACCAATTTATTGGACCAACTTATGTTAAAATATGTGTTCTATCGTTATTTATGAATATGCAAGATAATTGTTATTTTTTGTTATAGAAGTGTATGTTATTGCGTTGTGTTTGCGTAAATGATTAATATTTTGGGATATGAGCACCAAGGTGCCATGAAATATATTAATGCATGTTGACATATTCCATTACATTCTCTTAATTTGTAGTGTGCATTCATTTTATTTAATTATGGTCCTTATGGGGAGGCTTATTCGATTATTATTGTGGGGATATGAACTTTGAGGGTTGGAATTTGAAAGCCATGTTCATGGATACCTGTCAAGTGGTTGGGGGTGATAGCAGGTGACACGACATTGTGGTATCAAATATTAGCTTCAATGTTGAGCTAAATTTGGATAGTTTGAGAAGAGCATGACTTTCTTCATTGTTATGTATGGTCGACTTGAAGGTTTTTACATAATTAGAAGGTTATAGAGGATAAATGGGTTCAAATGGATGTGCTTAGTTTTAGATTCAAATGAACACCTCTGCCCATATTTAGATAAATGTAGGGAATTTATTTGTATTGAAGAGAAATCAACAAATGCACTCGAGAGAGACTAATGGTAGAGAGGACCCATGACATTTTATGTGCTTGTACCTTATCATAAATGACCAAGATTGCATTCGCCAATTTAGATTAAGAACTTGTAATTCCTTGTGGTGTTTTCAAAGGAGCTTGAGTAGGAGGAACAACCATGTTGTGAACAATTGGGATTCCATCCATGCATTGATATCGATGACCCAAAGTTAATCATGGCATATAATGAGAATGTACCTTAATGGCTGGTTCTTTACCATGAACAACCATGATTGCACCCAAAGAAATTGATCAACGGTTCCATATCTATTGTGGTGTTTGAAAAGTCTTGGACAGAGAGGTGTCAACGTTGTCATCAAAGGATTGAGCTTGCAAACATTAGAAGGAAAACATCACCTAGTGGAGGCTTTTGGAAATATTTTTAATATTACGAGATTGAGTAAAATTATCCAAAAAAACTTCCTCTATTGGTAGTAGATAGTTTAACAAATGTTTTAATGTATGTTCATTATAACTAAAAAAATTGTGTAGTTGAAGGTCCTAATCGAAGTTTTTTCCAATGTGCTTATATCCTTAAAGTGCGCCCATAATTAATATGCACTAGTGTGTATTATATTTTAAGGCACCCATGTGTATTGTATATCTTAAAAACATTGGTACTAATTGGTTAATTTATGATTGAAAAAAAAAAACATTGTATATAAACTACTATTTTTAAGAGGGGAGTTTAATTTGCAATCCTTTATAATGCAACCAACTTTTAATAGTATCTCTCTTAGTCATGGGAGATTAAAAAACCCATATTTTTCCACATCGAGGAAAGATGGTTGGCAGAACCATAGGAAGACGGAGCATATGGGTCCCTGTCCGTGCTCCCGGTGAAAACAATGAAAGAAATGGAAACCCTAAACCTGTCACTGAAAAATATGGTTAACACAGTCACAGTTCCGGCGACAAAATCGCTAGCGGTTAAGGTTTTGGACAGTAAACTTGGAGGGTTTTTTTCACACTTTCCAACGAAGAATTGTTGGGAGGTATATGTCAACCATCACAAATCGACACAACTCTCATACAATCAGAGGTGAACCCACAATTTTAGTATTATAACCCTCTCTTTGAAGTAATATAACCCCTTCCGTCTGAGGATATTCTGGAGGCGGGATGGCCTGTAACGGGAGGAGGAGTGATTTCTTTATCAAAGGATGATTATTACCTGAATATTGATCATGTTTTTGGAGAAGATGGGTTTATAGCCTCGTTTATGAATCACGCAAACCAAAATGGTAACCCTATTGACTCGAATTTAGAAGGGAAAGGGGCAAGAAGTGGGCTGAGAGAGAAGCCACTAAATAGCTCGGGGAGCAGTGGTGAGGGTAATTAGAAGAAAAGAAGGAATATGTGTGTGAAATACCCCAAGGGCCTGCTAAGGTTTGTATGTGGATTCGATGTTTCAATAGCACACATAATGACAATGGCGGAAACAATAGTGTTCGAGAAGGTGCGTGGCCGATACTTAAGCCAACAAACGTTGGAAAATTGGGCCAGAGAGAACTGGGATGAAACCCTAGGATATAGCCCTAAAGCAAGGGTTTTGTTAAAGTGTTGGCTTTATTTCATATTCGAAAAGGAGGATGCAAATCGGGTATTGCAGAGGTTCTCGAATATAGATTTAACCATATTCATGCTAAAGAAATGGACCCTAATGTTTGATCTAAACAATGAAACAATGGATGTCGTGCCCCTGATGTTTGATCTAAACAATGAAAGCTTGTTAGA
This sequence comes from Pseudotsuga menziesii, assembly GCA_001517045.1. Classification (NCBI taxonomy): domain Eukaryota; kingdom Viridiplantae; phylum Streptophyta; class Pinopsida; order Pinales; family Pinaceae; genus Pseudotsuga; species Pseudotsuga menziesii. The sequence goes on from LPNX010584317.1 coordinate 366,773, forward strand.
ATTAATATGCCATTGATCTTCAAGGAATGAGTGATATTAGATTCTTAGTATATGCAGTGAAAAGGAATGAATAATACCCACAGAACAAAACAAATTTCATAGGAAACAGACAAGAATTGCTAAGTATAATTACAGTATAAACTTCATTAATCCTAGCAATATACAACAGTGTTACAAATAATGGAATTCGAAACATGTGGATAGGATTCGAATCCACCAACTCAATCTAACTGCATGGATAACTAGAAGTGTCTAAATCACTATCAGAGTTCAACATGCTAACTCCAGATGTTTAATCTAGTCTCTCAATCAGTTAGAATCAATCAAACCAGTCTAACTGCAGTGGTAGGTGAGAAGTAGGTGAGAATAGGCGCCTTCCCACATGCAACCATGCATAACTGGCACTAACTACACAGGAGGATATTTAACTGAATGTAACTGAAGCATAACTAAGCTTGACTAGTCACCAACTACTAACAACTGAAGGAGGTTGGTGCCGACACTCCTAGTGGCTCATAAATTATAGGGATTGGTCTAGGAGGCTCCTAAACTGATGCTTGAAGGTGCAGTCAGTTCCAGTTAGCCTCTATCGGTGTTCCCCGCACTCTAATGACTAGTACATGTGGCCCCATTAGGCCAAGTGGACCCAATGGTACTAGTGGACCCAATAATAACTAAATGACTCCTAAGTTAGGCAAATATAATTTAATAGACATTTTGGACAAGGGAGGATTATAAATCCTAGCACCCCCCCTGAATCCTAACTTGGACAACTGTGGGCCTTGGCAATAAGGCCAAAAGTCACCCATATACAATCTAAAAGATAAAAAATGATGCTTAATAAACTAAGGAAATAGGGGAAAACATCATGGGAAACCTCCGCCCTCCCCTCGCCTCAAAATAAGCAGGAATAAGAAAATACAAGCCATTTTTAGAAGAAAAGAAGTTTCCTCCTTAGGAAATAACTTGTGAAAAAACTTTGTTGCAATTGCAGCTTCTATGCAGCAGTATGGTTCTTATGTGCAGAAGCATTCTGAAGTTGTGCATGTGAACCTCTCAAGGTCCTTCTGAACTGATGAATGTGTGTGTTTCTTCTGTATGGAAGAGTTAGAGAATGACCAAGTTTCTTCTTCTGTGGGCCAAGTAGCTGATCATTCACTATCATCATGTAGCACTTTCCTAGAACTTTGTTGCACCACTCTGTAGGGAGTGAATCTGTGAGAGAGAGAGCAACATGCTCATTCTGATACTGGGACCTAGTTTTCTTTCTGTCTTCTGGATTCCTAGCTACAACAATGAGCTTTTGAGCCCATCTTGGCTTAGGCCTTTGGTTTGGAATGGATGTTGGATCTGGATCTAGAATCTCATAAGGTTCATTCTCAATAGCAAGATCATGCAGGTACTGATCCTGTTCATCTGAATCTGAAACATGTAACAAATCATCATTATAAAAAAATGGTGGATGAGTGGTTATACCTTCTTGTACTTTGGATGGTGGTGCATCAAACAACTGATCTTATTCAAACAGAACATTCTGCTCAATGAAGCATTTCTTAGTTGCAACCTCCATCAACTTGTATGCTTTTGCATCTTCTGCATATCCCAGCAGAATGCATTCGCTACTTTGGGCTTGGAAGGATTTTCTCTTATCAATGGTATTCTAGCCCAAGCTTTGGAACCAAAAACTCTCAAGTGAGAGACATTGGGTTTATTCCCATGCAGTGCTTCAAATGGAGTGGCCCCAACCATTGATTTATGAGGCACTATATTATGCAAATACGAAGCATAGTTTACAACTTTTTCCCATAGCGAGGGAGGAAGATTCTTGGCATGGAGAAGACATGTTTCCATCTCCTTCAGTGATCTATTTTTCCTCTCAACCACACCATTCTGTTGTGGTGTGTATGGAACTAAGTGTTCCATTCAAATCCCCTCAGATTCATAGTAATGATGGAACTCTCTTTTAATGTACTCTACTCCTTTATCATATCTTATAGACTTGATCTTTTTGATGAAACTATTCTCAACTATAGCTGTAAAAACTTTAAAAATTTCATAAACTTATGATTTCTATTTAATAAAGTATATCCATCATAACCTAGAACAATCATCAATAAAAGTGAGGAAATGCCGACAACCATTAATGGATGTTGTGGGCATTGGTCCTGCCACATCACTATATATCAAATCAAGTATAGATGCAGCCCTATGTGACTTCCCAACTTCATACCTCTTCTTTGGATGCTTACCTACCAAGCAACCATAACATACTCCATCGGAAGTTTGGATGAGAGGCAAACCTTCAACCATCTTATCATTGTGGAGTTGATGGAGATATTTGAAATTGAGATGCCCAAATCTCCCATGCCATATCTTACTGGTGTTGTTAGCATGAGTCAATAAAGCTGTAGGATGTGAGACATGAAAAAAATGTGAGAACTCATAAGATTTAGCAGAATGATTAGCAATACCTTTCACTATGAGTCTTCCAGTAGATTTTTCTATGATCTCAATTGAATCTGAGTCGATTGTAACTCTCTTAGGAGAGCCTGTATGGGACATCTGATAAACATACAACAAATTAGCTGAAAGGGAGGGCACATAGAGAACATTTTTGAACTCACCATGCTGGATTTTAACTGAACCTCTTCCTGCTGTTGGAATTCGGGAGTCTTCTCCCATGTGAATATTAGGCCCTTTTGATAGTGTGAGGGTAGAGAAAGATTCCTTGGAGGCAACAATGTGGTTGGGTGCTCCAGAATCAATCAACTATGCTGTTGACTGAGTAAGGCCAACCTTCAAGGCATGGCACCTCTCATGATCTTATGTCTGTGGTCCGACATCATACTTCTTTGCTCCATGTGGAAGAGCAATGTTGTCCTGTTTAAGGAGGGCAGACAACTGGTCGATATGCTTCTTCATACAAAGTTCTCTGGATGAAAACCCCTCATACAATAGGGACACTTTGTCTTTTAAATTTTTTTCTTTTTCTTGGAGCCTCAAGCTCCTTTGAGAGACCTTTGACTCTCTTTAGGCTTTGAATCAAATGCTTTAGGCTCCTTCCCCTTATGCCTCCCTTTAGCTTGCGCATTGGTAGAGTCTGTCACTAGGAGAGCTTGGTTTTTGGAAGTCTGGAGGACTCCCATATGGACCAACTTCTCTTACTCCTGTATTAAGGACTCGGTAAAGCCATCAAGTGTAGGCATCCTCCAATTGGGGATGGAAGCTATTCTAGAATGGAAGGTAGAGAAAAATACAGAATACTCAGAACCAAGTTTGCTGAGTACAGAGAGCACAAGCTACTCATCCTTTCTCTCTATTCCACATTGCTTACATTGTAGTGCAAGAGACTTGAATTTTGTAAAGAATTGTTGTATGGTCTCGAAACTACTGGGTTGTAAGGCTATCAACTCGTTCTCCAAAATGTGTCCCCGAAGCTCATCTTGCTTGACAAACAAGACTTTAAGATTCTACCAAGCTTCTTTGGGAGTCCTCAAACCTTTAAGGTGGAAGAGGAGGTCTCTGGAGATATGAGTACATAGAAAGCCAAAAGCTTCATCTAAGTGGTTCAAAAACTTGTTTTTCTCAGCTGGGTGATGGGGTTCAATCTCCTTTCCCATTGTCATCTTGAACAGGCCCTTGTTGCGTAAAGAAACCTGCATATCTGCCCTCTAATCAACATAGTTGAAGGGTGTTAGGATCTAGGATGTGGAAGGTTGAGAATCCATCAATTCTCCTTTTGATCAGACAATATCTTCAATCAAGCTACGTAGCACTTGTAAGAATTCACTGTAAAAACAAAACCAATTCGCACTATGTCAGAATCAAGCCTTCCCTCTCGATATGTACACTTTCTCAAGGTCCGTCATACCCACACTGCCACGCTGAATGAATTCAGAGCAAGCAAGGCACTCTTTGCAGGTCTTCTATGGAAACCTAGCTCCTTCAGGTGTATAATGGAGACTAGACATACTTGAAGCTTGCATGAGGAGGCTCTGATACCACGTTAGAATTAATATGCAATTGATATTCAAGAAATGAGTGCTATTAGATTCTTAATTATTTGCAGTGAAAATGAATGAATAATACCCATTGAACAAAACAAATCTCACAGGAAATAGACAAGAATTGCTCAGTATAATTACAATATAAACTTCATTAATCCCAGCAGTATACAACAATGTTACAAATAATGGAATTCAAATCAGGTGGATAAGATTCGAATCCACCAACTCATTCTAACTACATGGCTAACTAGAAGTGTCTAAATCACTATTGGAGTTCAACAGGCTAACTCTAGATGTCTAATCCAGTCTCTCGATTAGTTACAATCAATCAAACTAGTCTAACTGCAGTGGCAGGTGAGAATAGGTGCCTTCCCACATGCAACCATGCATAAATGGCGCTAACTGAACTGGAGGATATCTAACTGAATGTAAATGAAGCATAACTAAGCTTGACTAGTCACCAACTACTAACAACTAAAGGAGGTTGGTGTTGACACTCCCAGTGGCTCCTAAATTGTACGGATTGGTCTAGGAGGTGCCTAAACTGATGCATGAAGGTGTAGTCAGTTCTAGTTAGCCTCTATCGGTGTTCCCCACACTCTAGTGACTGGTACATGTGGCCCCATTAGGCCAAGTGGACCCAATAAAAACAAAATGACTCCTAAGTTAGGAAAATATAATCTAATAGACAATTTGGACAAGGGAGGATTATAAAATCCTAACAGTGCCAGTTGGGTTAAATTACTAGGGTTACCCATGGAATTTTGGAATATACAATAATTTAGAGATATTGGGAATGAATTAGGAGATGTTATTGATGCAGATATGTCACTTTTGGAAACCAAGAGAATGACGATGGCCATAATCCAGGTATCCTTATACATTAGGAAATATCTGAGGAAATAATTCGAATTTGTTTGAGGGCAACAAGTAAGGACATAGAAGTTGGATTATGAGGGTATACCCTGTTGATGCCATAGGTGTCATGTTTATGGTCACATTTCAAAACAATGTACGATCCCCTTGACTCAAGACCCCCCTAGGGATAGGAAAATGATGGATTGGGGAACATGATTGGATTTCGGTATGAAAAGGAAGAAGTATGAATGGATAATACATTAGAAAAAAAACATGCAGATAGAAGGACCAAGTAAATAGAGAGAAGAAGAGGAAGTAGATGAACGAGGAACGCGAGCAGGACAAGTCAGAACTAGGAATGAGCTCGAGGAAAACGACTCGGTTGGGGTCAAGGATGTCGTAGAGTTGAGGACTCAGGCTCAAATATTTTCTCCGAGTAAGGAACAAGTTCCCTCCACCTCTATCATTTCTCTAACTAATTCTCTTAATAAGTTGGAAATGACTGGACAACAAAAGGAAATGCAAAGGAAAATGACACATGAAGCACACACCAACCACTTGTGGTAGAGGATACACAAACATGTCCCTTTTCATAAGATCCTCTACATATGTGACACAATGGATATGATAGTAAGAAGTTGGGGGTAGGATTGGAAACCCCACATGAGAAGAACCTTTCCAATCGAGCATCAACCCAAGTAGCTTGAAGGAAAGAGGTATCCTCTTATTCAAACTTGTAGGATTTAAATGTCAGTTTTCATTTGACAACTTGGGATGTACCTTGGAATACGAGGGGTAATGCACTAATAGCTAGTTTAGGAAAAAAATTGACTCCTTCGAGTAAAGGGAAGGGAAGAGGAAGACCTACTCACATTTTGATAGTACAGGAAATGGTACAAATGGAGCAAATGGATGGCATGCAACAAAACATTATGAGGGCACTTAGAGAAAATAAATCCTTGGAGGGGTTACAAAATGAAAATTTTGCCTCTATATTGCAGGGGTTTAGCAAGTTCCGCAAAAAAACTTGTACTGAAGAGGTTGGTTACAAAAAACCAACCATAGATTATTTTATTACAGAAAACAATGGGAAATGCGAAAGTAATTAAACAATATTTGCAGAACACATTAAAGTATAAATCCATTGCTCAAGATGCAAATGGCCTTTCAGGAGGGCTGGACACATGCTATAACCCAAAAAGTATCAAATATTTAGGGTTTTGGGGGCTATGTTCATGTTTAGGAGTGGATGTTTACTCCTTAGAATTGGATTATACATTCTACATATTAAATGTCTACAGAACATATGACGAAAGGATGGCTTATTGGGACTTTGTTTTTAAGAAATCCTTGATCCAAGATGAAAATATAATTGTGGGAGGAGACCTAAATTTCACCTTGAGGGGACAAGATATTTGGGGGGAAAGAGTAAGACTGGATCCTCTGGCAGATTACTTCATGCAAAAAATACAAGAGGGTGGGATTATTTATATATAAGTGGTTAAATTAAATCCCACTTGGACAAACAAAATAATAAGAACCCATAATATTGCTAAGTGACTATATCCATTCCTGATAGCGGAGAAGCTTCTGGAACAAAACCTTCTATTTCACTAATGGGTGGGACATGGGAGGTGAATAAGATCATGAATCAATCTTTTTGAAATTCCAAGGGGAAGGAAAAAACCCTCAGGTCCTTTCAAGATTTGTGAATCCTGATTGAAAGATGAAGATTGTGTGTATTTGATAAAGAATCCATGGATACCTTTTACTCTAGGGGAAGGGAATCACACAACTCTACAACTTCATACAAAATCTAACTAAGATAAAGAGAGTTGTACAAAAATGGGAAAAAGAAAAAAGGAAAAAAGATGAAGAGGATTTGAAACAGACTAAAGATGAATTAAGAATAATTAGGGAGACATAAGTACGAGGCTTTGAATCCAAGGAAGCAAAGGATAGGTTGAATAGTCTGGAAGCAAAATGAATAAAATTGCTAAAAGACCAAGACAAAGTTTGGAGATTAAAAAGAAGGGCACTATGGTTGGAGAGTGGTGATGACAACACAAAATTCTTCCAAGCATATGTCAAGGGAAGAAAAATGCAGAATACCATTTGGATCTTAAAGACTCGGTCAAATGAAAGGGTCACATCCTTTGAGGGATTGTCCAGGATGGGTAAAGAACACTTTCAGAATCAATTCAAATTCGTCGAAGGTGTGGCTATAGAGGAGGTGATCATGATGACACAATTTTTTCCAGGTTTTGTTCCTCCCAAAGAAAACATAGAACTAATGGAAGACGTCTCGGAGGAAGAACTTAAGGAGATTCTATATAGTTTTCAGAAAGGGAAGAGTCTGGGACTTGATGGGTGGACTATAGAATTCTTCACATCCCTCTATGAATCCATCAGGCCAGATCTACTGTGTGTAATAGAGGAATCTAGAACCCAGGGGTTCATGCATCCTCCTATGAATTCCACAATTATTGTGCTCATTCCAAAGTAAGAACATCTAGAAAATTTGGAATAATTTCGACCCATATCTCTCTACAACATTACCCACAAGGTAATTGCAAAAATCATTGCCAAGAGGTTGTCAAAAATCCTTTAAAAAACAATCTCAAAGGAACAACTTGGATTTCTAGAAGGGAGGAAAATACATGAAGCAATCAGTGTCATCTACGAAGGTATTCACAACATGAAAACTAAAAATTTAAAGGCGTGGTATTGAAGATCAATCTCTCAGAGTAAGTTGATTGTACGTAAGGCTCCTACTAACACACCTGGGATTTGAGTATTTGTTTTTCAAATGGATTATGAGTTGTATTACCACGATTTCATTTGTGGCCCTCATAAATGGATCCACCTCCCCTTTTCTCCTTGCAGAGAGAGGTCTTCGTCAGGGGTTCCCAGTCTCCCCTCTCCTCTTCATACTGGTTACAAAAGGACTAAGTAGAGCGATTGCTGAGGAAAAAACAAGAGGAAGGTTGAATGGGAGGTATATGAATTACACATCTTTTATTTGTAGATGATGTACTCATCTTCTGTGATGGAATGCGGTTTTATGCATACAAATTATGGGTAATTTTGGAGCTTTTTGAAGGGCCACAAGTATGCAGATAAACTCAAGAAGATCATCTTTATCTGTTTTAAATATGGATCAAGGTGAAGCATACGAATATACAAATTTGTTCACATTTGAGGTAAAATTGTTTAATGAAGGACTGAAATACCTAGGATTTAAGCTTAAACCAAACAACTATAAGAGAGAAGATTGGAACTGGCTAATAATGAGGTTGGAAAAAAGATTGATATGTTGGAGCTTCGGGTGCCTCTCTAGAGTGGGAAGACTGGTGCTAGTAAAATCAGTACTGGAGGCAATTCTGATGTATTGGATGTCCTTGGCCTGGATACCAAAAGGGTGTCTAGAGAAAGTAAGGAGTATATGTTCAAGATTTCTTTGGAGTGGGAAAAGCGAAAATGTGGTCACTCCATGGGTTCGATGGGACATCATTACTCAACCTAAAATCTTGAGAGGATGGGGGCTAAAGGACATTTTCAAAATTTCAAAAGCATTGGCAGAAAAATTGGGTTGGAGGCTCTTATCAACAAACAATTTGTGGAATGATGTTGTTCAAAACAAATATATTTCCCCATCATCGTTAATGGAATGATTACACGACCCAAACATGTCTAAACAAGTGATTTCAGTTATTTTGAAAGATCTTTTAAAATCATTCAACTTAATAGAAGATTACTTAGCATGGAAATTTGGGAATGGTTTAGAGGTCAAAATCGGGTTAGATCCTTGGACAAGATGTCAAAATTTTCACATTGAGTCCCGAGCCAATTATGAACCATCTACATCGACAGAACATCACACACCTTGCTCAAATCACAGACCCAAGGTTAACAACTCTATGGGGTCAAGGATGGAGAAGCGCAAATAGTCTGGGCTTAGCGACAAATTATCATGAGGTATGGAACTCATATTTAAGGGTACTATGCACCTCACATGTCATACTAATAGATAACCCCAACAAACTCAGTTGGGTGGTTGCTCCCCATAAAATCTATACTCCAAAATTGGTATACACAAAGCTACCAATTGTTGGTCACAAAGGGGTTTTAAATTGGTGGTGGAAGGGGGCGTGGAAATCGAAATGTCCCCTCAAATCCAAATTATGGATAACTTGAAATTGCATTATTAAGCTATCATCTCCATGTTACAAGGTGTCATTCCTCTCGATGCTCTAACAAGACATATCCATGGTTGGGGCAAGGTTGGATTTTACACTATAAGAGGAGGATATTAGTTGCTAGTTGAAAAATTGTCTTTGACTCTTAAGTCCAAAATGTGTAAGAAAATTTGGCATATGGGCGACGTTCCTAAAATAATGCATTTTGTTGGGTCTTGGCACATGTATGAATTCTCACCTCAGAGAAACTTTGGAAATATATGCCTTGAGGAGGAGGAGACATCGCAGATTCTCAGATCCTCATTGCATGGAATTTCATCAATTTCAATGTCAAGGAAGGATTTCACAACCATAATGAGAAGTTTCACAATGGCCTGCTTGCTTCTTCATAAATGCAGCTTTGTGTTGGATTAAAAAAATTAATACAAGTAAATACCTTGTGCAAGAATAATTAAATGAAAAACTTTGTTATTTTCCATTGACTATTCTTCTCAATATCAATGATTTTGTGAGTGACTTACTTACTTGGTTTCACCACAGTTTAATTATGCCACAATCTAAACCCACGACGATGATGGGATGAAGGTAATCTTTTCTCTTCTCTATTTTGCAGGGCACATGTTTATATATGATACAACAATATACAGATTGTATTTTAAACTTCATAGATTAAATTTTATTATATTATTCATAATGCATAGGCATAATTTATACATAAGCTAACCGAGACGGTTATCCTACATGTTTCAATAACTGATTAACTTTAAAATAAAACTATCAACTAACTAATATAATCCCGAAATATTAGTTAACATTTCCACCTTTTAAGGGACATTTGACATGCCAAGTTACATTCTAAATTTTTCAATTTTTTCACGGCCAGAGCTTTAGTAAAGATATCTACGATTTGCTCTGAAGTAGAACAATGTGTTAGATGAATGGTTTTGGCCTCAACATGATGTCAAATCAAGTGATATTTGGTGTTGATATGTTTAGTTTGATCGTGGAATTTGAGATTCTTGGCCAATTGAACTGCAGAAGAGTTGTCAACAAAGAGAGGTGTTGAAGTCATTTGGTTCTCTTGCAAGTCTTCAAGTATTTTTCAAAGCCAAATGATTTCTTGTGTGGCTTGATATGATGCAACACAAATTTAGTTGTAGAATCAACAAGAACAGACTGCTTTCGTGATATCTGAGTGATAGTTGGTGATCCAAGATTCATCAAATAACTCGAAGTAGACACCCCATGCTTTTTATCTCCGTAAAAATCTGAATCTAAATAACTAGTGAGATGGAAGTTTGAAACTTTAGAATATTTGATGCGATAAGATTGAGTTCCTTTTAAATATTTGAGCACTCATTTTGCTACGTACTGATGACCTTCACAGGGCTGATGCATAAACCTGGAAAGTATTCCTACAACTAAAAATATGTCAAGATGAATAGTAGTACGATAAATTAAACTTCCAACAAGATGCCTGTACTTTATTGGATCTTCAAATGCACTTCCTTCATTTGAAGTAAGCTTTAGATTCTGCTCCATTGGAGTAGAAAGATAATTACAATCCTGCATCCCAAATTTGCTCAATAGCTCTCCAATTTTATTTTCTGAGAAATAAGAATGTGATGCGACTGTTTATTTATTTCAATTCCTTAATAATAATGTAGTAATCCCAAATCTGTCATATCAAAAACATTTTTCAACTCCCTTTTAATAGAGGATATATAATCATCATTATTTCATGTGATAAGCAAATCATCTACATAGACAACTATATATCCAACCGATCTTCCACTTTCTTGACAAATGAATTTGCATCATCTAGACTAAAATGCTTATAATTTTACTTGAGAAGATTCTCAATTAACTTTTCATACCATTCTTGGGGTGCTTACTTCAAATCATACAAGTATTTTACCAATTTACATATCTTCTACTCCTGACCTTTGACAACAAAATATTCAGGCTGATTCATATAAACATCTTCTTTCAAGTCTCCATTCAAGAAGGTAGTTTTAACATCATATGATGTATTTTCCACCCTTTTTGTGCTGCTAAAGAAAACATAGTTTGAACAGTGCCCCACTTTGCTTTAGGAGCGAAATGTTATGTGCAGTCAACACCTTCTTTTTGAGCATATCTTTTTGCTTGAAGTCTCACTTTGTGTTTGTTAAGTGATCCATTGGCTTTATACTTGTTCTTATATACCCACTTACAACCAATAGGTTTGGTTCCAATTGGAGGGTCCACCAACCTCCAGTTCCATTTTTATGAGAGCATTATACTCTCTCAACATTGCACTTCTCCATGAATCACTACTTGTTGCTTCTAATTAAAAGGAGGCAGGTTCAACAAGAACATAAAAGTTTAATTCACAATCAGAAGAACTGTGGAAATTGTTACATGAGCTTGAAGTAACATCCTTTGCATTTTCTTCATTGTATCTGGAAGAAATTTTTATTACAGTTTTTCCAAGTTCAAAATCATCATATCTTATTGGAAGTGTCTTGGTCCGTGTTGATCTATGTACTGATTGCTGTAGTGTTTTCTCTATTTCCTCTTCAAGAGCAAGTTCTTCATTATCTCTGAGACTTAACTTATCCATTCCAACAATAATATCATCAACTTTTTGAGCCTTTGTTTCTGCATGAACTTGTTCAATAGAGAAAAATGTTGTTATGGAAGGAAATTCAAAGATTGACTTCAAGCAGGAATCCCCCCTTCAAGATTTGGAAGTTCATTATCCCTTTCATGATAGAATTTTTTAGAATGAAATTTATTAAGATGAGAAAGCTATTTATCAATAGTGAGTGCATATTTGTTAAATTCATGAAATATAACATCTCTAGAAATGCTAAAAAAAAATTGTTTGCATCATCATATAGTCTATAAGCTTTGGAAGTATTAGAATATCCCAAAAATACACTTTCTACTTCTTGCTTCCAATTTATATCTTTGCTGCTCAAGAATCAAAGCATAACATGTGGAACCAAAAATTCTAAAATGCTTGATAGCTGGAATATGGCAATGCCACATTTCATAAGGAGTTTTATTTTGTAGTGCAACAAAAAGACTTATATTCTTAATGTAGGTATAACAAAGAACTACGTCTCCCAAAAACATTAACTTACCATTCTTAAAAAACATCCTGGACCTTACCATATTCAAGAGTGTCCTGTTCATATGTTATGCCACACCATTTATAAGGAATAGTGGTTTGATGTTTAGTACCATTGTCCTATAAATATTTTTCAAAATCCCGAGATGTGTATTCACCACCATTATTAGTTCTAAGGGTTCCAATATTGAGCTGAGTTTTATCTTTAATCCACAAATGAAAATTTCTAAATGTATCAAAAGCTTGATATTTTACTTTTAATAAATACACCTAGCACATCCTTGTATAGTCATCAATAAAAGTCATTAAAAATTTATTACCATTTGCTGATAGAACAAGCACGGGTCCACACAAATATGAGTGAATAAGTCCTAGCTTTCTAGAAGCTCGAGACATAGAGTCATAAAAAGGTTGTTTAGTATGCTTGCCTCTTTCATAATTAATAAAGCGATCATGCCATAATAAGATGGAAAACAAAGTATCACTATGCTGAGACAAATGAGCATAATTAGATGTAAAAGATGATGATCCTGTGAGTTTCAAAAGGCTGTCTTCCTCAATACCAGACATAACAATCATATGATTAGATGCTTTGCGTATTTCAAGTATACCATCAAATATATGTATGGATTCCCTTGCTCACTGAGATGAATGCCCTTGCGCACTGAGATGAATGCGAGACATTAGATTTATTTTTAATCGAGGAAGATAAAGAACATCGTGTAAAATATAATCATCTAATCCTGATAATTTAAGTTGAATAGATCCAATTCCTGAAGGCTTAAACAGGGATTTATCAGCAAAGTAAACTACTCAACCAATGTTTCAAAAAAAATCTCTTCAGAAGGTCATATGACAAGTGGCTCCAGTGTCTAATATCCCAGTGTCTTCCCAAGAAGAAAAGGTAGTACTAAAAACTTCATTTATACTAAGCTTACAATGTCCAACAATATAGTGAGTAGATTCATGTTTTCCTTTGTCTGGAGGCTGCCGCTCTTTCTTCTCACTAATATTTTCCCAAGGAGTATGATAATGAGAGGCAATATGACCAAGTTTACCAAACCTATAGCACTTAACATATTGCCTATCATTCTGAAAATGTTTTTACTATATGTCACCTTGTTGATGATTAACCCCCTTACCTTTAAATGGTCTCTTACGATGACCTCTGCCACTATTGTTTTCTGCTCTTTCTGTGCAAGATAGAGTCACAACATTGGTATTGGGAAGAGAGTCCTTCTTCCCAAGGTATTTCTCTCTTTCTGCAATTTAAAAAAAAAACATCAAATGTGATGGCTTTCATTTGTCCACTAGCTTGAAGAGATTCCAAGTAGTGTGACTAAGCAAGATACATGGATTAAATGAATGCAATGGTTTGTATATCAAACTTGACACCAGTAGATTACCTCTTCAGTTACAGAATCAACATATGCCTTTTTATCTTTACTCTTCCAAATTGCAAGTTGTTTATCATCTTTGGGTTGTTCTGGTTCACTGTCATCTATTCTTTCACAAATATTATCTCACAATTTGTTAAAAATCAAGGTATGTTCGTGTAATACCCCGGTTTTGACCCCGTTTGCATTTAAAGATACATGATGTATACTTTGTAATTATCGTTGTGTGGAGCTAAAGGCAAAATGCCCACCATCGATTTGGTTGTGTATGGTTCGGCAATTGGGATCGTTGCCGATGGTATATCATGCTATCCGACACATTAGAGTTCGACATCATGTAAATATGCACATCAATTAAAATAAACCTACAGCCAGCTACGACGGTGCAACGTTAAAATGGAAAGGGCATGATTCCTAAGGTTAAGGGGGGGGGATTGTATAACCCGTGGGAGTCATTGGGGAAAAGCCATGTGTCACCACTCTCTTCACTCACCTTCCCTTGTCTCATCGAACCTCCACCTTAGTTTTCTGTTGTTAGTTGGGGGCAACTATTGGCTGGCAGGAAAACCACCACTACGCCCACGTCTACTCTCACTCTTCACGACGTGCCTTTTGGTAGCAGATGGTGTGTCCACTAGGGGGATGGAGAGTTTGTTCATTTTCCCCCACGCTGGGCGAAGTTAAAAGGTTCCACATTCCATTGTTTAGGGGTTCGCCTTCTCTCTCTCAGGCGGATTGCCGGTCGGTGGTTGCGTCCCTTCCATACACGCAGAGGATCGATTTTTCCCTGGGTATGATCGGACTGTGCATTGTCCTGTCCTTCCTTTGGGGATCATTTTGGCTGTGCATTCCTCATGTAGGGGATTTCTCTTCCCCGTCCATCTCACGTAGAGACACTGGCTGCTTTGCCTCACGCACCAATTGGGGGTCTGGACAATTCATTGTTGAACAAGGGACTGTGGGTTCTTCGTGGATCGTTGGATGTGGCCTCATTCACGTTGTGCCGACTGTGATAATGTGTCACGATTCCATTGTTGAGAAAGGACCATTGTTGTCCCCTATCTAGGAATGGGAATCAGACTGTGTAATGTCCTGGGATTTCATCGCTGAACCGTGATTGTTGTCCTCCCCGGATCAAGTTGATTACTGTCGGTACCTATGTGGAGTTGGCTGTGTTTTCCCTCATGCTTGGGAGCTACTGTAGGTTACAATTGTGTTGTTTTGGCCATGATGGGGCCAAGAATAACTCAGGGACTGTTTTCCCCTGTCAAAGCTGTAATTGCTGGTTTTGCTGCATGCATGCAGTGGTTGGTCTTAGGACTGTGTGGAGTGGGATTGAAGGCTGGGTATGCTTGAGAAACTTGGGTTTGGGGAGCCACACAAACAGATTTAGATGGCTGGATTTGTTCTCCACAACCCCGGAAGAGCACTGGCAAGGGAAGTCAGGGCATGAGGGACTGTGAAACAGAGAAGGGATTGATTCCTGGTGTCGGGTGTGTGTGTGGGTGTCTTAGAGGTCAGGATAGCTCTGGTGTATGCATCCTTAGCTCTTCCATGAGCTCACCAGCTTAGCATTTAGATTCTCCCAGCTCCTTGATAGCTTGATAAGCCCTGTTGCGTGGGCTTGGCTGATTTGTGTACCTTGGCTACATGAAAGCCTGCTTAGTCCCTTATTCCTTAGGGAATCATGCCCAACTTAGGGGTGGCAGTGTTGCTGAGAGATTGATGAGCACACTGGCCTATGGTTGGGTGGAACGTTGCAGCAACGTAGCTGGTTGTGGGATAAGCTCTTTATGAGATAAGTATCCTTATCTATTTCTTGCCTGCAATTATGTTTACTGTTAATGAACTATGATGAACATGTGTATGAATGAATGTTGTTTTGCTTCTGCTGAATATATGTATGAATGCATCTTAGTATTTTTGATGTTTTAAGCATTTTATGTATGATCATGTTCATGGGGCTAGTTTCCCGGTATGTTTGATGGATTAGTAGCATCCTCTTCGTCGGTCAAAGGGTCGGGGACGTTATAGTATGGTATCAGAGCCAGGTTGCAGCATGGGCCTGAATGGGCCATGAAAGGTTAGATAGCATAGGCAGGTTGCCTTCTTCCCAGCAGCAATCGGACAATTGAAGACAAGAAAATTCACAAAATTTTCTAAGTGCCAGAACTATCGGCCCATCGGAGCACTTAGTGGGAAGTCCACCCGACGGATAGTTGATCCGACGGTCGATGCGGTCGAAGACTGCAGAGGAAAATTTCAATTTTTTTTAAGTGTTTGGCTTTCAGTACATCGTCGATGCTTAGTCGATTGACCGTCGCCATTGCGGATGACTAGACCACTATGCCTCCGATGGGTAGAGCCTCCGACCCCCGATGGCGCAGAATTTCTGAAAATTCTTCTAAGTGTTGACTTCGTCGACCATCGGAGCATGTTAGTTGATGACGTCACCGATGGACATCGGGAGGAGTTAACGGTTCGCGTGCCACCATTGCGGAAGTCTAAAGAACTAAGCCCTCGATGGGTAAATATTTCGACTGCCGATGCCGGTCAAAATTACGCTTCAGTACGCCGATCAAAAATCATTAGCGGATTGGGTCGTCGATCGAAAAAAGATCAAAGTTGATAAGCCATAGTTGCGGCTGCTGATCGAACTAATCCACCGATGCACTAGTCCTCTCAATCGTCGATGCCGAAGTGTTTAGGGAACAATAGCTCCGACCGGCGGCGATGGATAGAGAAAGTTTTTAGCCGACAGATAAGAAACAGATCGACGGAGAATAAAGAATAGTTGAGCTGATGAAAGTTGGGAAAGGAAGAGAAAAATTTTGAAATTTTTTCTAAGGCATGGAATCATCGGCCATTGAAGATGGTTAGTTGATCCCATCGCCGATGATCAGATGATGTAGTTGCCGATGAGCTACGACAGGTAAAGTTTTTTGAATGTCTGTCGTTGCGGAGATCAAAAAGACTAACTACCCAACGAGGAGGGCCTCCGAGCACCGATGCCGTAGCTTCTAGGGGTTTTGATCGCCGATAGACTTACATCTGCGGAAGACTTAAGGAGATTGTTGGCTGCCATTGTGGAAAACTTGACGACTAACCGACCGATGTGTAGGGCACCCGACCGTCGATGCAGTGGTTAGCCTAAGCTATCACCGATGAAATTCAGAGAGATAGTTTACTAAGGATCCGATATGGCAAACATAATTAAGCAACAGGTCGCCAACGAAGCTCGAAACAGTAGATGGTTACAGATCTGATACCGCGGACAAAAATAGATCAGTAGGTTGCCGATAAGACGCGGGCTAGTAGACCCGATCGGAGGAAATTTTTTGAAGAAGGCATAAGAAATTTGTTAACGATCGAATCACCGATCGAAAGCTCAGCCGGTTCGCCCGCGGAAACGGTAGAAATATCATTTTCTGCCATTGCGGCTATTCAAATGACTATGCACTCGATGAACAGTTGATTTGCTCACCGATACAGAGTGGGAATTTAGTCGTTTTTCCCACCGAAACGCCGGAAAGAAATAAGCGACAGACCACCGATGAACAATCAACTTGCTCGCCGATGAGCGTCGAAGAAATTTGTTGCTTAGATCGCCGAAATGTCGGAGTTGTAGATGGGATCAGACCCGATAGGGAGAAAGAAAAATTGGGTTTTCCAGTGAAATTTTCAGTGGATTCCAACTAAGTGTTTCAATGAATTTTCATGGAATTTTTTAGCGGTTTCAGGGCTGAAAGGGAAGAAAATTCTAGGTGGTTGAAATTAACAATTCATACCAAAATACAGTTGAGTGTTTTGCCTAAATTTGATGAATTTCATCATTTTAGAAGTGGTGTGGTTTTCACACCCAAGGTCAGAATGAAGCATGTGGATAGGCGTTGGAAAGCTTATCCAGTAAGGAACAAGGGAGAGTCACCAGAATTTGAGTGTGGAGCAGCAAAGTGCTAGTGATTGCTTGAAAGAGAAATGTGCTACTGTCAAAATGGAAAAATCTAGGAATTGCATGCCTAGAGGTAGCAAGACCATGTAGTACATCCAGCTGTTGTGTGGAAGAGGAGTTCCATGCAAGGATGAGGGACTTAAAAAGGGAAATTTCCTTAAACCCTGTCTTGCTAATTATGATTACAAGTTTTATACATGAAATATATGAGGATATGCCTAGCATGCTACATGTTGGTAATACATTTATAATGAGCCACTAATGATAATTATTGCATTGGTATTGGCATTAGTGGAAAAACCAAAGACAACATGGAAATGGTTGAGTATGTTGCTAATGCTGATGAATGTGACTAGCAACCCTATGGAGAAAGGGATAAGGCAACAAGTCCAGAATCAAAAGTTGGTGAGAAAATTTTGCAATCTCCTGCAAAGGACCAACCCAATTGGTAATGTCAAAGGTGTAAGTAGGACCCATGAAGGTAAGAGTTTACTTATGAAAATTGCATGGAGTGGTAAAAGCAAGAGGTCTCATACCATGTGGGTATTTGAATTTTATACTACATTCATAGAGAAATGTGTCATGCCTGTCTTATGTTGTTATGAGCTTAGTAGCCCAAGGAAAGTAAGCACTAATGATCTTGATTGTAGTCATGGATCCTATATGAAGTAGTCATGATTAGACCATGCACAATATGTTTGAATGCATAGTATTCCTCAATCAATGCAAGGTAGCATTGAGTGGATATGCATTAAAAGATTTTATAAATCTCGTAATTATGCATTGAATGGAAGCATATGAAGGGTGTGAGTAACTGATTACATAAATATGGATGCAAATGTTATGATGCATTGCATGAATGCATTGAAATAGTGCATGTGATATTATATTACTAATGGTTGAAATGACGAATTGATGACAATTCTAGAACCATTTCAAGAGCTGTTATGAATGCAGGATAGTAAGTGCATGAAGAGGGTAGTCATGATCGATTGGCTACCATAAATGCTCTATGGAAGGGCAAGGTGGTACAAATGATACACTTGTGAAGTAAGGAGTATCTAAACAATTCATTTAAAATTGCATAAATGATGTGACTATACCTTGCAAATGTTAGTATGATAATGATTGTGTGAAGTAAATGAGTTTTGGTAATATTGATGTGATTAACAGCTGGAAGTATTTGAANCATTGCAGGAAGATCATGTGTGATGGCCTGCAGGAGCCAAACTTCATGGGAAGGTTTTCCCTTATCTTGGAAATGGGTTTCGAGTCAAACTCCATTAGACATATTGGAAATGTCTCATCTGCACTACAGGTTGGGTAAGCCACATGAGTGAGATGGTATAGATTATGTCGGTAAGACATGTGTGGATCTGAAATGTAAAAAGGAATTGGGATGGCAAACGAAGGGACTGTCAACTCAGAGAAGGGAGCCCCCATTCCTCCTCAACGAAGGAATACCGCCTCGGTAGATGGATAAGTGTTCCCTGACCCTAATTAAGAATATGCATGTCAAATTGTTAAATTCAATATGTAGAGCATGTTTTGATTTTATTTCCATTATGGCAGATTGCTTGAGTATGAATAGGGCCTACATGGTACACATCGGAAAGGGGTGCAGACTTTCTCGATGTCGAATCATGGAAGGGTTTTCAATATTGATTACACCCTAGGGAGTGGATGCACTCCTATTGTCTCAATACTTGATAGTGAATGATATTAAATATGATTATAGTTTTAGAGCAATAATGATGATGAGTTCCTTATATTGCTTGTATTGTCAGGCTAAACAGATGCAGTCTGGTGTTGCACACTAAATGGACAATGGCTTGGGCTCATCCTACATCCTACTGAAGAGCACAGAGAAGGAGAAATTCTCGAGGGATTGAAGAGCAGAGAAGGGGGTGGTTTCTTGTGTTGTATGGGGTAGTGGAATTAGAGCTCACTGCTGGAAATGAAACCTGGAAATGGGTGTTATTGTTGATGGCCTGATAAACCCAACAGTGTTGGCTTGGCTGATGATTGATTGTTGATATAAGTGCATGTGTTATGGTTGATGGCCTGATAAACCCAACGGTGTTGGCTTGGATGATGATTGATTGTTGATATAAGTGCAGGCGATTTGTTGATGGTCTGATAAACCCAACTGAAGGTTGGCTTGACTGTGTAATTATTTGATGTTGTGAAAATTGTGGAAATGTTACGGTGTTGGCTTGACTACCTGCAGTCTGACAAACCCAACTAATAGCTGGCTTGGCTGAGTATCCTGAGAACCTAGTAATGTATTGGCTTGATTTCCTATGGCCTGATAAACCCAATTGTGTATTGGCTTGGCTGAACGGTCTGATAAACCCAACTGAAGGTTGGCTTAACTGAGTAATTATTTGATGTTGTGGAAATTGTGGAAACGTTACAGTCTTGGCTTGACTACCTGCATTCTGATAAACCCAACTGTTAGCTAGCTTGGCTGAGTAGCCTGATAAACCCAGCAGTGAATTGGCTTGAGTGGCTGCAGCCTGATAAACCCAATTGTATATTGGCTTGGTTGGACAGTCTGATAAACCCAACTAAAGGTTGGCTTGACTGTGCCTGATATATATATATATATAAGGATGTTGTGAAGCAGCCTATGTGATGACCTAACATCCAAGTCCATAGGTAATCCCAAGGCTTGCAAAGCGAAGCAGGATCCCGTGGACAGACGAGGAAACGCACAATACAGATAAGTATTGGATTATTTTGCAATTCTTGCTTATGAATATGCATGTGTATATGATTTGGTTATTATGTTTAAAGCTCTTGTTTAAGAGATAAAAATTGATGAGAATAAACTAAACATGTGAATTTATTCTATGTTTGAATATAGAGCATCCTAGGGGTGCATGTGGACATGTGACTGTCCTGAAGAGCTCAGAATGAGCAGTAATGAAAATTTTGCTAGTAAGACTGTGAAGTTCCTAGCAGCCGAGACAAACCATGTGGGGAGGCCCCATGGTTGAGAGGTCTGAAATAGATCAGAGACACTAAGTGTCATGACCAAGAGGGATTGGTCCATCATTCACGGTGAAGTGAAATAGGATGAGAGCATGAAAAGCCACAGCAGTGGTGTGGGTTCCAGGATGGAACAGGACAAAGAGGGAAAAAAAAAACTCTTGCTACTCTCTCTTTCCTTTTTGATTATATATATATATATATATATATATATATATAT
>LPNX010584317.1:387828-445345 GCA_001517045.1 Pseudotsuga menziesii
TGCTGGAATGGTTAATTCCCTGCCCAAGAATGGACATGAATGAGTTCATGTGCATGTTGGGAAGGCATGAAAAATATGAAAGTCTCCTTGATGAGACTTGGACTGTCATGCCAATTGGGCAATAAATTGACTAATTTTAATGCCTATATTATGCTTAGTCTAACAGAATTTCAATGATGCATTTCACAGGTGAAAAAAAAATGTGAAGCCCAGTGTGCACATTGATCATGGTAGCAGACCAAAAGCTACTGGACTTGGTTGGAAGTCTTCTTCAAACAATTGCCAAGACCCAAGAAAATCTTGGAGAGATGCTCAAGATAGAGAAAAGTCCCTAGACTTGGGGATGAGCCAAAAGCTGGGAACTAGCAAGAGAAGCTCGTGGAAGCCGAGGGGCTTGATCCTGAAAGTTCAAGTAAATAATTGAACGTGGGACATATCTGCAAAATTTTGAACTTTGATGTGCAAATTGTATATGTATTGGAACACCGAGGACGGTGTTATTCCAAGGGGGAGGGGATTGTAATACCCCGGTTTTGACCCCGTTTGCATTTAAAGATACATGATGTATATTTGTAATTAATCATGGTGTGGAGCTAAAGGCAAAAGCCCCACCGTCGATTTGGTTGTGTATGCTTCGGCAATTGGGATCGTTGCCAATGGTATATTGTGCTATTCGACATATTAGAGTTCGACATCATATAAATATGCACATCAATTAAAACAAACCTACAGCCAGCTATGGCGGTGCAACGTTAAAATGAAAAAGGCATGATTCCTAAGGTTAAGGGGGGGATTGTCTAACCCGTGGGAGCCATTGGGGAAAAGCCATGTGTCACCACTCTCTTCACTCACCTTCCCTTGTCTCATTGAACCTCCACCTTAGTTTTCTGTTGTTAGTTGGGGGCAGCTGTTGGCTGGCAGGAAAACCACCACTATGCCCACGTCTGCTCTCACTCTCCACGACGTGCCTTTTGGTAGCGGATGGTGTGTCCACTAGGGGGATGGAGAGTCTGTTCATTTTCCCTCACGCTGGGTGGAGTTAAAAGGTTCCACATTTCATTGTTTAGGGGTTCGCCTTCTCTCTCTCAGGTGGATTTCCGGTCGGTGGTTGCGTCCCTTCCATACACGCAGAGGATCACTTTTTCCTTGGGTACGATCGGACTGTGCATTGTCTCGTCCTTCATTTGGGGATCGTTTTGGCTGTGCATTCTTCACGCAGGGGATTTCTCTTCCCTGTCCATCTCACACAGAGACACCGGCTGCTTTGCCTCACGCATCGATTGGGGGTCTGGACACTTCATTGTTGAACCGAGGACTGTGGGTTCTTCGTGGATCGTTGGCTGTGGCTTCATTCACATTGTGCCGACTGTGATAATGTGTCATGATTCCATTGTTGAGGAAGGACCATTGTTGTCCCCTGTCCAAGAATGGGAATCAGACTATGCAATGTCCCAGGATTTCATCGTTGAACCGTGATTGTTGTCCTCCCCGGATCAATTTGATTACTGTGGGTACCTATGTGGTGTTGGCTGTGTTTTCCCTCATGCTTTGGAGCTGCTGTAGGTTACAATTATGTTGTTTTGGCCACTATGGGGCCAAGAATAACTCAGGGACTGTTTTCCTCTGTCAAAGCTGTAATTGCTGGTTTTGCTGCATGCATGCAGTGGTTGGTCTTCGGACTGTGTGGAGTGGGATTGAAGGCTGGGTATTGTTGTGAAACCTGGGTTTGGGGAGCCACACAGACAGAGTTAGATGGTTGGATTTCTTCTCCACAACCCCGAAAGAGCACTGGCAATGGAAGTCAGGGCCTGAGGGATTGTGAAATAGAGAAGGGACTGATTCCTGGTGTCAGGTGTGTGTGTGGGTGTCTTAGAGGTTAGGCTAGCTCTGGTGTAGGCGTCCTTAGCTCTTCCATGAGCTCACCAGCTTAGCATTTAGCTTCTCCCAACTCCTTCATAACCTGATAAGCCCTGTTGCGTGGGCTTGGCTGATTTGTGTACCTTGGCTACGTGAAATCCTGCTTAGTCCCTTATTCCTTGGGGAATCATGCCCAGCTCGAGGGTGGAAGTGTTGCTGAGAGATTGATGAGCACGCTGGCCTATGGTTGGGTGGAACGTTGCAGCAACGTAGCTGGTTGCGGGACAAGTTCTTTATCAGATAAGTGTCCTTGTCTATTTCTTGCCTGCAATTATGTTTATTGTTAATGAACTATGACGAACATGTGTATGAATGAATGTTGTTTTGCTTCCGCTGAATATATGTATGAATGCATCTTAGTATTTTTGATGTTTTAAGCATTTTATGTATGATCATGTTCATGGGGCTAGTTGCCCAGTCTGTTTGATGGATTAGTAGCATCCTCTTCGCCGGTAAGAGGGTCGGGGATGTTACAGTTCGATTTTATGGAACCATTCCTAATAATTATCTTTTTCACTGAGCATAATGCCAACAATGAAAATCAATGAATGCATATTTATCTAATAACAAACACACTAGAGAAAATATGCTGAAAAATCGTGATAGAATTCTGTAAAAATGCACAAAATTTAACGTTAAACTTGAAATAGAGAGCTAAGCTATTTGATGCAGGGATTTATGCACTTACAATCTAGTAAACTCAATCCAAAGACTCTGATTATATGTGCAGATAAATACTAATGACTCCTGCTCGAACACAAAAACTCTGTGCAGTAACATGGATTTTATTTAAAAACAACTTGCAAATTGAAGCGACTTGTGCTCTGATACCATGATACAACAATATACAGATTGTAAATCTTTAAAATTGACAGATTAATTTTTTTTATATTTAAATTTATACATCGGATTGTAATTTAAAATTGATGTATTAACTTTTATTATATTTAAATTTATACAATAGTATACATCAATTTCTACTAAGTGTTCAAAGGATCAAATCTCTCTAAATGCAAACTCCTTTTCTTAAGTGCAAACCTCTTTTTTAGAGTGGAAATGCTGAGGAAATGTGAACTAAATGTTTATTGGTTTAAGTGGTTCTAAAAAATATTTTAAATCTAAATTGAAGTGAAATGTTAATTTTATAACATTTTTTTATTTTTTTTATAAAGGACACGTTTTTTTATAACATTTTTTTATTTTATTTTATTTTATAAAGGACACATGTGAACTCTAGGATGAGCACAAAAAGACTTACACATCCCCCCCACTGGACTGTAGAATGCGTCTCTTTGACGCAATAAGTTAACAAAACCTAGACGATTATCCTACACGTCTCGACAACTTATTAACTTTACAATAAAACTATCAACTAACTAATATAATCCCAAAGAATTAAAGTTAACAATACATGTACATAGAGAAATTTAGCATTCTATGCCCTCATTTTATAACCCATCCAATTGAATATTTAGGTGTTGGAACTAGTTGGAACTTAGAACTTATTAGCAATGGAATTACTACAAGATTTCGAGCCTGTTTTAGTTGGAGTAAAACCAATAATGAAAGCATATCTGGAGTATACAATGGGACGAAGGCATATCTTAGCTCTTCTTTATTAAGTAGATATATAGTTGAAGTTGTTTCATCCATTTAAGGTGCTATACTAAATTATTTATGCACATTTATAGATATTTACATAGAGAAACTTAACAAAATAAGTTAGGATTGGAGAGCATATATTGTTTTGATATTCGTCAGCTTGGTAATGTTGTTTTTCCTTTATTTCTTTTACTCCACCTTCATCAATCTAAGTGTTGGGAATGGTTTCGTAGTTGTAGACCTAGACTTAGCTCACTACACATCCCCTTCTTTCCTGGGAATGAATTTGACAAGCTAGAAATGCTCAGTTTCTTTCCCAACAACCCTCTTTTTAGTGGTGCATACTTGTACACCATCTTTTCCTGGTAAATTTGATCCACTCGCTAAATCTAAGATAATTTTTAATTGTAAACAAGAAAGTGATAAACTGTGGAAGTATCACATAATCAATATCATTCATCCTCGTTGCATGTGATACCCCAATTCAACCATTTGAATAGAAACACACAACTTCTTGAAGGTCCTTGGATTCACAAATATCATTTCTTAGGATCATCTCTACCTTAGCAGACACATAAACTCTTGGAGGTCCTTCAATAACACAAGCATTTAAGAAAATTTGTGAAGAGGGGCCTAGCCGTCCAATGCAATTTCTAAATTTCTTTCTGCTAGGCCTTCTAGATTTAAGATTGAACCCTTGGCCCTATTCAATTCTCTACCCCCATGTATGTGCCAAGTACGACAACCTTGACTACCGAAAGGAAGGGATGATGGATCACATCTAGCCCTCGATCCAATTCTTCGACTTACAAGGTCACCTACAACATCAAGTTCCAGGTATGGAAACGGTAAAGTGGTAGAAATCCTGTTAAATCCAAAAATGACAGTTTTGGATGGTAAATAAATCCAAAAGATAGAATTAAGTTCTGCAACTTCAATATATTTTTTAAAATTTTCGGGTGGAAAAGAATTATGCTTCTCCTAGGGTGGGTTCCTGATGAACGCATTGTCCTTGTTGTCAATCCAAGTGCATGTGACCTTTCATTATCATGGTGATGGATTCATTATTGATCTAGAAATGTAACCATTGTAACAAAATCACAACCGATATCGCACCATCCGACATAGACAAATCAGAGCATTTTGTCAAGAAACCATTGGTTTCGGTTGACCAATGGTAGTTTAGGATAGTTCATTTCGCTGAGGAGGTTGAGAAGACAAACTTATGTGTTGAACCGTGAAACCATCCTAGTGACAGTCAGTTTGTTACATTATTATTTAATGCATGAGTTTGGTCGCCACTGTAACATTCTTGCATGAAATGGATGTATTATTTAATACATGAGTTTGATCACCATTGTAACAAGGCCTCCCTAAAGACACCTTATGTTTTGAATAAATTCATTAATAACTATATATAATTGATATTCAATTGAATTTAAGCAAACGTATTTGGATATTTAATTCATGATATAAATAGAAAGCCTAAATTATAAAATAAGGAGTCATTATACTTGAAACAATAATACTAGAGGTTTATATTTATATACATTAACATCCAAATTGTTTTTTTACTATGGTAAATAAAATACATCAGTGTAAATAATAAATCAATAGGAAAAATAATCGAATCTACCATTTAAGCTATTCATGCATCCATTCAACTCCCGCAATTGATTTCAAGAGGATTAAAGATCGTCGGTAAGCTTCGAGCCAATATGGTTATCAACATAAGATACTTGTCAACTCACATTATTAATCTCAAGTAATATATATGGTTTATTCTTTCTTAAGATTGAAGAATTGTTATTCATTGTCGCAGTGGTGATTTGATTGGATAAAATGAATGTCAATAATGAAATATATATATGATTTAGTGTAATGTCAACAATTTCTAATTAATAATATAAATGGTTCATGCAACTATAATGAACTTTATAATTATAAAAGTTATATTTAACATATTTATAATTTACACAAGTAAAGGAAATGGTATTATGAGAAACAATTATAAAAATTACATTTTAACATATTTATAATTTACACAGGGAAGTAAAGAAAATAGTATTGTGATGTAAAGACATAAGTTTAATTGAAATTTAGAATGAAATAAAAATCTACTATATTTAAGTGTTAATATATCAATTAATATGGCATACTCTATAATAAAATTTCACATAAAATCTAAGTATTACTCCATGTATCAGTCAATTTATGATTAAAGATTATGTTTTATCTGATTCAAGTAAAATGTTATGGGAAATTTGGATGGTAAGGTTTTCTTGCGTTCACTAATTTTGAATAGTTTCTTTTATAAAAAGAAAATGATATATTTTATTGTATCAATTTATATAATTATCGAAATTAAGAAAAAAACTAAATAAATAGAATATTAACATCTTAATAAATCAACATCTACCTTTGGAGCAAATACCATTTTATAAATTAACATAATACATCATTATATAAAATGCTATGTATAAATAAATCTCACACGATGAATGAAAACATAAATTCAAACCAATTGTTTCACTAACTCCATAACATAAGAGTGTTTGCCATGATGAATGAAAACGTAAATTCAAACAAATTGTTTCGGTAACCCCATGCTCCACTTCATTGCATATGACATAAAAAGTTATATTCAAGTTCTTAAAGAAAAGAAAGTCAATCCTAAACTAATACTATGCGGAGTTGTGGTTTTCATTATCTCGTTGGAGTTGCGATTTCCACAGCTTACTTAATAACTAAATTACAAATTACTTTCTATCTCCACTTAGGGAGTGACTAGCCATTTTATTGCTTTCAATCTTGTTTAATAACATACGTGGACGAGATTTAGAGTATTGTTTCACAAGGTTTATCGAGATGTTCTAGGCACGGAGAAACGTAGCTTCAAAACCCACAACGCTCAAACTAAAGGTGAAATCAAGCGTTTCTATTAAGCATTGGTTTGCATTAGCAATTGTTGGGAGGTTAATCCTTTTTATTTGACTAACTGAAAAATAACTTTAAATTCATTTATAATTATTATTTTAAGGAACGAAAAATACCAAAGAAAAGTAGGCTTCTTTTTCACACAAAGAAAAGGACAACTTTATATTAATAAAACCGTGTCTTAATACAACACTTGATAACATATGGAGGACAAAAAGCCATCTGAATATCTTTCAACACATATCATCATCTGGTTAGTTATGTGGATGAGCGAAAAAAAAACCTCTCTCATCCAAGAGCAAGCAGAAAACTAACTTTCATAGTTACAACTTCATAATGTTATTGTAA
Source organism: Pseudotsuga menziesii (assembly GCA_001517045.1). NCBI lineage: Eukaryota > Viridiplantae > Streptophyta > Pinopsida > Pinales > Pinaceae > Pseudotsuga > Pseudotsuga menziesii. Next base: position 394,633 of record LPNX010584317.1, read on the forward strand.
CATAGTGATCATATCTAAGTCTATTAAATACTACATCCAAGGAAGACAAATGTAAATCATTGTAGGCTCAAGAAGCTAGAATCAATAGGACAACTATCAATTAGTTTCTCCCAAGCAATCGTGCCACCCCCAAGACCAATGGCCTGCTTAGATAGGTCATCAACCAAAGTATTATATTACCTGTAAATGTGGTGAAATTTGAAGTTGTGGAAATGGAAAAATATCCCCTTTACACGACCCAACTAATGGAAAAGTTCAACAAAATGTATAGCATGTACCCCCAATGCCCAGTCCACAATGGCCTTAGAGTCCCCCAACACATGTAGCCCTAGAATCTGTCTACTTATGGCAAAGTATAGTAATCGCCACAGGGCTAAGAGTTCGGCTCTAGTATTTGTGCTTCGTCCCGCATCCATGCGTAACTGAAATGAATGATTCATATCCAACCTAAGAGCCATGCCCGCCCCGCAGAAACCATCCTTTTTCATGCCATCAAATAAGCCAACCATAACATCATTCAATAATGGAGGAACACAAAAGTTCTTGTGCTTCGCCTTGACCAAGAATCCTGCAGGATGCACAAAATAAGAGCTAGCCTTAAGAACCATACAAGTGAGATCCATAGATTCATGTTGAAAAATGCAAGTGTTCATGGCACACCAAATCTCCCACATGAGGATCATTGGAACACCAAGAGTCAACTGTGGTTTTTTCGACCAGTGCTTCAAGTTGTCATCCATACAACCATCAAACCATTGCCAAGATAAATTTGAACTTCTACAAAATAACTTCCCTATCTTCTGGAAAAACACACAGTCACCAAACATGTGTTCATCCGTCTCCAATGCCGATAGACAAAGAACACATCGCCTAGGCCTAAAGAAACCACGATGTTGCCAAGAATCCCATGTTAAAATTTTGTGTCTGAGACAGAGCCAAATGAAACATTTGATCTTAATTGGGATCTTAAATTTCCATAAAGCAATATACCACCACACTAGCTCAGGCTCCCATTGTTGTTTAATCAGAGAGAGATAGGTTAATTTCGCTGTAACAACACCCATTTTTTTGTTTAAAAACCGAACTATCTGATCACAATCCTCCGAAAGGACAATACTAGCTGCATAAAGGTGATAAGTATAAGTGTCCCATTCCAAATCCAATACACCAGATAGGCCTAGATCCTTCGACCACACCCATCCCAGTTTTGAATTCACACCCATAGCATAGAACTGTTTTAACACGACCAAATTCCTGTAGTGTAGCTGAGTAATGAGAGCCCGAGATAAGGAATATTGTTGTATACCCACGATCAGATCCATTCCAATGTATATAATACTGCCTCTCCCAACTTTCCAGCAATAGTCTTGTAAAATAAGTGGTAAGGTTGACATCATACTACGCCATATGGTCGGTGTAAATGAAGACTTAAAATTTGCTTCTCGGAGCCATAACTCCAATGGTAATATTCTCATATACTTAGCTTTAATGATATTCCCCCATAAACTAGAATCCATAAGACCTCTCCACAACCTCTTAGCACACAATGATAGATTGAATAAGCTGAGTTGCTTAATCCCCCAACCACCCCAAGACTTAGGCTTCGGAAAAGAATCCCATCCCGAAAAATGAAACTTAGTAATATCATGTGTACCTGCCCATAAGAAATGGAACATCGAACGACGAAGAGCCAACAAGATCCTCGTTGGGACACAATAAAGTGAAAACTAGTATACAAGAATGGATTGTAGAACCGAAGTGACCAGTGTGATTCTTCCCTCGAGAGATAACCACCTTGTCATCCACCGATTCATACGCCTCTGAAATTTCTTTAGTAACCAGGACTAGTCCTCCCGCAGCTTATTATTTGGTTTAAAATGGAAACCAAGATAAGTAAATCCAACATCAAGATTTCTAAAATTAAAAGGATAGAGAAGAGAAATCTCATCAATGATCCCTTGATCGATCCCAAAATGGATAAAACACAACTTATGGGGGCTTATGGACATTCCTGATGCCCCACAAAAAAGATCAACCAAAGACTTAATGTGAATCCATTTCGTGGCATTACCATCACCAAAATTCAATACATCGTCCACAAAAAGAGTATCTTTCAAATATATATAACTTGCCACTTTAATACCTTTGATCAGATTTGTTGCCTTGGCTTGGATAAGTAACCTACTGAGGCCTTCAATGGTCAATAGAAAGAGATACGGCGAAATAGGACAGCCTTGACGAATACCACGGGAGCCTTTAAAAAGATTTGAAGGAGAGTTGTTATTAACACAACAAAGCTAGCAGAAGTCATACATGACATAATCCATTGAGTAAGTTCTACGATAAGACCCACTTGTAAAAGAATAAGCCTGAGGAAAGACTAGTCCACCTTGTCATATGATTTTTCCAAATCTAGTTTTAGAATAAGAGTAGATAATTTCCTTGACTTTACCGAATGTAAAACTTCATGAACAATCCCAACAACATCCAGTATTTGACGATTCGAGAGAAACCCAAAATTTTCATTCGAAATGAACTCACGAAGGACTAGTTTTAATCGTACTGCAATAATATTAGTGATAATATTATACAAGAGGTTACATAAAGCAATCAACATGTAGTGACCAAAGGATACTGGTCTATCCAGCTTCGAAATAAGGGTAAGATAGGAGGTGTTTAAGTTGACAAGAATAAACCTCGATCATCTGGTGTCCTCAATGGCCTGCACCAATTCCAAACCCAACAGGTTGAAGAAATGAAGATACAATTCTACCGTCCACCCATAAGGTCCCATAAGCTTGTCCTTGGAAAATCCCTTCAATGTCTTCTCAACCTCAGCCAATGTGATAGGGCCCCCAATAACATCGTAGTCAACACTGTTAAAGAAAGTAGGAAAAATCTTAATGATAGACAACCGATCACAAATATTGGAAGACTGTGGATCTTTATACAATGAAGAGAAATACTTTTATGCCACCAATTTGATGGATCTTTGATCATAGACTAGAATTCATGATCATCCACAACTTTCCAAATCGAATTTGTAAGCCTTCTCCTATTTGCAATGTTGTGAAAATATCTAGTATTGTCATCCCCAACCTTCAACCAAATGGCCTGACTTTTCTGTCTGAGGGTTTCCTCCTAATGAGAGAGAATCCTCCGCTTCTATGTAAACAATTCCATGAGTGCTTAAGATTAGTCCTTAGAAGAGAAATCCGATTCCAAATCATCCTCTAGAGATTGAATAGAATTTTATACCTCACATAAAGTCTTATCTGCTTTAAGTTTCATAGCTTTTTTCCATTCAATAATCATTGGGAGAAGCTTGTTTAGTTTATAAAAAAAAGACTGCATCGGTTGAAGATGAGGAGGAACCTCAACCGTAAAAATGCCCCATTGTTCCACAACCAATGTATTAAAGTCATCTTCAAGCAACCATGCCGGATTGAATTTAAAAGGGTAAGACACAAAACCACAATCAAAATCTAGTTGAAGAATGATGGATTTGTGATCCAAGAAGCCAGTGGAATAGTTACAGGACTGATATTTACCCATATGATCACAGAGAGTTCTGCCATAAAATACTGGTCAAGTCACTTAGCGATTCTAGAAGTACCACATCTGCCATTCGATGAGGTAGGTGAAATGACCATCGAAGCAATATCCAAAAGCATTGCATCTCCAAAGAGAGAAACAAAATAGTCGTCCAAAGGGTCATGAGAACGACCAACTCCCCATACCTCATTCGAAGACCAAGTGAAGTTAAGGTCCCCCACAAGTATAATATGTGGTAAAGTGAGAAGACTAGAAGCCTTAACATTGTCCCAAAATCCTTTCCTGTTAGCGTACGACCCATAAACATTAAGTAAATGTATAGAATGGTCAAATCCCTTCAATTTCCTGGATAGTAGGATACCTACACAAGTATTGAATGCTTTGGGGTCAACCAAAAGAGGATTCTAGGCCACCAATGTACCTCCCGAATGTCCCTTTACATCAATAGCACTAACATGCCAACCAGGACATAAATGTAAGAAATAATCACAGGCACAAACCCCCATTGACATAGTTTCTTGAAGTAACACCAAAATTGGTCGAATGGAGTCAAGAAGACGTTTGATGGCAGCATGTTTTGGGCCCCCGCCAAGCCCACGAACATTGAAGGAGACACAATTCATTAAGTAACCAACGGATGGGTCACACAATCTCTAAGAGCTCGGGTAGTAGAAGGTGAATGAAGACCAGAATTGATGATAAAACCTCGGTCAGTTAAGGGAACAAACCTCAGGTCGACAAGAATGCTCGCTGATGGAATATTTAACCCCCTTCATGTTACTCTTAGAAGAATTCCTAGGCTTCCAAACATATACGTTTGCAGTTCTGATAGAAGATATAGGAAAAATGTCGGGACTAGAAGACTCATCCACAATAAATATAGGAAAGGGGGAGTATTGGGCCAAAGGAGGAACAACTGGTGATTCCCGACCCTAGGTCGAAGAGTCATAAACACCCAGTGGTAGCGGGAGTGATAAGACCTTCTCAGAAGGATAATCCAGAATCGGTGTAGGTGATATAGCAATGTCAATACCAATGCCAGGACCAGGGCAGAGAGGTGGGAAGTTTTGTGGAAAAAAATAGGAGCACAATCCCCCTCAACACAGACGATGTAGGGATCTCCATGACAGGGGACGATTCACTAAGCACAAAATCTCTACCCTCCCCCTCAATCACATGTGGTGATAAATACCTAGGAGACCCCTCACTAGTATTAGGAGAAAAAATAACAGTCGACCCATCTCCATCAGGAATAGAAAATGAACTTAAAATGTCAATAGGAGACACAAATTTTAACAACAAAGGGATTGAAAGAGCAAACTTACCCACAAATGATAACACTGAATCCTTATCCATAGGAATCAGAAAAGAGTAGTCTTTATCAAGATGGACCAGACACCAAGTGATATATCATCAACCATCGAAACAACATCCTAAGACCCCATCGAAGGACAACAATCTTTTGAATGGCCCGCTGATCTGCAATGATGACATCTAAAAGAAATCCTCTAGTAATCTAACCGCTTGATAAAAGACCCACCCTCCCAAATAACCTCCAGATTAGCCGAAAGGCCCTTAGACAAGTCCATGTCCACAAACCCGCGGGGAAGAAAACTCAAACCCCATAAGTTGATCGTCTTCAATCAATATAAACTTGCCAATGGAATTTGCAATACCCATGAAACCCTGCAAGTTCCAGCATTGAATCGAAAAGTCCAATAAAATAACCCAAAGATGTTGCTTATATAGGCGTTCAATGCGTGGATCAAAACCAACGTGCCATCGGCTAAGAACAAGTGATCCTTGACCGAGTACCCAATACTATCCTTCAATGATCTATCGATCCTCCTCATACAAAAAATGAAATAAAACCCATACATTGACAAGAGTCAAAATATTTGAAACAGACTTAAGAATTGGCTTACAGTGCTCACGTACCTAAACCAATATGGCCAAACGAGAAATATTTAGGTACTCGAACTAGCTAACGAGTACTGTCAGGGACAACGTTGAGACCATGCCCACAGTCACGTCCTTTCCCAAAACACAAATAGGATGACCACCCTTATCCTGTTCAAATGATAGCTTCCACGATGACGAGCAAAAGGGAGGAAATGAAGGTTTACCAGAAGACGCAATCACCCCTCTAAAACACTGAGAAGGTTGCATACATTCCAACATGAAGGACTCCCCAACACATGGTTTGCCATAAGTTAAGGACGCATGAGTGACAAGGTTGCTGAGAACAGTGGAGGATACCAAATTTGAGTCGTGAACCCGTTCCCTAGGGTTGGTGCAGATACCCAGAGAAAACGATGGAAGTGAATCCATTCCGTGGCATTACCATCACCAAAAATCAATACATCGTCCACAAAAAGAGTATGTCTCAAATATACGAAACCTGACACTTTAATACCTTTGATAAGATTTGTTGTCTTGGCCTGGATAAGTAGCCTACTGAGGCATTCAATGATCAATATAAAGATATATGGTGAAAGAGGATAGCCTTGACGAATACCACAGGAGATTTTTAAAAACGTTGAAGGAGAGTCGTTGATTAACAAAACAAAGCTAGAAGAAGTCACACAGGACATAATCCATTGAGTAATATCTACGGTAATACCCACCTGTAAAAGAATCAACCTAAGGAAAGACCAGTCCACCTCGTCTTACGTTTTTCCAAATCCAGTTTTAGAATAAGAGCAAATAATTTCCTTAACTTTATCGAATGTAAAACTTCCTAAACAACCCCAACATCATCTAGTATTTGACGATTCAGGAGAACCCTAAATTGTTCAGCCGAAATGAACTTACCAAGGACTGGTTTTAATCGTTCTGCAATAATCTTAGTGATAATCTTATGCAAGAGGTTACATAAAGCAATCAACCTATAGTCACCGAAGGATACTAGTGTATCCAAATTCATAATAAGGGTAAGATAGGTGGTGTTTAAGTTGTCAGGAATAACCCCTGAGCATATGGTGTCCTTAATGGCCTACACCAATTCCAAACTCAACAGGTCGAAGAAATGAAGATAGAATTCTATTGTCCACCCATCAGGCCCCGGACTCTTGTCCTTAGAAAATCCCTTCAATGTCTTCTCAACCTCAGCCAATGTGATAGGGCCCCCAATAACATCGCAGTCAATGCTGTTTAAGAAAGTAGGAAAAATCTTAATGATAGGCAACTGATCACAAATATTGGAAGACTATGGATCTTTATACAGTGAAGAGAAATACTTTTATGCCACCGATTTGATGGATCTTTGATCATAGACCAGAATTCATGATCATCCACAGCTTCCCAAATCGAATTTGAAAGCCTTCTCCTATTTGCAATGTTGTGAAAATATCTAGTATTGTCATCCCCAACCTTCAACCAAATGGCCTGACCTTTCTGTCTGAGGGTTTCCTCCTAATGAGAGAGAATCCTCTACTTCTACGTAAACAACTCCATTAAGATCAGTCCTTAGAAAACAAACCCGATTCCAAATCATCCTCTAGAGACCGAACAAAATTTTCTACCTCACATACAGATTTATCTGCGTTAAGTTTCATCTCCTTTTCCCATTCAATAACCATTGGGCGAAGCTTGTTTAGTTTATACAACAAAGACTACATTGACCGAAGATGAGGAGGAACTTCAACCATAAAAATGCCCCACTATTCGACAACCAATGTATTAAAGTCCTCAAGCAACCATGTTGGATCTAATTTAAAAGGGTAAGACACAAAACCACGATCAAAATCCAGTTGAAGAATGATGGCTTTGTGATCCGAGAAGCCAGTGTAATAGTTCCAAGACCAATATTTACCCATATGATTGCAGAGAGATTCTTGCCATAACAAATAAACGGATTTGATATTGCCAATTGGATTAACAATACCATGTTCCATGCAACCCTATCATTACAAGGTTCATACCTAAAAATGGGTAGTCTTTCATCAATGTCCCTCAATGTATAGCCATCTGCAAGCATTCACATATAATTATGTTGAATTCTCATGCATGCTTAAATATGTATAAAGTGTGCTATGAATTTTCCTATTTAATAACCATGTATAAATTTTGCTATGCGTTTGCAGCCAACAAAAAATATTTGGAGCCTTCAAACTACCATTGAAAAATACTTATGGTCGAGGGTGATAAGCTTAGTGCAAAAGAACATGGGAAATAAAGCCCCCATGTAAGGAGGGGAACTCAAAACCCCATTAGTTAAATAATGAATATAGTCTCCTAGATTTGTTAAGGAATGGGTAGTAAGGTCAAATAAGAAATTGTAAGGGTTTTGATTAGCTCATAAAAGTCATCCCTTCTCCCAATTCGGGAGACCAAATCAAAGGAATCTAAAACCTTTAATATAAATAGTAAAAACTATGAAAAAAGAGTGAATGTCTCATGGTGAGTAATATAGGGGAATCTAGGGATATTTGTACACTATGGGATGCGTTTCTATTCCACTTGAAATATACTCACCAAAACCAACATTGGATTTGTACAGGATTCCATTGTATTCAATCAGGTAACCAAATTTGTATTACAAATCTTTACATGCCCTTAGCCTATAGAAAAAACATAGTTGTTGGTACTTGCTACAAGTTTTAGAAGACTTTGGGGAAATCAAGAATTGTATCCTAGATGGGGAGTTCAACCTATTCTTTTAGGAAAAGAAAAGGGAGGAGGATCAATTGTAAGAGATTTTTTGAGAAAAAAGAAGAAATGCACTTGGGGTAATAGGTTCCTTGGGAAAGGTCACAAAACTACTCAATTCAATCATTTCTTAATATGTAGCGACCTCCACCTTCTAAATTCCCTTTGCAGTCTTTGATCATAAGATTGTTAGCCTCTACTTTTTTCCTTCTGAAAACTATGGGCCCATTTTTTCGCTTCTCTAACCTATGTCTATAAGACCCGCAATCTCTATAAATAATTTCCTCTCTATGGAAACAATTCATCCCTAGTTATTTGCACTTTATTTGGGAGAAAAAGCTCAAAATGATCAAAGTTGTAGTCAAAGATTAGGCCACAAACTCCTTCAAATAGTCAGACAAAGAGAAAAAAAGAATTATAGGCCCATTTTGCAAACCTTCAAGTCCAAATGGAAAGCTTGGAGATAAACAAGTAACTTCGAAATAAAGAAATATTCATATACTTCAACATACAAAAGGGAGCAAGAGCAAAGGAAGAATTGAAACACCTTAAATCTCGAAGCATTTGGATTCAATTTGGGGACCAAAATTCCTCATATTTCCACTATCAAGCAAAGGAAAGAGAGCAATGCAATAATTTAAAGGAGATTGAATTAAATATGGGACCGTAATAGAGGACTTCTACATAGTGAAAGATGCAACTAAAAAACATTTTTATACCATTTACCCTGATACTGTGAAATAGATAGGAAATCAGAGTGATGTTGAGGAATGTACCTCATTTGATTAGCACTGAATATAATGAAAATCTTGACCATAAAATAGAGGAAACATACATTCTAAATTCTATGTGGGGACATGTGTCTAATAAATCCCTTCGCCGAGATGGTTATCCCATTCAACTCTATAGAGAAAGTTATACCACCATCAAGCAAGACCTGACTTGCATGTTGTTGTACTCCCACAAGAAGAAAAAATTGGGAGGGAGCACCAACTCCTCCTTCTTGGATCTCATCCCCAAAGAGGTAAACCCCACATCATTTTCTATATATCATCTAATATATCTTTGCATGAATTCTTATAAAGTTTTGACTAAAATAATAGAAAAACACATTAATAAAATCCTCCGTGGGATAATCCCTGGAAATCAAGGAGGGTTCACAAAAAAAATAAAAATCCTTTGATAATATCATTCTTTTTAAAGAGGTTATCCACTCTAGTTGGGTCGATAAATATAAGGGGAGGATACTAAATATTGACGTGGATAATTCCTTCAATAGATTCAAGCAGTCTTTTCTATTTATTTTCCTTATTAATTTTGGCCTCTCTAACAATTTGTTCAACTAGGTCGAAGCTTGTATAATAGTTCTTTAGATAACCCCCATAATCAATGGTAAACCATCTAATTTTTTGAAATGTAACAATGGTCTATCACAACACTTCCCTCTCTCCCTCTTACTCTATATTCTAATGGTTGAATCATTAAGCTAGAAGTTAAAGAGAAAAGGAAGGAATGACACTTGCAAGGAATCATTATTGCCATGGATATCGAAGGGATACGCCACTCACACTTTGCATATAACACGATCATTATGGGAGGGGAATCCTATGTGGTAAAAGATAGATTCAATTCCATCCTCACATATTACCTCAATGCCTAAGAGGGGGAATCAAATAATCGCAAAAGCCAAATTTATGCTTGGTACACTAGTAATAGGTTCCCCACTCCATTGCAAGAATTTTAAGTTTCCCATGCCTTGAAAACTAGTTTTCATTCAAGTATTTCGGAAAGCTCCTCTCCATTGCAAATCCTACTAGGACAATTCGTAAGAACAAGGTTAACAATATCAAAGGTAAAATACACCAGTGTGGTGTGCAATGGTTAAACTCAACCAACACAATCATCCTCAATGAAATCTTAGTTTTGTCTGCAAATCATAATTGATGGATTAGGTGGGTGGTTAAATCCCCCCACCATATCTCACTTGGAAAAATCATTCCTCATCCATCTTAAAGGATGTTCTCTCTCTGTCCCAGTTGATCCCAAATCCTATGTATGAGGGAAATCGGGCTACACAGTGAAACAAGGGTGTCTATTTAATTTTCTCTCTCATCCTAGCCCTCCTAAATCAAACCGCTGAAAGTTTATTTGGAACATGGATGGATTACCAAAGTTAAATACATTTTTTTGGATATTGGTATATAACAAGCTTCTTACAATGAATAAATTTTCCAAATAAAGGATTAATGTCCCATCTTGTTGTGTACTATGCGAATCCAACTTGATTGCATCCACACTCAATAAGTTTGGAATTTAGTGCTTTAGGAGTTTGACAATAATTGGAATGCTCCAGACAACTAAAAAGACATGTTCTTGAAATCACATAAAATGTAACAACTCCTTCAACAAGCCTATCCTCAAAATAGCCAAGAATTTCATCCCCAAATATATATGTTGGAAGGTATGGTCAGTGAAAAAAATGTATATTTTCATGAATAAAATGAATCCTCGAGACTAACAACAACCAAGGATCATGGAATGATGGTTGTTGCAATCAAAATTAGTGGACTAGGTAGGAATTAAGCACACCTACTAGAAACTAAAGAGAGGAAATGGATGGAATTTTTTCTATCTTCATAAGCTACCTGAAAAAATACAACTAAATATCCTTCAATTCAATACCAAAGAAGGAAAGGCAGGAAGGAGGAAGGAGAGTTCAAATCTTGTATATCTCAACAGAGAAACATATTTTTTTTTGATGGAGAGTCTAAGAGAAAACCAAGGGTCCAAGTGTGGACGGATCCTCATTAATCCCAAAGGAAATCAAGAAATAAGTAATTTGTGGGGTATAGGTAATGCAACAAACAAACAATTTGAGGCATATGCTCTCTTTCAAGGTATCAAGTTGCATCCTTATCAAAACACAAGGAATCTAAGGCTTTTGAGAACTTAACAAATGGCATTTAACACGTGAACAATAACACAACTCCCAAGGATAAAAAATGGTGCAAATTATGAAACACAAGGAAATAAATCCAAGGACATGAAAATATCATTTATCTTTATATCCTCTACGCTCTTAACAATGAAGCAAGCCTACTTTCCAACCTAGCGACAATGATAGGAGAAGGAATAATAAAAAAGATGGGATTTTCATTTAATCCCATGATCTAAGGTATTGAGCTTCCAATGCATGTTAAATTAGTCATGAAAGGGCCACGTCATGTCCATTTTTTTCTCACAAGGTTTGGATGGATGGCACATTAAGGTTCATATCGTCCTCACACACTCTTCTACCCTCACATTCTCTAAGCTTTGTATTCATGGATTCCTCCTATACAAATGGAAATGTGATTCCAACAAGATTTAGTCTTCGTAAGAGGATGGTCAAGGTAAGTCAAGTTTAGAACCTATGGTTACTTTCTTTTCCCTCTGCATTTGGATAGGTGGATTTGGAATAAGGCCTATAGTCAATCTAGGACTCAAGATCGATTTTCAAGGAATTTGTCTGGAGATTTCTTATACATGGGAGGTAGATAGATACTATTTGTGTCTCATTTCTTTGAATGCCTATGAGTCTGTGTTTTATGGAGTCAAGAATAAGGGCATCACCCTTGAATTATTTAATATCCCAAAGGTAAACCCCAAACACTTGTGATTTTGGTTTTATTTGCTTTTATGGTGGCACTATGTGCCTGGACCATGAACCATGGATATGATGCTGATTATTATTTTATTATCTTATTAGCCTATTATTATCAGTATTATTGCACCAAGAGAAGTGAGGTGCTCTCTAACCCAGTATGGGGGAGATCATGTCACGTTAGTCACATTATGCTAGCTGACATAAATAAAAAAATATTAAAAAATAAACGAGAGAAGCGAGGTGCTCTCCAACCCAATATGGGGGAGATCCTGTCATGTTAGTCACTTTATGCTAGCCTACATAAAAAAATAAAAAAAAATGAAAAATGAAAAATATAAATTACATATCGACTTAAATAAAATATAAAAAAGTTAAACTAGCATAGATCCATTTTGAACCCATATCTATCAAGTACCAAGAGGTATCCAAATGGTAAAAAAATGTACACCTAAAGAAATTGGATCCCTCTCGGTGCTTGATAGATCCGAGTTTAAAATGGATCTATGCTAGTCTACCTATAATAATGTCTCAACGTGGACAACAACGTTGTTGGGGGGACTTGTATTCCACATGGGAATGGGTTGGGGTTAGGAGTTGTGGCTCCCCCTAATTGTACTCTAGTATTCCTATTTTTGATGTTATTGGACCATGGTGTTCCTATATTGTCTAATTAATGTTTTGCATACACCCATGCAACCATACACCATGCACCATTCACCATTCACTCATGCATCCATGCATTCATGCATGCACCATGCACTCATGCATACATGCATCCATGCACCAAGCACCAAGCAACAAGCACCAAGCACCAAGAATCCATGCTCGAGGCACCCTCATACTCCAGTGAACTGGAGTAGTTGTCAGTCAATTGGAGTCGGACTGGTTAATTGGGAGTTGTCCTAATTTAATTGATGTCTAAACTCAATGGCATTTAGTTAATGAGATGAATTCGAGTCATCCTTAGTTAATTTGATCATTTTTGGGTCAATTTGAATTATACTGAGTGCATGAAAGTGAATTTGGGAAAAGTTGAGTCAGTAGGTAGAATTCAAGTTACCTTCATGCAAGGAGAGTAATTTATGGGTAATTCAAGTCAGTTATGGTGAGTTTGAGTCAGTGTTGACAAATTAAAGTTAGATAGTTACTAAGAATGTGTTTGTCAATGGTTTAGAGTCAGTCCCAGTGGATTCAAGTTACTCTATTGTGAACTTGAAAGGGTTAGTAACTAGTCTTAGGGAGTAGTCTGTGATTGAGAGTTATTTGTTAGTGGTCTTTAGTCAATCTCTTGCATGAAATTCAAATTAGCCTAAACGGATTCGAATTGATCAGGAGGTCATTCAATCATTCATTGTTGAGTTTGTTGGTCAGTGCAGAGGTTTCTCTAACAAGAATTGCAAATTCCAAAGAGGGATTTGGCATAGGATTTAGCACAAATTTTTCACTAGTTTGTCTTGTAGGTTAATGAAGATCCTGTAAGGGAGGATTTTAGTGAGTCTTGGAGATTTATTCTTCAATGAATTCAAATTCTCTAGTAGGGATTCAAATGCTGATCTGGACACGAAATTTAAAGAAGTGTTGTGTCAGGGTGAAGACGATAAATTCACCGTAAATTTGTTTGGCATGAGAGGGGGATAATCCTGTGCATAAAACTCAAATGTTTGCACCTGCATTGCAAGAGAGGTGGTTAGTCTTGTGTAGGTATTTTCATTATTGGATGTGCTAGGATTTGCAGGAGAGGGGGTTAACCTTGTGCAGGTTTTTTCCTTATTGGATGTGCTAGGACTTGCAGGAGAGGGGGTTAATATTATGCAGGTATTTTCCTTATTGGATGTGCTAGGCCTTGCAAGAGAGGTGGGAAATCCTCGATAGGTGATCTAGTTGGCGTGCTCGTCTTGTAGGAGAGGGGTACAATCCTGTACAAGAGAGATTAATTGTGGTAAGTGGTTCTTTGGGAGAGGGGGTATAATAATGTTAGGGAGACCACATTGTCCATAGATTATCTTTCAGGAGAGGGGTTACAATCCAGAGAAATAAGGCACAATGATCTTATTATTATTATTATTATTATTATTATTTTCTTTTTCTTTTTCTTTTTCTGGGAGATGGGTACAATCCTGAGAAAGAGGGGTTAGTGATCACATCATTGTCGTGAAGGAGGAGTGAACTCCAACACTACAATTATTATCCTTAGGGATTGAGTTAGAAGAGACCTTATCCTATGAATTCCAAGACCTTGGATCGAAAATGACCTGCACAAGTTTTTTTTCTTGACAGTGTTTAAGGTTGGGAGGAAAGTTGTTCGGTTGATGCCAATTGTGCCCTTATAAAAGATAAATACTTATGCTATTTATTGTGTTAGACTGGCGGTTAGTAGCTAGTTTGTTATGGAATTTACGAGTATTAGGAGATTTGATTTTAGTATAGTCCATATGGCCATATATGGATGTTCCAGATCATATCATCCATGGGGTTGTGTCTGTCATTTAATGAGGAAAAACATGATATAAAATTATTGTCACAAATTTGTTATTTGAGGTAGAGTAGATTGTTGATTTGATGTATGTTTTAGGGGGCTAGCTGCTTATAAATTATGAAAAATTATGTGTATGATATTGGGACAGTCCACATGGTTGTATATGGATGTATCGTATTAGGTCCCACATGGATTTATAGACTGATAATTTCTTGTATTAAATCTAATATGTATTAATGTATAAATATTCTTTAAGGAAAGATAATAATGTTGATTTTACTGTGATTCTAGAAGCTAGTCTTTTGTGGAATTATGTTCATGGGGAGGACTGATATTTAGGGTAGACCATATGGTCGTGTATGGATGTGCCAGATTAGATCTGATTTGGTATGGAAGTCTAATATATTTATGTGTGTGTGTGTGTGTGTGTGTGTGTGTGTGTGTGTGTGTGTGTGTGTGTGTGTGTGTTATTGTCAGGTGTTTAAATTATGCCTCCTTANTGAATGTTTACTATTGAAAATGGAGATTCGTGAAGGAATGCAAGTATGGATTATTTTGTTGATTAGATGTATACAAGAGGCTTCACATAGGTGTAATGAGAGTTATACATCGTATGAAGAGTTTCTGGTTTGAATGTATTCGTGTGTCATTACACTGCATTGCATGTAGAATGGGGAACTACGTTGCATTGGTAGGGAATTATTCCTTAATGGTTGAATGTTTTAGAAGTTTTAATTTGTTTGGAATGTTGGTATGACCTTAAAGAGTATTATTTTGATGTGATTAGATTCATCCTTATCCTTGTTAGAAACCTTGAATACCTGACCTCAGTGTTGTGTTCTAGGGTTGGGTATGTTACAAGTGGCATCAAAGCTCTAGGTTACAACCCTATGACTGTTGATCCTTTTATGAAGTTCAGACTACGTGTTTATGCATTTTTTTTTATGTGTATATGTTGTGAAAGAGGTTTATGATGTGCTAACATTGTTTCAATAACAACACATCACAACCTTCAATATTTATTATTATCTCCAATATCTCAGGTCTTATAAGGTGTTAACTAGGCCATGTGTGATATTAAACAAAGTATTGTCTAAATATCAAATATGTACCCTATGATATGATTTCATATGTGATCGCATGCATGAGATAAATTGTGGTCATTATATTCATTAATTTTTTTGTTGAAATTATGACAACCATGTAAATAAGGCTAAAGGGGATGTATTTTGTTGGTGTGTAATTTTAAAACTATTGAAATTAAGGCATGTTTAATAATGGATCTTTGTACATTCATTTTTGTCAAGTTGTCATAACAAAAGTATATGGATCACCAATTATGTCAAGAGGAGTGAAAGGTTAAGTTTTATAATAGTTAAATCCAAAAGGTCTTAGTTTATTTAAATAATGAATTTAAATGAAGGAAAAAAAGAATTTAACTTAAAGCTTTAGTTAGTTATGTTGAACTTACCTTTAAGTTTTAATCTTAGTAACATATTGAATTTAACTAAAATTTATAGTCTAGTTAAACATTGAATTTAAGTTACGGTTTTAATTTACTTAAATATTGAATTTAACTTAAAGTTTAGTTAGTTATTAGTGAAGTTGAGATACGAGATTGACGCTTATTAAGTGGGGACAATTTTATTGGCTGGTTATAATTTTAGTTTTTGAATTAATCTAAGGGGTCATGATTAATTTCAACTTTTTTTTCAGACTCTCCATCTCAAGGAGCTATAAGACCCCCTTCTACTAACCAACTAGCATGTGGCAGAAATCAAAGAGGACAAGTAATCAGTTTGAGAGTCATCCAATCAAATCTAAAGGTAAAATATGCAGCAATCATGGAGACTATAATTGGACCCACAAAAAAAGCAACACTAGTTGGACGAATAAGTGGGAAACTAGAGTTAGAGGGTGAGAACAATCCAATTAAAGAATCGAAATCTCTAGGTTATGAGACTACTTGTTTAGAGGGAAAATGATAGAATAATAAGTATACACAAATGAAGAAGGGGAGGAAACCTTTGGATTTCCAACTATGGACTCGACAACAGTGGTACAAATGAAGAATATTCCTCCTTCTATTTTACCACACTTTCACAGAATGGTATTTAATGACCCTGAATATTTCCTCTTTAAATTTGATAGTCTTTGTCATAGCCAAGAGTATTTTAATGATGCATAGAAACTTAAATTGTTTCCTTCCACCCTTAATGATAAACCATTTCATTGGTTCATGGGGTTGGGAGGAAACACAATTTGCACATGGGATGACACAAGTAAGAAATTTTCAAATAAATACCAAGATTATTCCAAATCTAGGGACATAAAAGATGAAATATTTATGATGACACAGAAAGATGATGAAATCCCAGAAGACTATCTCAAAATATTTTTGTATAACCTTCAAATATCTAAGTAGAATAAATTGGATCAAGACACTTTTAAAACCATATTCCTTGGAGGGATCATGGGTGAGTGTAATAATATGCTCAATTTGATGGGATTAGGTGATGTATCTCAACTAAACTTCCAATTAATTTGTGACCTATGTAGGAATTATTCTAGTGGACAAGCTAAAACTGGTAAGGGAATAAGAGATACTCTTTCTAAAGTTTACAAATCAGCTATAATTGGGGTCACTAGGGATGAATTAGGGAATTTGTTAGGCAACTTTAAAATTGACATTCTTGGTACTCTTAGATTATAATTAGTTACTTTACAGGTTAAAAATAAGCAAGAAGAAAATAATGTAGCTTTATCCATCTTTTTATCTAGATGTAGAAAGAGACATCCTTTGAGAGAGTGTCCTCTTAATAACATTGAAATTGTGGTATTTGTATAGAAAATCATCCAACATATATCTACCCCTATTTTATAGGACTTAAGGTAGTATAATAAGGAGACAATGAGACAACATAATGTATTTTCATGATTGCACCAATGATATCTTAGCAGCCTTGACCAATAGGTATGATTTCATATTCGATGCAACATTTTTCTCCTTATTTTTTTAGTAAACATTACACACCCCCATCTTGAACCCCCCTATGCCTTAGCAATCATGACATCTGGGAAAAAGTATAGAGAGGATATCCTTATGGTAATATTAATATTTACTCCTATTCATTGTAGTCACAATATCCCTTACAATTCCAACAACTACAATCACATTATCCTTAGTTACAACAACCATATCCTGCCTAGGCCCAACAACAAGAAGTCGCACCTCACAACAATTGTAGCTACCATCCAGCCAACCACCTTTAATGCCTACTAGCTAGTTCCTAACCCAAATAATAACATAGATCAACTTGTATTTGACACTAAGCTACAACCTTTCCCCACATATTTGATTACTCCGATCGAATTTCAAGATATGCATTTGAGCTCTGAGAAGGTGCTTAAGAAAATATATCCAGTTGTCATCAAGGAAAAAACTAAGTACGAAACTCTCTCTCAATCAAACAATGATGAAACCCAAATAACAAAAACTTCCTGTAATAACTCTACTTGAATTTTTTGGAGAAAATTGCAATTTGGGCAAATTCAGGCTTAACTAGTCATGACTCTAGGGGATTCCAACTGACACCAAATGGTCCCAAATTTGAAATCAAATGGTATGGTGAGTCTTAGGAAATAAAAATATGACCTATGAAAATTTTGTGTTTGAATTCAATCCCCTATAACTTGGTTTGGGTCTAATGAGAGAAAATGCAAATTTCATAGGAAAATGAGGTCAATTTACCCCCAAGGGTGGAGGCCAAATTGGCTTCCCAACTCAAGTACAACCCTACCAAATTTTAGAAAAGAGTATGGGAATGAATATCAGACATAAGGGGATATGATTAATCATGTTTATTATCTCTTCAAACTTATTCTTATGTGCAACATTCATATGACAGCTTTCACTAAAATTGCTTAAATGAAAATGGCATTAATAACTCGATTTTGACACATGAAAAGTAGATTGAATGGTTCAGATAATGACATGAAATATAGATAAAGTATACATAATATAAATGGATTCCATAATGTAATTAAACATCATATAAATTCCTTCATACATATCTGATATACAACTCTTTTAAAATGGAATCCAAATACGTGAAAACTAGTGGTTTAATAGCATGGGAAATGCAAGCTTTTCACATATGGATCACTTAGATTCCGAGTTACAGAGTATATGGACATGAGATTATAGAGACACACATCATATAAAAAATCTTGGGAATCAAATAGAATCATCCAAGCGTAACCACCACTCCAATAAGTGCACCATCACATGAGAGTATGGGGAATGGTGAAGTAGGAATGAGAGAAGGGGGAGATAGATGAGAAATTGAACGGTATGGACCTTTGATCCAAGAGTATATTACATAGTAGATAAAGGAAGAAGTATTCATACATCAAATTAAATCTTACAGGTTAAAATTACTCATCGACAACTTTCCTTCAACTCTTGTTTCATGTGAAACGACCTCCACATGCAAAAGTTATTAAGGTTTGAAGTTTTGACAAATTTGTGTAAAAATGACAAAAAAATTGTTAGCTGAAAAAATATTGTGAATGTAGTGGTTTGTATAGAAAAAATGGTTCGTTTGGAAAAATACGGTTAAATTAGTGGTTTGTATAAAAAATGGTTCGTTTGGAAAAATATGGTTAAAGTAGTGGTTTGTATAATATGGTTAATGTAGTGGTTTGTATAGAAAAAATGGTTCATTTGGAAAAATACGGTTAAAGTAGTGGTTTGTATAAAAAATGGTTCGTTTGGAAAAATACGGTTAAAGTAGTGGTTTGTATAAAAAAATTGGAGTGCATGGGAATCGAAACCATGACCTCCAATCCCACCAAAGTATTCACAAAGATCGCTTACCAACTACCCCATCGGTGTTCCTTGTTATGTAAAGGACACAACTTTTATTTGAAGTTGATTGAAGTTGAACCCATTTAAAGTTTGAAAAAAAGGGCGGGTCGAAGGCTAATGGCCAACACCTAGGCCTTGTGGAGGAGTCAATGTAGAGTTCAGATGTGTATATGCCAAGTCACAATAGAGTCCAAGTCATATGCCAACAATCCAATGCATAATCAAAACCGACGGAGTAAAGCACCAACAAACAAACCAACGCACAAGAATAAGGTGGAGTCAATGGGGATGGATCCCATGAATTTTGTCTAAACATTACATTACCTTACCACTAGTCCAAAGGCCATTCATTGGGTGGAAGGTGGCAGATATTGCTTAATAATTTGCATGCAGGAATATGAGGGCCCAAAAGGGTGTGCGGCCTTCTGACCCGCGCCCCAAAACCGCCCAAATCCACCACCAAAACCACTATAAAATTGTGGTTTGGGCACAATTTTTGAGGGGGGAATAGACCCATTTGCACAGAGTTTGAGGAAATTACATGGAACGATTCCCAAGGTGGTTTTGACACTCTTCCCGAGGTGCTTTTACATAGTTTCCAAGGTGGTTTCATCACACTTCTCGAGGTGGTTTTGCATAGTTCCCGAGGCAGTTTCTACACATATCTCAAGGAATTTTTGGCACATTTTTCGAGTTATGTACAGTCATTAATGGGCACATATCCCAATATGGAATCTGTATTGTTTTGCCTTTTATGCAAGAATATTTTCTCTATTTGTGTGCCAAAGGAGGCCCCTAGAAAACCTAGTCAAGTTTATACTCATTTTTTCTTGACATTTCGAGAGGATCGCAGTGGTGCTATATGTTTTTGCTGGTTACTGACATAAAATAGAAGTGGTTCCATAAACCCATTATTGTAAGCTTAAAAGACTGAATAAGATCGGCCTTCCCATTGGAAGTGTCTTGGAGATGTATCCCAAGAGAGGGTGACCTCCATTATCAACTCTTTTCTATCATTTTCATGGTTTGGTTACTATTTATTTGCTTATGTGTATATGTTTAAGAATGTAAATTTTAGTTTTAAAGCTTGTTTATGAGTAATTGACATATAAAGTGCAAATGCAATTATTAATGGTTAAAAAAGATCCTGAAATTTTTTAGATCAAGTTTGGTATCATATATTAATAACCATTGTAGTATGAGTTTATGTTAACAAGATCTAGGCTAAAGCGAGGTGAAGGTGTACTTGAGACTTTCAATCCAGAAATTGGGCGTGCACATTGAAGAGAGAAAATGGTAGATGAAGGCCACTGAGGAGAAGATGAGAAGGCCTTCCACAAATATTTCTATCAGTTGGAAAACATAGTAGAAAAGTTTTTTGCATATTATTAAGAGAGATTGGAAACAAAGAAAACAAAGAAGGAGCAAGAAAATGATAGTGCTTTGTGAAAAGGAAAAAACCCTTCTGAACCTTCTTCTCCGTCTTCTTATTCCTCTTCTGAAAGTTCCATTATTGCTTCTTCAAACCAAAAGAAACTACCCGAGAAGGCTAAGTCTAATTTACCTTATTTGAAACTTGATATTAAGTTTGATTTCTCCACAGATAATGGTGAACTTAACGCAGAAAAAAATATAATTGGATCAGGAAGATTGAGGTGTATTGAAAGATTTAGAAGCTTGAATATTATAAAGAAAATATCCAATTGGCTACTTTCCATCTTGGAGGCACCGCACTCATTTCTGGTGGGAGAGTAAGACACAGGAAGACCTTCTTACAAAAGGTAAATTTATTTCTTCTTGGTATGAATTTACTGTTGCGTTAAAAAATAAGTTTTATCCATTAGGCTACATATATTAAGCCATGATGTATTGGGAAAACTTAAGGAAAGGTAAAGGTTAGAATGTACAAGAGTACACTCAGGAATTCAAAAAGAGAACTTTGATTTTTGGTATACCTCTTTACACTCAAGAAATTGTTCTCAAGTTTATTGGAGGATTACATAGTTATTTACGTCATACAATACTTATGTTTAATCCTACTAAGCTTGACGAGGTATGTGTGCAAGCTACGCACATTGAGTCCAAATGGAAGAGTGTTCATGATTTTTCTTCAGCTGAATCCGGTCAGTCAAAAGAAGACAAGGAAAAAGGGAAAGGTAAACATGCAACTACGATGAGGAAAGGTGTTGAGAGGCCTACATGCTCGCATTTTCAAAAGAAAGGGCATGAAGAGGAAAAGTGTTGGGTACTGCATCCAATATTGAAACTGAAGTGGTTTAAGGATCGAAAAGGGAAGCAAAAGGACATAGTTATAATTGAGGACCTTGGATCAAATTTCGAGGACGAAAAAAAAGATAACAATTGTAGGTGTGAAAGGTAAATCTATTGTTGGTAATGATTCTAAAATTAGTTCTTCATGTGCTTCTACTTCTAAAGATCATGTCAATTCTAAGGATAGAAAAAGGAATGGATTGTTTCATATAAGGGTGATTACAGAACAAACTAAGATTGACACAATCATATATAGTGGATCCCAAGCTAATCTCATTTCAGAAGAAGTAGTTAAGTAGTTTGGATTAAAAACAAAATCACACAAGAAACCTTATCCATTAGGTTGGGTTTGCAAAGATAAAATATTACAAGTAACAAAACAATGTGATCTAAAATTTGCAATAACATCTAAGTTTATAGATGAAGTTGAATTTATGTGATTCCACTAGATATCTATGGAATTGTGTTGGGTAGTCTGTACTTATATGATCGAAAAGCAATATTCTATAGAGAACATAATTAGTATCACTTGTTTAAATAAGGAATTGAGTACATAGTGCATTCACATTCATTTAAAAATGACAATTTATTGGGCACTACACAACAACTAAAAAGGGTTGTTAATGCAAGTCGGAATTTGACACTTATGGCTATGCAATGTAAGGAGAAAAAGAATCATACACATGAAAAGGAAGTTTCATTTCACGACAATCCATATGTTATGGTTGAAAGTGTTTCTATGGTAAAAAATTAGCATGATATGGGTACAATCTCTTTCAAATGTTCAATTTTTATATCAAAATTTCTATTGATCAACAATTTATGGTGGGTTTCGAAAAATTTGAATGAAAATTTGATTAAAAAAGGGATTAATGTACTTAAAATGTCAGTGCAGTGTTGATTGTTTTTATGGCAAGTTAGATCTACAGGTTCTAGGAAGACTGGACAAGTGAGACGAACATGTCCTCACTTGAATTCTAGATGAAAATATGCCTTTGGCGGTCCAAAAGCTTCCTAGTGGGAAGCTTTGATCCAAGATGATATTCCATATTCGGTAAAGGTATAAGTATACACCAAATTAAATATTATAGGGTAAAATATACCATCGACATCTTTCCATCAACACTTGTTTCGCGTGAAATGACCTCTAGATGCAAAAGTTATTAAAGTTTGAAGTTTCGACAAATTTGTGTAAAAATGACAAAAAAATGGTTAATGTACTGGTTTGTAAAAAAATGTGGAGTGCATAGGAATAAAACCCATGACCTCCAAGCCTGCCAAGGTCTTCACAAAGCTTGCTTAACCAACTGCCTCGTCGATGTTCCTTGTTATGTATAGGACACAACTTCTATTTGAAGTTTAACCCATTTAAAGTTTGAAAAAAAGGGCGAGTCAAGGAATAATCCCTCGACCCATATGTAATGGCCAACATGGAGGCCTTGTGGAGGAATCAACACAAAGTTCAAATACCAACAAACCAATGGTTTTGGCATGCTTCTCGAGGTGGTTTTACACATTTTCCAAGGTGGTTTCAACATGCTTCTTGAGGTGGTTTTACACAGTTCCCAAGGCAGTTTTTGCACAAATCCTGAGGAAGTTTTGGCATAGTTATTGAGGTCCATACAATAATTAATGGGCATGGATCTTGAGGTGGAATCCATTTTATTTTGTCTTTTATGCAGGCATAGTTTCTTGATTTGTGTGCTAGAGGAGGCCTTAGGAAAAACTTGTCGAGTTTATACTCATTTTTTCTCAAAATTTTAAGAGGATCACAGTGGTGTTGTCTATTTTTGTTTATTACTGACAGGAAATAGAAGTGGTTCCAGAAACACATTATTATAATCTTTGACAACTGAATAAGATCAGCCTTCCCATTGGAAGTGGCCTAGAAATGTATCCCAGGAGAGGGTGAAATCAGTTATCAGCTCGTGTCTATCATTTTCATGGTTTGCTTACTATTTAGTTGCTTATGTGTGTCTGTTTAAGCATTTAAATTTCAGTTTTAAAGCTTGTTTATGAGTAATTGACATATAAAGTTCACATGCAATTATTAAAGGTTAAAAAATATCCTGAAAATTTTCAAATCAACCTTCAACCTGCAAATAAAACACCTTCATTTAGATCTAATGAGAGGTTTGAATGGCCTCTCCATAAACAAAAATGGAAATAAACCCAACTCCCTCAAAATTGGTTCACAAGCACAGAGAATAAACACTCACCATGCAATGGATAAGCAAAATCTCTCCAAAATGACAAAGGTTAATTAACAAATGATCAAAAGTTGTTATCCTTCCTCAATAAACCCTTTTATTAACTTAATGAGGCCTCCTAATGTTGAATTTCCCTTCATAGGATTCCACCAACTCATCTTAGTGGTTTAGTAACTCCTATGACACTTGTCTTCTCCTTCATGCTCCACTTCTTTCCCCAATTCAAATGGTAGACTCTAACTCCCAAATGAACCCTCTCGGTGGATATTTTTAGCCTTGTCATGCTATACTTGTCATATTCTTGCAACCAATTCTAAATTTGTCATAGAAGCTTCCATCATCTGTTTTCATAGAGTGCATGGAATCTCCTTCAAAGTGGAACACATTATCTTTTTAGTCTCTTCCTCTTCCATGGGAGTTACTCTCCTCTACTAATTATAATTCCTTGTCTCATGATATCCGATGTGAAACCACATCACCCTCCAATAACGTTACATTCCCCATGGATTCGAATTTGAATGAAGGCCATGCCAAGTGTGTGGGGGGAATCTAGCCACCCAAGGACTCTTTAAGCCTCCAATTGTCTCCATGAACTAATGCCACCTTATTTTATTAACATTTATTATTTATGTGACCCAATTAATGTGAATATGGTTTACTAAGATCCTTTCGGGTCCCATAGCTCCCTTATTACAAAATTTATGCCTCCACCTCAACCTAGGGAACTAGTAGGTTGGTGAAACATTGTTTTCAAGTAGTATTATTTGGATGGGGACATGAAAGTCCTCCCAACCCAATATGAATTGTCCTCGAGCAATTCCAATTTTGGATTCTACAAAAAAAATTTCATCTTCCCAAGTGGTTTCCTCACTAGGAAAATCCTTCGATTGTACTAAGTATTCCTTTATAGTTCTTCTCCTTAGATTTATTTCCCTTGTCTTCACTATTCTTTATAGAAGGATAATGAGTTGTCCTTCATCATCCAAGGGAGGTAATGTTTCTGAAACTGAAATATATTTCCCTATCACCTTTTTAATACACGAAACATGAAATACAGTATGGATTTTACTTCCTTTTGGAAGTTCCATTTCATATGCCACTTCTCCAACTTTTCGAACCAATTTGTAGGGACCATAAAACATTGGTTTGAGATTTTTTGAACCTTTTCATTTTAACGAGGTTTGTTTGTATGGATTCAACCTCCAATAAACCAATTAATACACTTGGAAATGTCTCTCCACTCTATGTTGATCTGCATATTATTTTTGTTGGTTTTGGGAAACCTACAAGTTATCTTTCAAAACCTTCAAAATATATTGAATTTATTCAATCCAGTACTTAGATTTTGGAGCTATACTACCACCAAATATGTGGTAAATAAAAATGGATGCATCATAACCACAAATTGATTTGAAAGGATACATGCCAATGGGCATATGAAAAGTATTATTATAGCAAAACTCACCCAAATGCAACCATTTGATCCATGTTTTTTGCTTCCCACTAACATAGTTCCTCAAGTAACCTTCCAAACATTAATTCACCCTCTCTGTTTGGCCATTAGTTTGTGTATGATAGCTTGTGTTAGGAGTCAAGTTTTTTCCCACCATCTTGAAGAGTTCTTTCCAAAATGAACTCAAAAATCTGTTATCTCTATCACTAACAATGCTCTTGGGAATCCCATGCAATCTGAAAACTTCTCTAAAGAATAGCTCGACCACTTGTGCAGCAGTGAAGGATGTATTAGTAACAAAGAAATGATAAAATTTAGTCAATCTATCCACCTCTACAAATATGCAATCCTTACCAAGTACTTTGGGTAAACCAGTGATGAAATCTATGGAAATGCTCTCCCATTTTTGTTCTTGTATAGGCAAGGGATGCAAGAGACCAACTAGATGATTGTGATATACTTTGTTTTTCTGACATGTTGGGAACTCATTCACATATTTCAGAACATAATTATTCTACCCCTTTCAAGAGAATATTCCTCTCAACATTCTATAATGTTTGAAGAAGCCAGGGTGGCCTGCTAAAGGATAATCATGAGCACGATTTGAAATTTTTTGCTTTAAGCTCGAATGAGGGACCAAATAGATTCTATATTTTTAGTATATGATTCCCTCCAACACATTATACCTATCATCATGGTTATTCCCATAAAAAATTTCACAAGCAAACTTATCCTTGGCATATTCTACTTCTAATATTATAGCTTTCCAATCTTCTACAACATCCATTAGAGAAATAGAGGGTCTTCTAGATAAGGAATCTACTACCACATTATTCTTTACCTTTACATATTCAATATCAAAATAAAATTCGTGAATCTCACTCACCCACTTTTCTTGCCTTTCATTTAGATCCTTTTGAGTGAGGACGTATCTTAGGCTATTATGGTCAGTCTTGACCACAGACTTGTTTCCCAACAAGTATTGTCTGAACTTGATCAAAGCAGGCATGATGACTAAAATTTATTTGTCATAAATAGAGGAAATCATCTCATGTGGTTGTATATTCTTAATATGGAAAGCTATTGGGTGTTTTCCTTGCTTTAAGACTGCTCTAATTCCCTCCCCTGATGCATCACACTCCAAGACAAATGGTTATAAAAGCCAAGTAATTCAAAAATATGACAATTACTCATTACCTATTTCATTCTTTGGAAAGATTTTTCAGGCTCTTCATGCCATTGGAAAGCATATTTCTTTTTCAAGTTAGTGAGAGGTGAAGTAATTTGGGAGAACCCCCTCACAAATTTCCTATAGGGTACAAATCCCAATGAATCCCCTCAATTCAGTGGGATTTTTGGGACGTGGCCATTCAATAATGACTTTTATTTCCTCCAAGTGCTCCTTTACGCTAATGACTTTATTTTCACTAATGATGTTTCCAAGAGACAAAATTTATGTCAACCCAAACTCACATTTTGACAGCTTAGCAAACAAATATTGTTCATGCAGAATTTTTAGGACAACTTCTAGATGATGCAAGTGTTCCTTCCATATCTTAATGTAAATAAGAATATCATCAAATAAAACTAGTACAACCTTATGAATTTTCAAATGAAATATATTGTTCATGCATGATTGAAATGCGGCAGGAGAATTTGTTAAGCCAAAAGGAATGGCAAGGAAATTAAAGTGACCGTAGTGACATCTGAAAGCATCCTTTGGTATGTCTTCCTCCCTCATTCGAATTTGATTATAACTAGATATAATGTCAATATTTGAGAAGAAGTTGGATCCCTGGAGCTCATACATGAGTTCATCAATCCTTGGAATGGGATATATATTCTTCATTGTATTCTTTTCAATGCTCTAAATTCAATGCACATTCTTAAGGTTTAATCCTTTTTCTTCACCATGACAACTGAAGAAGCATAAGGGCTTGTACTAGGTCTTATGAGACCCAATTCCAAGAGTTCTTTAATGGCCTTTTCAATCTCATATATAAACCTTTTGGAGTGTCTATAGGGATTCATTTTTAGAGGTTGGGTCCCTATTTCTAATTCAATGGTATCCTCCACCCCTATGTTAGGTAGCCTTCCTAGAGGAAGGTCTCAAAAAACCTTCTCATAGTTACTCAACAACTGTTTTATATCCTTGGGATGTTTGAAAACATTCAAGTGAGGCTTGGGATATGTGATCAAACATTCAACAACCCATTCAATGTCCCCATGCCTCAAGATATACCTCATACTATGAGAGGACACCACTTGATGAGGGTAAGTGTGCATTCCTCTCAACAAGATAAGTCTCCCTTTCGAATTTTTGAACCTCATCTCAGGGACATGGTACTTCACTATATAATCCCCTATAGAATATAAACATTGGACTCCCAAAACCACATTTGTATCAACCACATCCACTACATAGAATTTATCAGTTACAATGTAATTTCCTATTGTAACTTGAAGCTTTGGAATCCATTTGGGACAGTCCATAGAATTGTTACCTAGGATGATGACCGTGAAGCCTTCAAAAGTTTCAGTAGGTATATTTTTCCTTTCCACCAAGGCTTGATAAATGAATTTATGAGTGGCCCCTCCTTCAACTAGCATTGTAACCCTTTGGCCGTGTATGGCGTTGTTGAATCTAAGTGTGTGAAATTGAGGCACACCTAAAAGTACTACCGTTTTTCCTTTCTCAAAAGAGGGATGCTATTCTTCTATTGTCTCATATCCCTCTTCTTTGGCTACAAAATGTACTTCCTCCAAATCATCCTCCTCATATTCAGAGAATACTTCAATGTAGAGTTCCTTCCCCTTAGCACACCTATGTCCAGGAACCCAAGGCTACTGGCAAGTGAAGCACAATTTATTCCTCTTGAGTTCTTATTTGCTTGGCCCCTCCTTATTATCCTTGACAAAATATTCATTTTCCATGGTTTCCTCCCTTATTTTAATTTGGAAGGAAAATTAGGATTAGGGGGGATACCGAGTCCTTGACAACACATTCTGCAGATCTCTTGTCAAATTTATGGCATCCTTTAATGTAGATGTATTTTGGGATTTCACCATCCCTTTCAAAGGTTTTTCCAACCCCTCAGTGTATAGTATATCCAACCAATCCATATATATATCATAAACCATCACTGAGAGCTTCCAAAATTCCAAAATATAGGCTTCAGGGGTCTCATATTGTTTCAACTGTGCCAATTCTTTGAAAGGAACTTCATGGTATTTCCTATCAAATATCTCCAGTAATTCCTTGAAAAAATATTAATAGGATGAAATATGATCATGTCCCAAGGTATTAAGACCATGGAACCATCAATCATTGGTTTCTCCGTCAAGATGTAGAATGGTCATTTTCAATGCATCCTCTTTCAACCATAGGATTCAACTGGAAATACACATCTAGTTTTTGTATCCAAGAACCGACATACATTTGGGAAGAGCCATAAAAGGAAGGAATAGTTACCTTTCCGATGGTATACTTCAATTCCTTATTTATAAAAGGTTTCCTATCCCCATTTCCTACATACTTGAGATTACTAGAGACCTTGAAGAACTGATCGAAAGGGAGGATTTTTCTACATTCTTCACTTAGTTGTTACCACTCATATATTTCTTCCTTCATGTCATAAGGAGAGTAAATGTTCTATTTATATTATAAACTTAGTAATTTTAGTTCTGGTCTGATTCTTGAAGTCATAGCGTTGATTGTGAGGTTCAGTCTCCGAGAAAATAGTTTACCCATAGGTCTTCTTCTCTTCATGATGTGAACTATTATTACTCCCTGCTGCCAGCTTGCCCCCAAGTTGCTTAGACAACAATTTGAGCCCTTGCATAATATGCTTGTTCATATCACCAAAATATGACTTTATGAATGTCTTAAATTATTCCTTATCCTTCCATAACTTCAATTCCTAGTTTATCCTTAAACACCACTAAAGCAAAATTGACTTATTCACCTTCTTCTCTTCCACTGAGAATGTATTTAGTTTCAGTCTCTAATGGAGGGAGATAATCATCAGGAAACATGCATAGTGAGCTTAAACATATTCCAATACCATGCTATGATACCACTATAATAACCCTACCTGAAATTTTTTGGAGAAAAGTGTAATTTGGGCAAATTTGGGCCTAACTAGTAATGACTCTAGGGAGTTCCACTTGACACCAAATAATCCCAAATTTGAAATTAAATGGTATGGAAAGTATTAGGACATACCAATATTACCTATACACACTTTGGGTCTGACTTCAAGCCTCTGCAACTTGGTTTTGGGATAATGAGAGAAAATGCAATCTTCTTAGGAAAATGAGGTTAAATCCCCCCCAAGGGTGGATGCCAAATTGGATTCCCAACTCAAGTATGACCCTACAAAATTTAAGAAAAGATTATGGGAATGAATATAAGACATCATGGTATTTCATTAATCATGGTTATTATCTATGCATAATTATTATAATGTGCAACATTCATATGACAACTTTCAATGAAATTTCTTAAGGGAAAATGACATTAATAGCTCAATTTTGACATACCCAAAGTAGATTGAATGGTTGAGATAATGACATGAAACATAGATACCATATAAAGATTAATTTTTTCCCCAAAATAGTTAAACATCAAATAATATCCTTCATACAGATCTGATATACAACTCTTTCAAAATGGAATCCAAATACATGAAAGCTAGTGGTTTAATAACATTGGAAATGAAATATTTTCACATATGGATTAATTAGATTTTAAGTTATAGAGTATACGTACATGAGCATACAAATACATACATATAATAACCAATGTTGGGAGTCAAATATACTCATCCAAGCACAAGCACCACTCCAACAAGTGCGCCATTACATGAAAGTGCGCCATTACATGAGATTATGGGGAATGATGAAGTAGGAATGAGAGAAGGGGGAGATAGATGAGAAATAGAACTGTATGGACCTTAAAATGCAACTAAAATACCTTAATTCATCTCAAATTATAGGTTTTAATTTCCTCTCCATCAACCAACTTGGAAAGGAATTCAACTCCCTGAAAATTGCTTCACAAGCAAGGAGAGTGAACATTCACCGTGCAATGGACAAGCAAAATCTCTCCAAAATGCCAAAGGACAATTAAAAAATGATCAAAATTTGTTCCACTTCACAAATACATCCTTTTATTAACTTCATGAGTCTTTTTCAGGTCGATTTTCGCTCCACAGGCTTCCTCCAACTCATCTTAGTGGTTTAGTAACTCGTATGACACTTGTCTTTTCCTTCATGCTCCAATTCTTTCCCCAATTTGAAAGGATTCATCTAAATCCCAAATGCACCCTCTTGGTGGATATTTTTAGAATTGTCATGTAATATTTGTCATAGGTATGTAATCAAGTTTGAATTTTTCATATTTGTCATAGAATCTTCATCATTTGTTGTCATAGAGTGCATGGAATCTCCTTCCAAGTGGCACATGTTGTATTTTTAGTCTCATCCTTTTCCATGGGTGTTACTATCCTCTATTAATTCAAATTCATTGGCTCATGATATGCTATGTGACACCACATCACCCTCCAACAATGTTACATTACCCATGGATTAGAATTTGAATGAAGGCCATGCCAAGTATGTGGGGGGAATCTAGCCACCCAAGGACTCCTTAAGCCTCCAATTTCCTCCATGAACCAATGACACCTTATTTTCTTAACATTGATTATTTTGGTGACCCAATTTAATGTGAATATGGTTAACTAAGGTCCTTTTGGGTCCCGTAGCTCCCTTATTACAAAATTTATGCCTCCGCCTTAACCTATGGAGCTAGTAGGTTGGTGAAACATCTCTTGCAAGTAGTCTTATTTGGATGGGGGCATGACACTTCCTCTTTGAACATAGAGAAGCCTCAAGTATTTATATCTCCTCCCTATTTAGAAAGGTTTAATTAGAATAAGCAAATAGTCCGCTTTGAATTTGATTTAGTCATTGAGTCGAGGCATATTTGTGTCAAATTCCCTTGCTCCAAGCCATAAAGGATATCCTCATCCATGCCAAAACAATTAGGGAATTATTTCTTGAAAATATAGGAAGGAAGAAATCAAATCCAACAACTATTCAATTTATTGGAAAATCAACAGATTTGATATCAAAACAAGTTTTCATGAGCAAACATGTAGATCATGGCACCCCTGTTGTTTCTATCCATATCATTAATATCCTCATACTGAACACATCATGTATAGACCTAGGAGTTTTAATCAACATCATGACCAAAATAACCATGGAGCAATTACAATTAGACAATCTTTGGCCTAGATCCACAATCATGGAATTAGCAAACATATCTAAAATAAAACCTAACGGTGTAGTAGATGGCATTGTTGTTTCCTTATATTTTTGGTAGTATCCTATTGATTTTGTTGTTTTACAGCCTAAATCTCATTTAGAAGGACACCCGTTAATATCGGGGGGGATCATTCTTAGCCACTGCAAATGCATTTATTAATTGTAGGTTTGGGGATATTATTATCCTGCATGGAGATTCAGTAAAAAAGGTAACTCTTTATCCACATGCAAAGTCTTTAACTAAGATAGCAGACACTCTATGGATTGATAATGCAAATAATAATGATGGGTTTATACAACATGTTTATACCATATACCAAGCTATGAACTTTAAGGAGAACATTGAAGAGAACCAACTTCATAAATTTATTGTTAACTCGAACCTTTCTCAATATTATGGTTTCTATTATCTCTCTTTTGATCATATCTTGAGCACAAAATTTCAAGAAAATTATGACCTAGATAAGTTATCATCACTATGTAATCCTATATCATCCATAAACACAATTTAAAATTCCTTGCCTACCCCTTTCGAAATCAGTATAGGAAACTTTCAAAATATCAATTCTACAATTGATAGATATCAATAAGAACAATTGGTTAAGGCGCTACATGGATATTTTGTTGCATTTCCATGGGAGCACAATGATATGAAATATATTCATCATTATGCTTGCATTCATCATACTTATATTTGTGAAAATTCCCAACCTATCCGACAGGCTCAACTATGCATGAATCTAGCTTCCAAGAGATTGTAAAGGAAGAGTTGCAAAAGTTGCTTAATGCTAAATTCATCTGCCCCATTTCAGATAGTTAATGGGTTTCACCCCTAGTCATAGTTCCTAAAAAAAATGGTAAGCGGTGTATTTGTATTGACTTTTGAGAATTTAACAAAGGCAATTTAAAGGAATATTCCCCTCTTCCATTGATTGATCAGGTCACACCCTATCTAGGAAAAAGTATTTGTCTTTTATTGATGGTTTTAGTGGATACAACTTGATTCAAATTACAGTAGAATATCAAGACAAAACCACTTTTACATGTCCATGGGATACATTTTCTTAGAGTGATACCTTTTGGATTGTGTAATGAACTAGCTACATTTTAACGAGCAGTATTGGGTGTTTTCTCTTATTTGATTCATGAATGTGTTGAGGAATATATGGATGATTTCAATGTTTATGGTGACTCTTTTAAAGAAGCATTAGAGAATATTAGTATTTTTTTATCAGATTCCATGCCAGTAAACTTGTGCTAAGTAATGAAAAATGTTTTAAGTTGCTAACTGAAGGAATTATCCTTGGTCACCATATCTCTTATGCATGAATTAGAGTCGACCATGCAAATTTTGAAGTCCTTTTAAAGCTTCTAGTACCGAAGACCCCAAAGAATGCAAGTCATTATAAGTGTTTCACATAAAATTTCATAAGAATAGTTGCTTCTCTGTTTAAATTACTTGATAAATATGTTCATTTCTTTTGGGATTCTCATTTTCAAAATGTATTTGGAACACTAATAGAAAATTTTTCTACAACACCAATCTTAAGGAGCCCAAATTGGTTTTTCCTTTTTCACATATCAACGTATGCTTCTAAAAATACTCTTGGAGAAATGTTGGGACTAAAAGAGATTCAACTCACCTATTCCATGTATTTCATCAGTAAAAATTTAACTCAAGTCGAGCTAAACTACACAATCACAAAGAAAGAATTATTGGCAGTTGTACATGCCATAAACAAATTTAGGCATTACATAACTGGCTATGATTTTTTTATCCACACCAATCATTATGGTATCACATATCACATGGATAAACCTATCACAACTGGTGGAATAATGAGATGGGTCTTATTATTATAGGAATTCAATATCATTATTTTATATAAACCTAGATGAGAAAAATTGGCAACATATTTTCTTTCTAGGATTCATAATGAAGGTGAAATCATTTCTGTATATGATAATTTTCTCGATGAACATTTATTCACAATATCTACTAAGTCCCCTTGGTTTGTCGATATTTCTAACTATTTGGATATAGGAAAGTTACCACACCATCTCTCATATAGGGAAAAATAGAATACCATCAAGATGGGTGCTACACATTTATGGTATAGAGGAGATCTCTTCCATACTGGACCAGGCCTTATTATCCGATTTTGTGCATAAGAAGATAATATGTTAGACACTTTGAAGGCATGATATAGGTGGAGGCCACTTAGATGACAAAAGAACTACCTATAAATTCTTGCACCTTGGGTATTATTGGTCGGTTCTCTTCAAAGATGCCAAGAATTAAGTTAGAACCTATGGCAATGGTCAGTGGATGGGTCAACCAATATAGTTACCTGAGATTCCCATTTCATACAGTTAATGGGTTTCACCCCTAGTCATAGTGCCCAAAAAAAATGGTAAGTGGTGTATTTGTATTGACTTTTGAGAATTTAACAAAGGAAATTTAAAGGAATATTCCCCTCTTCCATTGATTGATCAGGTCACACCCTATCTAGGAAAAAATAATTTTCTTTTATTGATGGTTTTAGTGGATAAAACCAGATTAAAATTACACTAGAATATCAAGACAAAATCACTTTTACATGTCCATGGGATACATTTTCTTACAGAGTGCTAACTTTTGGATTGTGTAATTCACTAGCTACATTTAAACGAGCAGTATGGGTGTTTTCTCTTATTTGATTCATGACTGTGTTGAGGAATATATGGACGATTTCAATGTTTATGGTGACTCTTTTAAATAAGCATTAGAGAATATTAGGAATTTTTTATTAGATTCCATGCCACTAAGCTTGTTCTAAGTAATGAAAAATGTTTTAAGTTGCTAACTGAAGTAATTCTCCTTGGTCACCATATCTCTTATGCATGAATCAAAGTCAACCATGCAAATATTGAAGTCCTTTTAAAGCTTCCAGTGCTGAAGACCCCAAAGAATGCAATAAATTTCCTAGGGAATACAAGTCATTATAAGTGTTTCGCATAAAAAATCATAACAATAGTTGCTTCTCTATTTAAATTGCTTGATAAATATGTTCATCTCTTTTGGGATTCTCATTTTCAATTTTTTTTTAAACACTAATAGAAAAACTTTCTACAACAACAATCTGAAGGGGCCCAAATTGGTTTTTCCCTTTTCACATATCAACATATGCTTCTGAAACTACCCTTGGAGCAATGTTAGGACAAAAAGAGAATTAACTCACCTACTCCATGTATTTCATCAGTAAAAATTTAACTCACGTCGAGCTAAACTACACAATCACAAAGAAAGAAATATTGGCAGTTGTACATTCCATAAACAAATTTAGGCACAACATAACTGGCTATGAGTTTTTTTATCCAAACCAATCATTATTCTATCACATATCACATGGATAAACCTATAACTAATGGTGGAATAACCAGATGGTTCTTATTATTATAGGAATTCAATATCATTATTTTAGATAGACATAGATGAGAAAAATTGGAGAAGATTTTCTTTCTAGGATTCGTATTGAAGGTGAAATCATTTCTGTAGATGATAATTTTCCCGATGAACATTTATTCACAATATATACTAACTCCCATTAGTTTGTTGACATTTCTAACTATTTGGATATAGGAAAGTTACTACACCATCTCTCATCTAGGGAAAAACATAATACCATCGAGATGGGTGCTACATATTTATGGAATATAGGAGATCTCTTCCATACTGGACCAAACTTGATTATCCGATTATGTGTATAAGAAGATGATATGTTAGACACTTTAAAGGCATGATCTAGGTGGAGGCCACTTATATGAAAAATAAATACCTATAAATTCGTTCATCTACTGTATTGTTAGTCAATTCTCTTCAAAGATGCCAAGAATTATGTCAGAACTTATTGCAGCGGTTATGTGAAATGCCTTTGTAACCTTAGGTACTTATAAATCCTTTTGAGAAATGGGCCCTAGATTTCATAGGTATGGTCACTCTAATGTCAAGGAATAATAGGTATATCCTGGTATGTACAAATTATGTTAATAAATGGGTAGAAGCTAAAACTCTCTTCTAAGCAACTGAATAATCAGTAGTGGCCTTTTTGTTTGAAGATAATTTTACACGATTTGGTCTCCCCAAAGAAATTATTACAAATCAGGGATCACAATTCACATTAAATCTTGTTCAGTCTGTCACACAACATTACTAGATCAAGCACAGAAAGTCTTCTCCATACCATCCATATGACAATCAAAAGGTGGAATCTACCAATAAGGCCTTGGAATCTATATTGGCTATGAAAGTGTAGTTCCATCACTAATTTGGGTAGATCGACTTCTAGAGGCATTATGGGAATACATGACCACTTGGACAAATACAACTGGGTCTACACCTTATGAAATAGTATATGGTAATTAGGTTCTTCTCCTAATTGAATTTCATGTGAAGAATTTCATAAAAACAATACAATTAGGAATGGATCTGTCAGATGATTATTTGTGTACTAAGCATCTGCCAAACTTGATAGTAGCTTCA
Source organism: Pseudotsuga menziesii (assembly GCA_001517045.1). NCBI lineage: Eukaryota > Viridiplantae > Streptophyta > Pinopsida > Pinales > Pinaceae > Pseudotsuga > Pseudotsuga menziesii. The sequence continues at coordinate 430,616 of LPNX010584317.1, forward strand.
TCATCCATCATTCTTCAATGTTTCCAAGGGTTGCTTGATATTTTAATGTTTACCAAAATTTTTGTAATAGTCATTTTGAGGCTCATTTGAGGTATGTATTCAAGTGGTCTGTTCAGTATTCAAGTTTTTTTAGAATCGTACCTTCAACAACATTCAAATTAGATCCTCCAACAACCCAAGTATTTGATTCTAGATCCAATGACAACAATAATATTTTCTAAGTTTTCATTCATAAACAACAATAAAATGTTCTTCCAAAGGTTCATAATTCAAGTTATAGGCATCCCCATCTCTCCTCATGATCATAATAACAAGACTTTAGTAAACTCCTTATGTTTTTGCCCATTCAAGATCAAGGACCAAGTAAAGGTTATTGAGGTAAAAACAAATTTTAAATCTATTTTGTTTGTAAAAAATATGGAATTATATGGGATGAATTAATAAGCTTCTTGACTACCTAAACCTTATGCTATCACCTTCCAATTTATTATCCTTTAATCTATATCACTTTACACCCAAATCAACATATACCATCAATTCAACCAATCTTATTAATATCATCTTATGATGACTTCACACCTTAATAACAATATATTTAATTTTTCTTGCCATCATTACCTTGTCACCTCCATTAAAATCACAAATAATTATACTCAATGGGAGTTAAAATCGACCATATTTGACATGACTTTCACATGATCTACTACTATGCCCATGCACAGTATCCTTATATCTCTACCTCATACCATTCCTCACTTCACCATACTATAATATTACATCCAAATACTTATGTTATATACTACTATTCCCACTGTAATAACCCTACTTGAAATTTTTGGAAAAAAGTGTAATTTGGGCAAATTTGGGCTTAACTAGTAATGAATCTGGGGGGTTCCAATTGACACCAAATAATCCCAAATTTGAAATGAAATGGTATGCTGAGTATTAGGACATACAAATATTACCTATAAATAATTTGGGTCTGAATTCAATCCTCTACAACTTGGTTTGGGGCTAATGAGAGAAAATTCAAATTTCCTAGGAAAATGAGGTCAAATTCCCCCCAAGGTGGAGGCCAAATTGGCTTCCCAACTCAAGTATGACCCTAAAAAATTTAATAAAAGAGTATGGGAATGAATATAAGACATAATTGGATTTCGTTAATCATGGTTATTATCTCTGCAAACTTATTATAATGTGCAACATTCATATGACAACTTTCAGTGAAATTGCTTAAGGGAAAATGACATTAATAACTCGATTTTGACACATGAAAAGTAGATTGAATGGTTCAGATAATGAAATGAAAAATATATACCATATAAATCTTACAAATGGATTCCCCAACATAATTAAACATCAAATAAATTCGTTCATACGTATCTGATGTACAACTCTTTCAAAATGGAATCCAAATACATGAAAACTAGTGGTTTAATAGCATGGGAAATGGAAGATTTTCACATATGGATTAATTATATTTCGAGTTACAGAGTATACAAACATGATAGTACAGATCCATACATAATATACCCAATTTTTGGAATCAAATATACTCATCCAAGCGCAAGCACCACTCCAACAAGTGTGCCATCACATGAGAGTATGGGGAATGATGAAGTAGGAATGGGAGAAAGGGGATATAGTTGATAAATAGAACTGTATGGAACTTAAAAATGAAACAAAAAACACCTTAATTCATCTCCATTGATAGGTTTTAATTTCCTCTCCATCAACCAACTTGGAAAGGAATCCAAATCCCTCAAAATCGGTTCACATGGAGGGAGAGTGAACACTCACCATGAAATGGACAAGCAATAGCTCTCCAAAATGCCAAAGGACAATTAACACATGATCAAAATTTGTTCCATTTCATCAATACATCCTTTTGTTAACTTCATGAGGTATTTCAAGGTCAAATTTCCCTCCATAGGCTGCCTCCTACTCATCTTAGTGGTTTAGTAACTCCTATGATAGTTGTCTTCTCCTTCATGCTCCAATTCTTTCCCCAATTCGAAAGGATTCCTCTAAATCCAAAATGCACCTTATTGGTGGCTATTTTTATCCCTGTCATGTAATATTTGTCATAGGTCTGCAATCAGGTTTGAATTTGTCATATTTGTCATAGAATCTTCCATCATTTATTGTTATAGAGTGCATGGAATATCCTTCAAAATGGCACACGTTGTCTTTTTAGTCTCTTCCTATTTCATGGGTGTTACTATCCTCTACTAATTCGAATTCCTTGTCTCATGATATGACATGTGACACCTCGTCACCCTCCAAGAACGTTACATTCCCCATGGATTCGAATTTGAATGAAGGTCATGCCAAGTATGTTGGGGGAATCTAGCCACCCAAGGACTTTTTAAGCCTCCAATTATAGCCATGAACCAATGCCACCTTATTTTCTTATGATTTATTATTTATGTGACCCAACTTAATGTGAATATGGTTAACTAAGGTCCTTTTGGGTCCCATAGCTCCCTTATTACAAAATTTATGCCTCCACCTTAACCTAGGTAACTAGTAGGTTTGTGAAACATTTATTGAAAGTAGTCTTATTTGGATAGGGGCATGACACTTCCTATTCGAACATAGAGAAACCTAAATAATTTATATCTTCTCCCTATTCGAAAAGGTTTAATTTGAATAAGCCAATAGTCTGCTTTGAATTTGATTTAGTCACTGAGTCGAGGAATATTTGTGTCGAATTCCCTTGCTCCAAGCCATAAAGGATATCCCTGTCCATGCCAAAATGGTTAGGGAATTATTTCTTGAAAATATAGGAAGGAAGAAAGCAGATCCACAACTGTTTAATTTATTGGAAGATCAACAGATTTGGTATGAAGACAAGTTTTCATGAGCAAACATGTAGATCATGGCACCCTTGTTGTTTCTATCCATATCATTAAAATCCTCATCCTGAAAACATCATTGATAGACCTAGGAGTTGTAATAAACATCATGTCCAAAATCAACATGGATAAATTAAAATTAAACAATATTTGGCCTAGACCCACAATCATGGAATTTGCAAACATATCTAAAATAAAACCTAACGATGTATTAGATGACATTGTTGTTTCCTTAGATTCTCGATAGTATCCTATTGATTTCGTTGGCTTACAACCTAAATCACATTTAGGAGGACACCCATTAATCTCGGGGGGGAGGGGGGGTGACCATGCTTAGTCACTGCAAATGCATTTATTAGTTGCAGGTTTGGGGATATGATTATCTCACATGGAGTTTCAGTAAAAAAGGTAACTCTTTATCCACCTACAAAGTATTTAATTGAGATAGAAGACACTCTATGGATTGATAATGCAAACACTAATGATGGGGTTATGCAACATGTTTATACCATATACCAAGCCATGAAATTTAAGGAGAACATTGAAGAGAACCAACTTCATAAATTTATTGTTCACTCAAATATTTCTCAATATTATGGTTCGTATTATCTCTCTTTCGATCATATCTTGAGCACACAATTTCAAGAAAATTGTGACCTAGATAACTTATCATCACCATGTAATCCTATATCATCCGTAAGCACAATTTAAAATTCCTTACATACCCCTTTCGAAATCAGTATAGGAAAATTTCAAAATATCAATTCTACACTTGATAGATCTCAACAAGAACAATTGGTTAAGGTGCTACATGGATATTTTGTTGCATTTGCATGGGAGCACAATTATATGAAATATATTCATCATGATACTTGCATTCATCATATTTATATTTGTGAAAATTCCCAACCTATCTGATAAGCTCAACTATGCATGAATCTAGCTTCCAAAGTGATTGTAAAGGAAGAGTTGCAAAAGTTGCTTAATGCTAAATTCATCTGCCCCATTTCAAATAGTTAATGGGTTTCACCCCTAGTCATAGTGCACAAAAAAAATGTTAAGTGGTGTATTTGTATTGAATTTTGAGAATTTAAAAAAGGCAATTTAAAGGAATATTCCCCTCTTCCATTGATTAATCATGTCACACCCTATCTAGGAAAAAGTATTTCTCTTTTATTGATGGTTTTAGCGGATACAACCAGATTCAAATTACACTGGAATATCAAGACAAAACCACTTTTACATGTCCATGGGATACATTTTCTTACATAGTGATACCTTTTGGATTGTGTAATGCACTAGCTACATTTTAACGAGCAGTATTGGGTGTTTTCTCTTATTTGATTCATGAATGTGTTGAGGAATATATGGACGATTTTAATGTTTATGGTGACTCTTTTAAAGAAGCATTAGAGAATATTAAGATTGTTTTTATCAGATTCCATGCCAGTAAACTTGTGCTAAGTAATTAAAAATGTTTTAAGTTGCTAACTGAAGGAATTATCCTTGGTCACCATATCTATTATGCATGAATTAGAGTTGATCATGAAAATTTTGAAGTCCTTTTAAAGCTTCGAGTACCGAAGACCCCAAAGAATGCAAGAAATTTCCTCGGGAATGCAAGTCACTATAAGTGTTTCACATAAAAATTCATAAGAATAGTTGCTTCTCTGTTTAAATTGCTTGATAAATATGTTCATTTCTTTTGGGATTCTCATTTTCAAAATGTTTTTGGAACACTAATAGAAAAACTTTCTACAACACCAATCTTAAGGAGCCCAAATTGGTTTTTCCCTTTTCACATATCAACGTATGCTTCTAAAAATACTCTTGGAGCAATGTTGGGACTAAAAGAGAATCAACTCACCTATTCGATGTATTTCATCAGTAAAAATTTAACCCATGTCGAGCTAAACTACACAATCACAAAGAAAGAATTATTGGCAGTTGTACATGCCATAAACAAATTTAGGCATTACATAACTAGCTATGATTTTTTTATCCACACCAATCATTATGCTATCACATATCACATGGATAAACCTATCACAAATGGTGGAATAACGAGATGGGCCTTATTATTATAGGAATTCAATATCATTATTTTAGATAAACCTAGATGAGAAAAATTGGCAGCATATTTTCTTTCTAGGATTTATAATGAAGGTGAAATCATTTTTGTATATGATAATTCTCCCGATGAACATTTATTCGCAATATCTGCTAAGTCCCCTTGGTTTGTTGATATTTTTAACTATTTGGATATAGGAAAGTTACCACACCATCTCTCATATAGGGAAAAATAGAATACCATCAAGATGGGTGCTACACATTTATGGAATATAGGAGATCTCTTCCATACTGGACTAGACCTTATTATTTGATTATGTGTATAAGAAGATAAGATGTTAGACACTTTAAAGGCATGATCTAGGTGGAGGCCACTTAGATGACAAAAAAACTACCTATAAATTCTTGCACCTTGGGTATTATTGGTTGATTCTCTTCAAAGATGCCAAGAATTACGTTAGAACCTATGGCAATGATCAGTAGATGGGTCAACCAATATAGTTACGTGAGATGCCTCTATAACCTCAGGTACTTATAAATCCTTTTGAGAAATGGGCCCTAGATTTTGTAGGTCCAATCACTCTAATGTCAATTAAGAAGAGGTATATCCTGGTGTGTACAAATTGTGTTAATAAATGGATAGAAGCTAAAACTTTCCTCTAAGCAATTGAACAATTAGTAGTGGCATTTTCATTTAAAGATAATTTTACACGATTTGGTGTCCCCAAATAAATTATTACAAATCATGGATCACAATTCACATTAAATATTGTTCAGTCTGAAATTCTTCTCCATACCATCCACAAGACATTCTGAAGGTGGAATCTACCAATAAGGGCTTGGAATCTATATTGACTATGAAAGTGTAGTTCCATCACCAATATTGGGTATATCGAATTCTACAGGAATTATGGGAATACATGACCACTTGGGGAAATACAACCGAGTCTACACCATATGAACTAGTGTATGGTATGTAGGTTCTTCTCCCAATTGAATTTCATGTCAAGAATTTCATAACAACAGTACAATTAGGGATGGATTTGTCAGATGTTCAGAAGAAGAGGATAGTAAAAATCAATGAATTAGATGATATGTGCCAATATTATATACAATATACTACCCTCATCCAATAGCAGAGATTGAAATGGAATGACCAATTTACAAAAAATACGTTGTTTAAACTAGGGGACTAGGCTATCCTTTTTTTATTGCAGGTTAAAAAATTTCAAGGGTAAGCTCACCGCCTGTTGGTTAGGTACATATGAGATAGATATTTTATTTGATAATGGCTCACTGAAGATAAAAAAACATCGATGAGGATGAAGTCTATTTCCTAGTCAATGGACAGAGATTGAGTTGTATCATAAACCCATGACCAAGGAGTTTTTTAATCATTTATCACAAGAGCTTGAGATGGAGGTTATAAGTAAGAGAACTTTTTCTTCTACTTACAATATGAACCAATTTCTCTCCCTTTCTTGAAAATAAAAAGAAAAATTAAAAATAACGAAAAAAATAAGGTTCGTCTATGAAAACTAGGTTCCTAACGCAACTGAACATGAGCTTTGCTTGAAAACTAGGGTCCTTGCTGTCAAAAGTTCAAAAGTTTATAGTTTTTCTGTATTTCTCAATAATTGGAGGACCACCACATCCTATAACCAATTCCAGATTGGAAAAAGCTTCAGAATTTTTTGTGTGGTTTTCAAAATATTTTATAATAACATTGTCCATACATGATCCAGAGTTCAGGCTATGATTGAAATTTTCTCTTCTATTTTGATTTTTCAATAAATACTTCTTCGAAATATTCCAGTACCAGAAATTAAATCTCTAAAGGATCAAGCTCTAAAAAACCTTAGCAAAAAATTCCAGTTATGTATTGATTTTTTATTTCTATTTTTCATTTTTTAGCTTTTAGCACCCTATTGAATTGTAAAATTTTAGTTCCAAATTCAGTAATAAAATATTTTTTCAAAGAGATTTCAACAAGAGGTCGATGATAGTCCTACTCTTGCAATAAAAATACAATAATAGGAGTGTCCTTTGAACAACAGACTCAGTTTGTAATGCTCCAAAATTCAAATTATTTGTGTACTAAGCATCTTCCAAACTTGATAGTAGCTTCATCATCCATCATTCTTCAATGTTTCCAAGGGTTGCTTTATATTTTAATGTTTACCAAAAATGTTGTAATAGTCATTTTGAGGCTCATATGAGGTACGTATTCAAGTGGTATGTTCAATATTCAAGTTTTTTTAGAATCGTACCTTCGAAAACATTCAAACAGGATCCTGTGACCAACCCAAGTATTTGATTCTAGATCCAATGACAACAAGAAGTTTTACTAATTTTTCATTCATGAGTAACAATAAAATGTTTTTCCAAAGGTTCATAATTCAAGTTATAGGAATCCTATCTCTCATCATGATCATAAGAGCAATACTTTAATAGACTCCTTATGTTTCTACCCATCCAAGATCAAGGACCAAGTAAAGGTTATTGAGGTAAAAACAATTTTTAAATCTATTTTGTTTGTCAAGAATATGGAATTATATGGGATGACTTAATTAAGTTCTTGACTAGCTAAGCCTTATACTATCACCTTCCCATTTATTATCCTTTAATCTATATTAATTTATACCAAAATCAACATATACCATCAATTCATCCAATCTTATCAATATCATCTTATGATGACTTCACACCTTAATAACAATATATTTATTTTTTCTTGCCATCATTACCTTGTCACCTCCATTAAAATCACAAATAATTATACTCAATGGGAGTTAAAATCAACCATATTTGACATGACTTTCATAGGATCTACTACTATGCCCATGCACAATATTCTTATATCTCTACCTCCTACCATTCCTCACTTCACCATCCTATAATCTTGCATCAAAATCCCCCATTGACAGTGTTGAATTACCGAGGACAAAAGGCTTAGAAGACTCTCCACACTTTGGGTAATGAATATGGGTAAGAAAGATGTTGTTTGGTAAGAACCTACATTCATTGAGATTTTGAAGCATACCCACAGTGTAAGCATATCTTTGAGGAGGCCAGGTGGTTCCCATTCTTCACAAAATTACAAGGGCACAATAACGAAGTAACACAAGCATTCATAAAGAGTTTCAATGGAAACATGGCTTGAATACATAGTTTTGTGTTTCAAGTATTTGAGGATTTGATTGCCTGTGCTATTAGATAACCTCAAGAAGGATAAAGATGGTTCAAAATAAGCAATTGGAGAGAAGCACCTAGGCTCAATTCATCTATCCGTTCAAGAAAAACTCCAATTGGGCCAAGGGTGTGTTGAGAACATGGATACATGATACCTAGAGGGATAATTTGCACCTCATTTAGAAGTATATCACATGCGAGGGAAAGTATAGTTGACTTGATCATACCAAATTTGCTTACTCCTGCATTTTGAAGATAATAAGAAGATCAATGTGCCCTTCTACTTGTGGTTGATCCTTGCCCAAATGACATCGACCATTCAACAAAACCCTAGAAAGGTAAATAGAAGCTTATATAATCATAGCCTAGTCCAAATAATCATTGAAATAGAGTTGTAGAAAATAAACAATACTTGGGAATGATTTTTAGTTTGTAAAGGGTTTCAAGGAAATTATGTTAAGGATGTGGCAAAACCTCGTTATAGAAATTTATGATGTCAATGATGAAAAAAATGGTGAGGGTTTGTATGAGCCATTGGGAAAGCCTAAATACAAATATTCTAGAAATAAGAAGGGTTCGAGCACTGAAATTACTTCATTTGTTAGTGATATATGTACAAGGAGCATGGTCGGGAAGACACAGGTCAAATCCTAGCCATGAGGAATAGGATGATAAGGTTATATTTTTTTAAAGTTTTCCCAAAAAGCACAGAACCCGATTTTCTAAAATGGACTCTCTTTTATATGTGGAACTAGAAGCCACATATCCAACATTTGATGGCTACACCTATGATTATGAAACATAGTTTCCATATCCAATGAAGGAACTAGTTAATTCAAGCCCAATACACACCCCTATTTCTCCAAAGATTAGAAAGAAGAATAAGAAAAGCAAGAAGTTATAGGAGGAAATTGAGGTGCTTGAAATGTTGGGTCACCATATCAAGCAGGAGAATGAGTCTTTGAAAATCCAAATCGCCAAATTCCAAAGAGAGAATGAGAAACTAGAGTCTAAGAAGAAGAGGTTTCTCAAGCAAGAAAGGAAGTAGTATCACAAAATTCAGTTTGTTGAATTGTAGAATCAAATTTTGGAATCAAGATAAAGACTCAATAAATTAAGAAACAAACACATCAAGCCTCAACCTCCATTATAAATATCTTGATCATTGTTGCAACTCACACGTAAACAGGTTTGGGATCAATACAGTTTGTTGCATTTTTTAGAATATTTTGGAACTTGTGGTGAATTTATTATTCGTCATCTAGTTTAATTTCATGAGGACATGCAATACCTTAGATGTGGGGAGGTGTCAGAACCTAGTTTTGGTACATTTTCACTGTCATTGATACCCTTTTAGACCCCCTAATCCTCCATTTACACCACCATATTGCCCTTTTAATATCATAATTATACTTTTACAATTTATATAATACAAAGGGGTTTACAAGGTATTGATGTTGCATGTTTCTCACAAGAATTCCTATTTTTGATTACTTAATGGATTTGAACATGTTTTACTTATGATGATTACAAGAATCTCAGATACTATAACCATTGTGCATGTTCCTGTAACCGATAATTGTTTAGCATATCAGCACCAAATCATACCAAAACCCACCACATAGGTTTTGTCCACAAGGTCCTCGAGATGGTTAGGCACTTGTTAAACCAGCTCTAGACTAAATAAGGAAAGCTACATTCTTCAGTTAAAACTGCAATCATCGGCATGTGAAAGGAAGTAGTTCCAACGCGTGTCTAGATACGAATTTAGAAAATGATAGATAATTTCATGCAGTCATGAAATTAAAACAAGTTGATGTTCTCCTCCAATGTCAACCTTGGACAATTATCTCAGATTACAAATTTAGCACTAATTCTTTGTGGTAGTTTGAAGCTGTAAAATAGGGGATTAAGCACAATCCTTTAACCCTCCTTCTCTTGGGTTTGTAATTGTTATATATATGAGAGTTTAGTCGACGTGAGATGATGAATATACTACAATAAAACTGATATGATAGATTAAAGTAGAGAACATAGGATTGATTCATGTGCATGTAGTGTACCTTTGAACCTATTTTTATTCTAATACAAGATTGATGATTTTTTATTTGGCTTGTTGATCATCGTGTGATATTATAGTTTAGGCGTTAGGTAAGGCTCCCTACATTGTTACACGTTGCATTACATTAGTTAGTTAGTTTCTTTTTAATTATTGATTCAAATTAGTTTGTGTGATTTAAGTTTAGATTGATTATTCTCTTTTATGCAATGTCTAGTTTGGTGTGATCCTTTAGGAATTTTAATTAATGTTGTGTTACTAAGATATAAGAAATATCCATTTATTGATGGTTATTGAATGAATTTGCAGTTAGTATAAGTATTACAGGAATGTTCTCAATCCTCAAGTGAATTGAAGACCATACATCATGCCCATGATTTCATGCTTGTAGATATTCTTTCAAATGCTTAAAGTATTCATGTAGTATAGGATCAACTCAATTGCTTCCTTTTCAATAGATTTCCTATTTGATGATCTATGTTATTGTGTGAATTTATAGAAGACATCTAATTGTTGTGTTATTGAACAAATTGATAAGAGACTATTATAAGAACATTCTACTCAGTGAATGAAAGATTGTGACTTGGTGTTATGAGCTTGTAATCCAATGAATGATAATTGAAGTGATTGTAAATGTCTCTATAATCTGATCAATTTCATTTGAGTTGTTTTTTTAAACAAGAAAAGTACCTTTTATTGAGATATAATTTGTTAATAAGCTCCCCATTGTGCACACAATGCCTTTATTTCATAAGGTTACATACCTGGTTGATAACTTAATATTACAAAAATTAACAAGTATATAAATAACTTGACAACTATTAGAAGTCATATTATAGAAATCATTTTTTACTACATGGATGTCTCATTTGTGGATTCCTGAATCCATGGTGTATATATGTGAGTGTGACAACATTGGAACTTCATCTTATTAATAACCTCAACTAATATCAATTTTTTGTGTGTTGATGTCACCAAGAAAATGCATTGGTGTCCCCTTCACCCACACACATGAGTGCACCTTCCTTAATCTCCTATAGTTCCTTTGGTTGTAGATGATTTGTCTTCCCCTATCCATTAAATATTATGGAATTTGGGTTGAATCAAAGTTTGAGACTTTCAACTTGGCCAATATTGACTATATGGTATGGCATTCAACATTGGTGTACCAAGGAATTTTGTGGATATCACACCAATTGCATATGCCATTCAACTTCTCGTTCTTCTTATTTGCATGCAACTTTAGCTAGTAGTATTGAGGATGTATGTCTTTATTTTATCCTTTATTATGGGAGTTAAGGTCACCTTTACATGTTTTATGTTGTGGCTGATTTGCAGTGACAAACTCTCTCTTACCCATATTTAAAAAAAAAATCTCAATCTTAATGGTATATTTAGAATTGTCTCCTATCAAAGAGATATCAAAAACATCCATTTTTGTTTGTATGTATTTATGTGGGACACTATGGTATTCTAGAACAAAGTGCTACCCAAAGTCTAGAATACCTAGTTTTGCATGTAGCATATGAAATACAACGATTTATTTGGGCTCAATTTTGACTTTTCCTTAATACAAGATTGTCTATCTCATGCAGTGGTATTCATAGTTTCCAACATTAAATACTCCTCCTTAAGGATATCAACAACTTTCCTCTAAAGTGGGTTTTGTCAATTACAATTCATAATATCCATTATGTTGAACACAATAAGTATCCCACTACTTTTTGACATGGGAAAGTGTTAGAATAATCAACCCATAGTTAGCTACCTTAGACATTAATTATCTCCATTTTTGTCTTATTTGACTAGTTTCCATATTCCACTCTATGCAAGTTGTCCTCCACATGTCCAAGATGGTCAAACCTACTAAAACTGAGTCATCGAGCGCTTAGGAAACCTCTTGGAATCATTTCTGCTTTATTCCTAGCCTTCCTAGCGCATATCATCTTTTTCTGCTTTATTGCTGCTTTTACTGAGTTTTAAGGCAATTGGGAAAGTTTGACTAGGTGAAGTTAACTTGATTTTTGTCCCCATCATTCTCCACTCTTTTATACTAATAAAAGCATGCATGAGTTGTCCTTTCATCACCTATTAGCCTCCCTAATTGATTTTGCCAATTCGTGAGCTCCTAGACAGATTTGGAAGCTGCTTTATGCACCTATGGGGGATTTGCTTAGTTTTAGTAAGCCTTCTTTTGACCAATTCGAATGGAATCCCAGTGCATTCGAATATATCATGTAATTATTTATTGTGGTAGCCTATGACTTCACAAGGTTGGCTATTGTACACTTATTCAATACAGATTAGTGTTCTGCTCCATATTCAGTCTCCTTTGTGTGTAATTTGCATGTGTAATTGGAAATTTTTGTGAGTGTAATTGTTCTAACACCTAGGTTCAATTTCCACATGGTATCAAAGCCTTTGTATATCGATTTCTCTCCTTCCAATTTGTTATTGCAAGTTTGCAATCATTGACTGGGAGCATTCTGCTGACTGAAGGGACAATTTCTGAGCTAGGGATCAATCTCAGAAGATCATCTTGACTCCATTTAGTTTCTTTGAATGGAAAGCAGAGCCCAATGCAGCTGCAGAGAAAATTAAATGGCAAAACAGGAGGGATGAGGCCTATGGTCTCCTGTGTTTGAGCATATCCAGAGACCTCCTTTTCCATCTTGATGGATTGACATCACCAAATGAAGTATGGGAGAAGCTTGTTGAGATTTTTGGTAAAACATATGAGATGAGAGGACATCAAATCGAGAATGAATTGATCTCCTTGAGTCCCAGTAGCTTTGAATCCCTGCAACTCTATTTTTCCAAGTTTAAAGCCCTTGTTTTGTAGCTAAAACAGTGTGGAATCGAAAAGAAGGAGGAACAAGTGGTTTTGGCCATACTCTAGAAGCTTGGCCCTGACTATTCAATGTTTGTTTCGACCTTCCATGCCACCAAGTTGACAGCTTGAGCCTGGAATATGCCTACATTTGCATAGTTCATGGAATATCTCATACAAGAACAAGATAAACTGGTGATGATGGGCACCATCAAACCTTCCAAAGACCAAGCTCTGGTTGCTGGAGATTTGAGGGTGGATTCAAAAGGCAAGAAGAAAGCTAAGAAGCCACCTGAGCAAAAGAGAGACAAGAACAAGTCTCCAGAGGAGTCCCAAGGTTCCAAGAAGAACCCCCAAAAGAAGAAGAACAAAGGAGAAATGAGCAAGTGCGCATACTGCAGTAAAATCATCCTGAAAGCTCCTGCATGAAGAAGCAAATTGACATGCTGACCCAACTACTAGAGAAGAATGGCATCTCCCTTCCTGATAGCTCAAAGAAGAGGGAAGGAGGATCAAATTTAGAAGACAGAGAGAGAGTTCATGCATTGGTTGTTGGCACATCAAGCTCACCTAGTTTCATCATTGATTCTGGAGCTTCAAGACATATGGTTTTGACCAAGGAGGCATTCACCTCACTTGACATGTCGAAAGGTCCACCAATAGTACTGGGAGATGACTCTCTCACTGAAAGTTTGGGCAAAGGGAGGATTTATCTTGACCATGGTAATTTCAGCAATGTATTGTATGTTCTAGGTCTTGCCTCTAACCTCTTATCAGTGTATCAGATCACCCACACAGGGTCTCCAAAGAAGGTTATATTCTCCCCTGATGAAGTTCAGATCACAGAGATCTCAAGTGGTAAATTCATTGCAAAAGCAGTTGCAAATCACACTTCGAAGGTATACATGTTCTCACATTTCCTACCCTACTCAAACACCTCTGCTCTTTTGATTCATGCTAATGAGGCAAGCAAGATTTGGCATGAAATATTTGGCCACCTTAACTATAAGTATCTTTCTGATCTTAGTGAAAAATAAATGGTCATAGGGTTACCAAGGATTAAGTTTTCCAAAGGAGTCTGTCAAGGTTGCATCTTAGGAAAACACCAAGAGCATAAATTTGAGAAAGCTAGTCATGAGAGAACCTCTACACCTCTTGAGTTGATGCACAGTGATGTTTCTGGCCCATTTCCCCATATGTCAATGAATCAGGCCAAATATGAATTGACATACATAGATGACTTTTCCAGGTACTACTGGGTTTACATCCTGAAACACAAGTCTGAATTTTTTGGCCTCTTCAAAGTCTTTAAGGCTTTGGTTGAAAACCAGTATGGGAGAAAACTCAAGGTCCTCATATCTGACAATGGTGGTGAGTATGTCAAGTCTGATTTCATTCAATATTGTGTAGATGTAGGTATTCAGATGAAGCATTCTATCCCTTACACACCACAGCAAAATGGTGTTGCTGAGAGGAAGAACAGATCACTAAAAGAGATGGAAACCTACACGATGGAGGCTAAGAATTTGCCACCAAAGTTTTGGGCCTAAGCTATAAATTGTGCAGCCTATATCCAGAATAGGGTGCCTCATAAACAGCTTGATGGTATGAATCCTTTCGAAGCATGGAGTGGGCGCAAGCCAGATGTGACCCATTTCAGGATTTTTGGCTCAAGGGCTTGGGCTAGAATTCCAACAGAAAAGAGGAAGGCTTTGCAGCCC
>LPNX010584317.1:448569-560994 GCA_001517045.1 Pseudotsuga menziesii
TCTTTAATGGCTGAGTAAATTGTGAGATCTTCTTTGCGAGTTGTGTGTTTGTCTACAGATCTATATGCTCAAATTTAACACATTGAAAGGAGTGTTCAGTTCCAAGAAGAGCCTTTAGCAACAATTGAATTTGGAGAGTCTTCTTCACCACCAAAACCACTGAATGTAAGTGAAGAGAAAAATGAGTTTGCTAATTCTGATATGTCTGATGATGATGATTTAATTGCATATCCTAACAGTCCTACAAGACCAAAATGGGCAGCAAAGACCATTCATGCAGCTGGGGAACTAGCTGGAAATCCTAGTGATCCTAGGAGGACTAGATCTCAGTTTGAGAGTGCCCTGTGTATGAAAGACCCTTTGTTTGCAAAGAAATGCTATATTATGGTTGAATCAGACCCACAGACATATGAATATACAGCACATGATCCAAGATGGCAAACAACCATGAAAGAAAAATTCAGCTCACTCCAGAAGAGCAACACTTGGGAGCTGGTTGATCTTCCCCTAGGGAGGAAGCTAGTTCAATGTAAGTGGGTTTTCAAAACCAATTTTGCTGCTGATGGTTCACCTTTGAAATATAAGGAAATATTGGTAGCAAAGGGCTGCTCATAGGTACATGGAATAGACTACAATGAGACCTTTGCACCAGTGGCAAAGATGGACTCCATCAGGCTAGCCTTAGCCATTGCAGCTTCGAAGCAGTGGGAGGTACATCACATGGATGTGAAGTGTGCTTTATTGAATGGATATATTACTGAAGAGATTTATATGCAACATCCTCAATGATTTGTTACCAATCCATCTCTTGTGTGCAGGCTAAATAAATCATTGTATGGGCTTAAGCAAGCCCCTAGGGCTTGGTATGCCAAGATTGATGGCTTTCTGCTATCATTGAATTTTGTTCAATCCAAGACTGATCCTAATGTTTATTTGAAGCTGATTCATGGTTCTTTGATGATTATTGTCTTGTATGTGGATGACCTTCTCATTACAGGAAGCTCAAAGGATGAAATTGCCTCCTTGAAGGATGCAATGAACCATGCATTTTCTATGACTGATTTGGGGTTATTGAGCCAATTCTTAGGTCTCAATATTGCTCAAACCAAACATGGAATAAAATTACATCAGTCCAAGTATGCTTTGGATTTTCTGAACAAGTTCAACATGAAAGATTGAAATCCAAGCAAGACTCCCTTCCTTTCAGGAGTTAAGCTTGAAGAAGCGGATTCTTCACCTATGGTAAATAATACACTATATAGGCAATTGATTGGGTGTTTGCTGTACCTTACAGATACTCAGCCTGATATTTCTTATGCAGTAAGTGTGGCTTCAATATACATGGATCAGCCTCATGAGATCCACTAGAGAGCAGCCAAAAGGATCCTTAACTTTGTTCAGGGAACAAGGACTCATGGGATCTTCTACAAAGCTAAATCCGATCTTGGTTTGATTGGGTTTACTGACAGTGATTGGGTAGGTGAAAACACAGATCGAAAGTCAACATTAGGATATGTGTTCATGCTTGCTGAAGGACCAATCAGCTGATCAAGCAAGAAATAGAGTGCCATTGCACTCTCATCTACAGAAGCAGAGTACATAGGAGTTGTAAATGCAACAACTCAATGTTTATGGTTGCAGGGGTTACTTGGTGAGTGTGGATTTGAATCAGAATACTCAACTACTATCTATTGTGATAATCAGAGTACCATTCAAATCTGCAATGATCCAGTTCAGAGACAGAGAACCAAACACATTGATATCCATATGCACTACATCAAACAGCTTGTGCATGATGGCACCATTCACCTACTCTTCTGTTCATCTTCAGAACAAGTAGCAGACATCTTCACAAAAAAATATTGTGAGAAGACATTCAGCAATCTCAAATCACTATTGGGGATTGCTGATCATGCTGTGAAGCATGATTGATGACAATAGTTTCAAATTTTGTTTTACTGTCCATGTTTAAGGGAGGATTTTTCCGACTGGGTTTTTGCTTCTTTCCTTGTTTAAATGGACATGCAGTATGTAAAGGGTGACTAAGCCTTGTTGCTAGGCCCTATTATTTTCTAATATTTTACTCATAAGTCAGGCTTAAGGGGGGGTGTTAGAATAATCAACCCATAGTTAGCTACCTTAGACATTAATTATCTCCAATTTTTGTCTTATTTGCCTAGTTTCCATATTCCACTCTATGCAACTTGTCCTCCACATGTCCAAGATGGTCAAACTTGCTAAAACTGAGTCATGGAGCACTTAGGAAACCTCTTGGAATCATTTCTACTTTATTCCTGGCCTTCCTAGCACATATCTGCTTTTTCTGCTTTATTGTTGCTTTTACTGAGTTTTAAGTCAATTGGGAAAGTTTGACTAGGTGAAGTTAACTTGTTTTTTGTCCCCATCATCCTCCACTCTTTTATCCTAATAAAATCATGTATGAGTTGTCCTTCCATCACCTATTAGCCTCCCTAATTGATTTTTCCAATTCGTTAGCTCCTAGATAGATTTGGAAGTTGCTTTATGCACCTATGGGGGATTTGCTTAGTTTTAGTAAGCCTGCTTTTGACCAATTTGAATGGCATCCCAATGCATTCTAATATCTCATGTAATTATTTATTGTGGTAGCCTATGACTTCACAAGGTTGGATATTGTACACTTATTCAATACAGATTAGTGTTCTGCTCCATATTCAGTCTCCTTTGTGTGTAATTTGCATGTGTAATTGGCAATTTTTGTGAGTGTAATTGTTCTAACACCTGGGTTCAATTTCCACAAAAAGGGACTTAACTTGTATTTTGAATGGTGACATTCCTCTGAAATAATTGCTTCTCAAAGGTTCCTCCTTTACTATTGTAAGTTGTCAAAGGATCTGGAAAAAAATGTTCCATCATCTCATTCCTCTATCGCTCAAGGGATTTACGGGGAAACAATTCAATATGATATCTTAATATGTCATATTTCTTTACTTTATCTTTTATGGAAGAGCTTGGGCCATCAAGATAATTTTTCACCATGTTTAGTTAGTTTGAGGCCAAAATCCTTGTATATTAATGAGGAAATGCACATAAAAATATCATAAATCATACAACGTTGACAACATTCATCCATTTTAGAATGTGAATGAAATGAAATAACACAATATTGTAGAGATAACCTAGGAAAAATATTGCAATGTACATAGCAATATAAAATGGATAGAATGACAGTAGCTTATCTTTGAGAAGATATGTAATTATTACAATGATTTACAAATATACCATACTAACATGCTTTAACTACGTTTAAAAATGATTCGAGGAAAACCTAAGAAACAAGAATCCAAACCATAGCATAATTAGGGTTGTGGGAACACTGAGCTGGACAAATTGAAGCTATTTAGAAAAAAGGGAGCCTTGATCATAATTTTTTATTTTTTTCTCCATTTTGGGTCTTCTTTATCTTATTGGAAATAAAACTAGAAATCTAATTCAAATCCACAACATGGTGCATAATTGCCTCAAAAGTGCATGGGAACACCCCTAAAAATGCATCAATACATTATGACCTAAACACTACTAGTATCGAAACTATTTTTAAGATGACTCTGGATTGCAAGCTCATATTTCCTCTCATGCATCATTGTTCTCTCTATTATTTTCACCTTGAATACAAGTGAAGAATTTATTGAAAACACATTGATTCAAAATTTGTTACATATATGGTTTATAGATTCAATCACAGCTTTGTAGAAAATTAATAGGGTTCAAAGCTTTCGAAATTTTAACCTAAAATGTGTGTCCATTATAAATGTCACAATTATAAACTTATCCTCTTTTTAATATTTTCTTAATACCATATATGTCTATATTTTGACACTAGTTTAATAACCCAACACAAGAATGGAATTAGGAAAGGCATAAACATTTCAACAAATAAGACTCAATATTGACAAAATTAACATCAATATCTCAATGTTCAATGTTGAAATTTTGATTTTCATGAATACATAACAACATGCGTCAATGTGTATTGATGCTTGCAAGTTATTTTTTAAATGAAAAGTCTAAGTTGATGTAATGTTGAAATTTTGATGTTTGCTGAAAAAATTGGAAAAGAGAAGGAAATCTCATGAAATTCGACATCAAAACTATAGAAGCCCCTAATATTGAAACTAATGTCATTAATAACATCATTTCTTTACCCTAAATGTAGTAGTGTATATGATGGCCCTAAGTGTCATACTATATGGTCTATGTACTAGCATATCTTTGTTTTGTAGTGTGTAGTTTATGTGAAAATTTACTTTTTGTTGTTTTGACTGTGACTATGCACTTGTGATTATGGTCCCATGTTAAGTATTTTGGTATTAAATAAGGCATGAATACTATTATTTCATAATCGACAATGTATGTTATTGTATTAAACCCATTAGAGGTTTTAGAATTGGTATTAAAGGTAAAAAAAATCTTGATATGATGAGATTTATATTTCTAACATGATTAGAGACCATGGTGGAGGTCTTAGGTTGGGAGGGAATGATATGATTACACATATATGAAGTTAAAGTGATGAGGTTCCCATGATGAAGAGATTAGGTGAGTTGGTAAAGAATTGATAGTCCTAGATCTAGGACCGCATGTCATTTTAGATGTTGAAGTAATAGAAGAATAAGAATGTTAGTTTAGAGGACATGTAGTTCACAAAAGGCACTTGAATATAAACTACACGAAAAGGCGAGATTAGAAAAATGGATTCATCAGAAAAATATTTGTTATTAAGATAACTATTGACATTAAGAATTATGCCAATATTTAAGTATAAGATGAAGAATGTCTTGTTGAATACATGTTATTGAAGCTAGTTGAAGGAAAGGGGGCATAATTTGACTGATAAAGTAGAATTGGAGAAGTGCAAGTCATAGAATAAAGATGTGATGTTGATTTTCATATCATAACCAGAAATACAAACACTCCCTCACTCAATGGTTTATGTGGTATGTTATTACAACAAAAGAGAATCCATGCAACAATAAGTGACCAATTTCAAGGCATCACATGTAGTAGTGCTTGTAAATGAAAATTGTATCCACCCTTATACACAATGACTCTAATGAGGATATACAAAATCAATGCATGGCAATGTTAAAATGTCACATGTGTAAAACTTATACGTAATAAATTACATATATAATCAAGTGATTATGAAATGGGGTAGTTATGATCTATACAAGTTAAAAAAAATTAAGCCTTGGGATTACTTTGACAATGCCTCCCAATACAACTCTCTCATATCATGTGTTGGTGGTATCCTTCACTTTTCTGTGTCACACTCTCTCAAATTCAAATCTCTCCCATGAAAAAGGTTCGGTTAACGTTGTTGAGCTTTGGGCTTTGAAACCTATCTTAATTTTAGTACTAGAAAAGGGTTCAAGTTCACTATAAATTTTTGGTGACCCATAGTTGGTAGTAAATTGAATTGATGGAAAATATAGGATGAAAATTTTCAATCTGCAATCCTTATTGGATGAGACCATATCCTTGACCCTATCAATTCAAAATTATTTTGTCAAACATGTATTACAGGAAAAGAATCAGGAAGTCGATCCCCTATACAAAGAAACATTGCATTTGCCTCAAGGTATTTGGTCCATTTTGGAAAACAACAATGCCAAGAGTTCGAAATATCTACATCCTACATTCATGTATATCTCTCTTATTGTTCCTATATATGTAGCTTATTAATGATAGCATTATTATCTACGTATGATCATTATCCATTGTTTTTTATTTTGATCATGGAATTGAACATTTAGATGGCCCAAGGGCTAATAGATAACATCTTACTGCCCTAGTTCAGAACCTCTAAAGGATCTTAAATTATGAATACCCATGCTTGTCTGATGCATGCAATTTTGTTTTTGCATTAAATTAAATTATGATTTTTTTGGAAAAAAAGTAAGTTAAATCCTGAAAATTCAAAGTTAAATAAAGTACTACTAATAAATTTATGAAATTTAATTAGAAAATGTTATGATGATACCCAAAATATGCAAACAAATCATGTTAAAAAAATGAACCTTGCTTCTACATTGAAGGTTGTAAACAAGAAAAGTATCGTAAGTTATATTTTTCTTAACTTCCATACAATGTACACTAACTAAAATTCATGGTGAGTGTAAGAGTTCTATTGTTCATGCAAATAATTTATTTAAAATGCAGGTTGGAGATTCGTATTTTTTAATATCTACTTATTCAATTAAATTGATCCATTTTGAGTCCTCAGTATTTATGGTTCAACAAGAAGGATCCAATCTATAGGTAGTTCAATTGGGACAATTTAAAGTTTCAAGTTACTAATTTGTATAAATTAATTTGTAGCATCCCCATATGACTCCCTTGGCAATCGAGGCACTATATTGAAACTCTTTACTCTATTTACAAATAAGGTGTACTAGTTGTGCAGAGACCAATTAGACTACCGATGTATTCATAATATAATTAACATCCAATAATAGTTGTGTAATTCATAGTATGTATAGATGATTTAGAAATAAACATGCATGTACAACAATTCTTAGCAATTTCTCAACAAGGATTTAACTATATTCATGGTTCATCCTAGAAAACCATCAATCTCATCCAAATAAATAATCTACAACATAATTCACTCTTTAGCAATTGAATTCATGGTATCACATGACACGATATAAACTAAAAGCATTCCACACACAAATGAATATAAACAATTATCTAGAATCAAATGAAGTGATTCAAACCAATTATTAAGGATCAATTCATTGCCAAAATATAGGAATTGACTATGGATTTCACTCACAAGACAGACCATGACACCACTAGGGTGAATAAAATTCCTATGCGACTCTAATGTCACTCAACCCAACCCATTTATCTCATGACTCAACCAATATGATCACTATAAAGCACCCCAAGCACCTTATTTAGCCATCAATTAACCATGGAACTCTCCTCCACTACCCTACACAACACAAAGGGATGTCTTTCCTTTCTTTGCTCAACAATTCCTTGTGAATGTTTTTCATCTTTCAATGCTCTTCAATATAGGCAAAAAGATTCCAAACCATTAATTACTTTCTGGAATAACATAGAAACTATCACTTTGGATAAAATACAATCAATGAGAAATAATATTAAGGTTGAAGGTTTAACATCATTTTCTTAGGCTATTGTGGACATTACAACCATGCTTCCCCATTAAGAACCAACCCATTTCCTCTTATGTCTTCAACAACAATTACCCAACTACTAGAAACTCATTGTATTATCTTCCAATGTGCAAATGTAACTAAATAGTTTCATATAGGTTACTCCAAAACCAAGGAGAGGAAAATATCATGGAATACATGGATGAATACTAATTGGAGAGAATGTGGATTGAAAAATGAATGCTAAATTATAGGTAATAATATACCTTTCCTTCAAGGATTTGCCTTACTTCTTGACCTAGGGAATTTGGTTTTTGAGAAATAGTATGACTTTCAAGGATTGTAAATCTATTCAATTTTTGTAACCCATAAAATTAGGTCTTCTTTAAATGCAATTGGAAGCCTTTTAAAAGAAAAATCTTTAAAAAATTTGATGGAACCTAGCATTTATTATAGGAAAATGATATGACCCAAGGAGAGCATAGATCATGTTAAATGCATGTAATATGAACCCAAGAGGGGTATATATGGGGCTAAACATATATGTAATAGGATTGGCCTAATGAAAGGAACTCATGTGCAATGAATGGATATGTATATATAAAGGTAATGTAGTCATTGTTGAGGGACATGTAAAATGATCATGGGAATACCTTTGCGTATTTGTAGAAGGATATCCTAATTTGTTATGAACCAAATCCTTTATATAACATAAGATAACAAGCGTAGACACCGTGTATAGAAATGTAAATGTGGAGCACTTGTACTCCAGTATAGATAAGATATATAAGTTACACAATAACTCCTTAAATATTAGGAGATCTTTCTCCAAATACCCAAAGACATTCCCATAATCATTCCACATGTCCCTCAATAATGACTACATTACCTTTATATATAAATATCCACTCATTGCACATGAGGCACCTTCATTAGAACGGACTTATTGTATATACATTTATCCCCATATATGTGTCCTTAGGATCATATTATATACTTTTAACCCCATATATTACCACCCTTGGGTCATATTAGAAAGCATGGGGATTTTTCAATGGAGCTTTTCAAGAAAATCCAGGAATATGTGGAGCAAGGGTTGCTTTGTTTCTCAATTCTTCTCATTATTTCATTCTAAATTATTTTGTGAGACTTGGTACAAACAAAAAAGACGAGTTTTATTCTCTTTGGAATCTTATGAAGACAACAAAGTATATGGAATAGAAACAAATATATGTTTATGGAGATTCCAAGATTATGATAAATTGGGAAAATATTAGATGTGGAATTGATAATATTTTGTTATCTCCAATAATGGATCCGGAGCTTGAGGAAAAACAACATTTCGATGATATTTCCTTTATGCACCTATATACATAGTTCCATATAAGAGTTGATAAGTTATGTAAAGAAGTTGTTCCAATGCAGGGATCGCTATATGTTCATGAATTTAGAGAAGGGACCCAAATATCTGTAATGGAATCTTCTCTTTATTAGTTAATGCAATTGCAAATATGTCGTCCCAACATTTTTTTGGTTTTTGGTACTTGTTATTGAAGTAGGTTTAAAAGGATATTTTATGAGAATTAAAGGTTGTTTCAAATCAACCTAGTATGATTATACATAAGTAGACATAGGATTGATGAAGTGACTAACAATATTGCATTTTTTTCAAAAATAGAATAATGCATATTTGGATTTCATAATTTAAATATAAAATACAAATATATTTTTCTTGAGAAAAAAGAAAGGAAAGAAGATACCTTTTTATTTTCATGAGGCTCACTATCTTTTCAAGGACGTGAAAACTTGTACTTGGTACTCAAAATTCAAATATTGATGCAAGAGATCTCAAGACAACATGGGATAAAAGGGATAGTACTTTTCCAAAGTACAAGTGTCAAGGAAAAATAACTCATGACTTATTTTTCATATTCCCCTCTCATGGTATCATAACCCTCTTATTTATCCTCAAGAAACATTTTTGGTGGATATTAAATTAATACAGTTCCTTTAACACATGCTTTTACATAACAAAATCATGCCATGGAAATATCCACACCATTATCTTGGCCCAACACTTGGACTCACACATTTACTAGTTGGGCCTTTACCTTGGGCTCCCCACTATGAGTGTTTACAATATACTTTGTGCATGTGCAACATGGGGTCATTATAACTTATCCCACTTGATCCTTGACACATATCACATAAATTATCCCCTTAGAAATAATACATTACAATTAAAGGGTTAAAAATGGGGTCTTACATTCTCTCATTTTTTAAACACTCTCTCATGTGATAAAAGGGTTTGGTAAACCTATGCAATAAAATCAAATAACAACAAAATTTAAAAACACAAGAAATAATGATGACACACACACACACAATACATAGAGATTTATCTTGAAAACCCTTAATCAAGGAAACTAGCATAACTGATAGTTGCTCCTCTGTTTATATCGTTGTATTATTTTCATCGTTTACAATACAATATTATAGCATCAAAAACCCTAATATGTTAACCTATCCATAATTTGTTAGCTTAAATTAGTTTACAATGTATCGAAAAAATGCAAAACATGCCAAAGAAATACCAAAATTTTATTTTTGGGGGCTTCTAGCCCCTCATGATCTACAAGACAAGGGGGTGATCACTCCCCAAGACTCCCTTTGATCTAGGAACCTACAAAGAGTACAACACATGTAAAGAATATAGCATGCATCAAGCATACAATGATACTAGGATATGAAACTCATGACATGTCTTATACCTCTTCTTGAGTCTTGGGACACTGAATTGTAGATAGCTTTATACCTATAAGAATATGGAGCTTTACTAGTTTACAATCCTACATTTTAAACCTTTGCAATATTATCTCACATATTTCCTCTTATTCAACTAGACTTTTATGTTTAGTAGATCTCTTTTAATTTCCATGCCCAAAATAAATTTTGTTGCACCAAGATATTTTATATAAAACTTATAATACAATTAAGCTTTGATATCCTTGATGATTTCCTTGTTGTTTCCTACTAGAAACACATCATCAACATACATGACCACATAAATAAAATGGTCACCAACCTATTTGGTATACACATAGTGATCAACTTTGATTTTTGAGAAAATAAGTCCTAATATATAAGTATCAAAATTTTGATACCACATTCTTGGCAATTGTAATCCATATAGGGGATTTTTCAGCTTACAAACCCACTTCTTTTGTCCCTTTAGTGCAAACCTTATAGTTTTTCATGTAGATTCATTCCTCAAGATCACCATATAGGAATGTTTTCTTCACATCCATCTGCTCTACTTCAAGATAAAAAATAACAACAATAGATAATATAAATATAATAGAAGTTAATTTAACAACATGAGAAAAAAATTCACAAAATTAATTCCCTCCTCCCGTGAGTATTCCTTTTCTATTAGGAAAGGTTTGTATTTATCTACATTATCTTTCACATTCAACTTATTCTTAAACACCCACTTGCTACCAATACATATTCTTCCAGCCATCAATTCAACTAGATTCGAGGCCTCATTTTTATCCAAAGAATCCATTTGTCCAACCATGGACTTCTTCCAAAGTTTTCAATCTTGAGAATCCACTTCCTCCCTAAAAATTATAGGACCGTCATAAAAAATATATAAAACAAAACTATAATGAAAATCAGGTGGAGTATACCTTTCTATTTTATTTCTTTCCCAAATCGATCTCCTCGAGACTAGATACCGGTATCCATGTAAGAAACTAATTTATTCATCATGTGAATTACACCCATTTATTCATTTAATCATAATGTAAACTGGTATCTATGTACCCTTTCCTTCTATTTAGATTTGCACACTATAGGTTCACAAATACACAAATGCAGTTTTCTCAATCAAGCAAGTTCCAAGAGATAATAAGAAAATAAATACAAAATAGGTCATAATGTCATTTAGCTATCAAATCAAAATGCGGGTCATTACAATCCCCTCCGTTGTACTTCTCATATTCACAAAACCACTCCCTATGAGGCATCATAGGAAAATGAAGTAACCGAGTTGAGTTGACCAATCATAATCATGATTTGCATGTGTACCTATAGATCCCATGTAAACATCAGCTTCTTCTTCTATGGAAGTTTTTATTTCCGTGGAAAGGATATCAATAGGTCCCTAGCCTTTATCAGCATTCTTAGTTCTAGAATATTTCTTATAATGCTAAACTTTGACACATTTCTAGCATTTCATTGCAGATTATCCTAGAGATATAGATCTACCTCTATATTTAGATATTTTCCCCAAAGACTTATGTTTCCTCTATTAGGGACGACCTCTCACAGATAAAACATCCATTGTCACACCCTCCTGGTATTTTCTCTCCATTTCCTCTAATGACAAGGATGTGACTACATCCTTAAAATTTAATGTGGAATGAGTGCTACTACCAATTGCTACAACTAGATTATCCCAAGATTCTATCAAAGAACATTGCAAGGTAATACATTTATCTTGTTCCTCCATCATAACATCAATGGAAACAAAATAGGCCCTAGAGAGAGATGCTAACTAGCGAGATACGAATGGAAACCCCACATATTTAACTACCCGTGCTCTAAACGACCAACGATATGGGTGTGAACAAGATCAATAGACCAATCACCTACAATGATAGCGGTATCTGGAGGGGGCCACCCGCCCTCCCCAAGTGAATATGAACTTTCCTTCGACGCTCTGATCTCTTCTCTTGCTCTGACAAAAAAATCACATCCCTTGAAATTCATCTAAAATATTGATGACATCCCAAAGGTAGAACTCTTGGATGCATCTTCGAGATCAATGGAACTAGCTCTTATCACTAGAGGTATAATAAGACAATTCACAGGAATCTGAACATCACCGAGGAACATGGAAAAATAGGTTCAAAAAAATCAGGCAATATTGATCCAAGGAAATCTTTCGCATTTCTTTTGTGACAAAGGGTTTTATGCCTTTTTGTTTGAGCTTCAATTATATAGAGACCTAATTTTTAGAAATAGGTCGTATTTCTATGAGAATAGAGGAATGTATCTCAATAAATGGACGCCATATTTTGATCCAAAACTAGATGCACACACATTCGTCTCGATATGGGTTAGGATTTCCACATTTTCCCCTTCACTACTAGGGGGATGAGTCTCCAAGACAAATTGGGAACAAAATCAGGAAGTACATTGACAAATCAAATCCCAAATAGGGATTAATATTCACATGTGCTAGGATACGTGTTGAACTAGATATGGAAAAGGGGCTACCAAAAGCAGTGCTTCTATCTTTGCATAGCTAGAAGCATATTCAAAAATTGGATCATGGACAACCTCCATTGAAATGCAAAAATTTCCATGATCATGGACACTTCACAAAAAATTGCAAATAAAATAAAAATACTCCATATGTAACAACTAACAAAGAAGAACCATACCAGAGAGCAAAGAAAAAATAGAATCCAGGGAAACAAGCAATGGCCCCGAGACTCCCCTCATCCTATTCAGGGATCTCCTCATTCATCCCTGAATCCAATCCAAATTCCCTCTCAATCCTCTCCACACCACACATCATATGCAACACCAATCCAATGATATCCTCCCCTTAGTATCACTTTCTATAGTCTTAATAAATTTGCAGCATTACATCAAGAAGATACTCCAATTGAAGAGATCATGAACTCTGAAAAATAACCCCTTCATTCCCCTTTCTTGTAGCGGATCCCTCATCCCTTCACATAATTCCTCAACTATGATGGACAAGAACCAACAGATCTAGCAGATCTACCAAATATTCATGTTCAAACCATTGGAATTATTACAAGATAGCAAGCTTCTCAAAATTCTAAAGTAGAAGAAAGTGAAGAATCACCATGAGAAGAACACACGCATAAGAAAGTTGGAAGAAAGACATCCAAGGAAAAAAGAGAGGAAGTGAAAAACAAAGAAAAATCACTTGGGACCCAATCCACCATAGGGAAAAGCTTTGGATGCATTAGCACATCCAGGAAACAAGGTCCCTTAGTATGGGGGTGGAACCATATCACGACATACTAAATGATGCATATCATTTCTTGGAATTACCAAGGAATAGGAAACACAATAAAAGAAACAACATTAAGAGATATAATAAGAAAGGAGATACGAGCTATTAGTATGATCCATGAAACCAAAATTGGTTAAGAAGACGTGATAATATTAGCAAAGAAGACTTGGAATTTTTTTGAATGTAAATCAATAAGCACCATATCTAGCTTCTCACGACCCTAATTAATCAAAGCTTAGATAAATCCCTAAACATGTTCAATGTGTATATGCCTTTTCACTAATATGAAAATACCATTTGTTGGCAGGCTTTACAGAATTTAAATAATACAACCTAGGAAAAAAACATCATATATGGCAACTTCAGTACAATTCTAAATAACAAAACTGAGGGGAAAACATTGTAAGAGATCATTTTCAAGAAACCATGGAAGACTTCGTGGGGGATTGGCACCTAATTGATCTCAAGCATGTTAATGGGTATTATACCTGGACAAACTGTAGATTGGGTCCTGGACACATAGTCACTAGGTTAGATAAATTCCTTCTTTGTAACAACCACTTGATTTGTAGTCATTCTGTAACTCTCACATAATTTCTGCCTTGATATCATATCACAAGCATATATTACTCATCATTTAAATTCAACCTGCTCTTGGCCCCATCCCCTTATCCTTCAAATCGCTTTGGCTTAAATATCCTAGTGTTATAGATGTTATCTCTTCTTCTTAGTATAGTTTGTATATCACCTCCCTTTCATATGTGTGGGGACAAAAAAATTGAAAAACGAAGATAATGCTCAAGGAATGGGCCAAATCATCCTTCATCAACCCGTCTCAAAATCTTGAGATGTTGGGCACTCAATTGGAATCTACTTAGAAAAAAATGGAGCTAGTTGAGACTACGCATCAAATCAATTTGGAAGAAAAAGAGATAGGATACCATATCTAAAAATATTAGAGAGAAGAAGAGGAGCAATGGAGGATAAAATCCCAAATCCTGTGGCTTAAAGTGGGGGATACAAATACCTATTTTTTACATCATCAAGCGAAAATAAGAGAGCAAAGAAATAGGATTATGGAAATCAGAACTAGGGACGACTCCCTCATCTCAAGTTTTGTCAAGGTCAAGGAAAAGGAAAAAATTCATTTTCAACAATTGTAGACTAAAGAAATACCCGATCTAATAAGCTCATATTTCCCTGGTCCAAAGTTCTTCACCGTTCACTTCTACAAGGTCTGTGGGGATATTGTGAAAAAAGAACTTGAAAAAACGTACAAAAATATGAAGAAGCAAAAAGTAGGTGTAGGGATGAATTCGTCCTTCTTAGCACTCATCCCCAAAGAGGTGAAGCACACAACTTTCTTGATATTTTGTCCAATATCGTTAAGCAAATCATCGTACAAAATATTGGAAAATATATTAAAAAATCCTATCTTCCATCATTGCCAAGAATCAGGGTGCATTCATGCACAACTGACAAATTGTGGACAATATAATAATGGTGGAAGAAGCGGTGCACTCTAGCAAAGAGTGAAGGAAAGAGGTATGCTGATAAACATCGATATGGAAAATGCCTTTGATAGAGTAAGGTTAGCATTTCTTTTAAATATGGAAAATTTCGGTTTTGATAAAAAAATATTATCAATATTATAAGTGCTTGTGTTATTGGTCCAAGTATTTCCCGAATTGTCAATGAAAACCCCACCAAATTTTTTAAAGCAATCAAGGCTTGATACAACGCTTCCCAATGTTTCCTTCATTGTATTTTATACTATGGCAAAGGCACTGAGTAAAAAAATGGAGATAAAAAGAACGAAGGGGGATTTACATGGCATCTCCATTAATAGAGGAATTAAAACCTATTAATCATTCTCAATCCATTCATGATACACTACTTCTCACAGGAGCATCCACAATCATTTACACAAGATTCATGGTGGTCTTGGATTCATTTTTAGATGCAACTGGAGGGGCAAGTAATGAAGGAAAAATAAATATATATGGATGGAATATCAATACAACTAATCTATAGAAAATTTCTAGAATATTGATATTTCCCTACACCAACAATTAGAAGGACTTGAAGTATATCTACATTCCTATCTCTCTGTCAAATCCCAACATAGAAACATGGAGTGATATAATAAGGATAATAAAAGGGAATTTTGATAAATGGGGTGGAAATTGGTTGAATCTTGTTGGGTGCATTTTCCTCATTAAGCTAATGCTTCCTAATTTACCTATATTCAAATGCTCTATTCTCTTAGCCCCCAAGGGGGTAATGTTAAATATCTTCGTGGAAATACAACAACTCCTATGGTAGGGAGGAAAATCTAGATCCAAAAAATAACATCTATGTAATTGGAATACGGTTTTAGCCCCCCAAAACAAGGGAGGTTTGGGAATCAAAGACCCTTCCATCATGAATAGAGCTTTAGGTGTGAAAATTTGTTCAAAACAATTACCGGTAATTTGGAGTGGTGGAAGAAATGCTTGCTTAAAAAATATTTCAAGGGTAAGAGGAATTGATGTTTAGATAGGTTGATTCCAAAGATCAATGGCTATATGATATGGAGATTGTTAAAAAAAACTTCCCCTTTAATTCAATCAAATTTGACATGGTACCCAGGAAATGACAAAACAATAAAATTATGGAGTGACAATATCATGGGAAATCCCCCATTGAAGCTACAACAAAAACTCAGGCCTTTGCAACAACGAATGGAAGATAATGACCTTAAAAGTTTGGATGAAATTTCTGACTAGAGTGATAAAAATGAAATATGGTCGGGGTGAAAGATCCTTAATGTCCCACTGAGGTCAAGACATCTCTTGCACGAACAATATTGTTCCTTGAATCAATGTACCCCCAACAATAATGAACTAGATTCACGAGGATGGGGAAATCAAGGATACTTAGTGAAAGAATGATATAGGTTAGATATTTAGAACCTAACTCTCCCTCCAGTCTTAGGAAAGTGGAAACATATATGGAATCCAAATGGTCTTCCCAAAATTAACAATTTCAACTTGATCCTAGTGCAAACTCGAATTTTGATACTAGATAATCTTCAAAAAGGAGGAATGTAAGGATTGTCCATATGCGTATTGTGAAAAGTGGTTGAGGAAACTTGCCATCAATTATTTATAAAATGTTCCTATACTTTCAAGGTTCAAAAGGCCACTTTTTTGGAAATTTTGAATAGGTGGAAAATGCCAATAAGTTGCAAGGACATGTTCACCTCCTCACATAGGAAGTATAAAGGCAATTTTCAAAATAAACCTCTTCCTAAGAGGATATGGAATGTACATCCTAAGTATATTTGTTGGAAGGTATGGCTAGCGAGGAACACTTCCATTTTTCAAGATCAAAGTGAACCCCCTAAAAAATTAGCAATAAAAGGTTGAGGACTATTGAGAGACTATCTTATGAATAAGAGAAAAACAACTATGAATGCTCAACATCTAGATCAAAATGAAAAACAATGCAATAGGTAAATTTTGGATACCCCTCCAACAATAAAACAAGTGGACAAAAGACAATCAAACAAAGGATGGAAATTGAAGCTTGCATGTGAGGAATTACACAGTTGGTAAAATTCCAAAAATACAATCATTCTACTCTTTGAAAGGGTCTCGAAGGGAAATCCATGGGTGGTATGCACGAGGGAGATCATTTGTGATATCGAAGGGCATGAATAAATATACTATGAATGGGCACTAGGAAATACCAAAAATAACCAGGCAGAAGTGACAACTCTTTATCAAGGTCTTCTACAAATACGTTTGCTTGGATGAGACAAGATCGCAGTGATTGGAGGCTCTGAGATAATGATAAAACTTATGTTAAGTACTTCCACTCCTAAGGACATTGCTCTATCTAGATGGATATGTTAGTTTTTCTTAGATATTATTATCTTAATTAGGATATTTGTTTGAAAGAATAATAAGTACAACAATATGCATAAGATATAATAGATACACAAGACACAAAGACTTTCATCAGGGAAACCATAAAAGAGAAAACCCCACAAACTTCCTCAAAATAGTACAGTCACAAATACTGTGTCATAAGATGATCAAACCTAGTAATAAGAAGTATTCTGCAGCTATCTATCTCCCCTCCCTTCTCTCTCTCTCTCTCTCTCTCTCTCATGCGGACTTGAGAGTGCAAGGTGTGTATAAATGAGGGAGAGCACCTTCCTATTTATACTAATCAAGTGACTGACCTTTTACATGACTGGGGCCTAGTTGTTTCACTAACAGGTCTGACTTCTCCTAGAGAGACTCCAAATACACCTTACATGATGTTACATTGGGGACTATTTCCACGACTTACAATGGAGGTTGTACCTCAAGGCCTAGACATAATAAAGACATCCCACAAGGAGGTAAACACATCTCCGATGGGGGTACAACAACATACAATGATAATATACATCAAAATATATTCCAAAGTTACAAATACATCAACACTCCCTCTTAACTAGGAAGGTATTCTCTCTCTTCCACAGTCCTCAACACATCTGGTCAAGTCTTCATCACGGAGTCATAGATTCATCATCATAGTTGCTTCCATCATCATCTTCTTATCGATCATCAAATGCTACTATCTGTCATTGGAAGTTTCTACAGAGCTAACCCTCTTTCAAGATGGGTGTAGGCCTAGTCCTCATCAAGGTCTTCATCTCATCTTGAGAAATCCATCTCATAGGAACTAATAATGACCTTCTTTACATTTCCATGACAATAACCTGCACCTCCTACTGTTATCTCCTCATATTCAGATCATCTCTTTTGTCCTACACAAAACAAAACAAGGCACACATAGCATCCACGATCAACCTGCATTCTACCAATAAAGCAGAACCACCAAGGTGCACATCAAGTGCTTCATGACATAATCATCTCAACATGGGAACACACACATATATAGATATATATGTAAGGACTGGTTACGACCAAACTACCTCCTGCATCAGGACTTTTAAGTTCTAGGTCAACCTCAAGGACTTATTGCATATGAACAACCTGAATACAAGATATTTTCCATTCAGATCACCTTTGGGGCGTATTACATCTGAGTAACCTACATACCACACTAGGACTCATTTTACACTCGAAAAACCCACAAGACTTATTCCATTCGCGTAACCTGCGTACCATGCCAGGGCTCATATTTACACTCGAATAACCTATCTTAGGACTTATTACATCTAAGGATAATCTGTGAGCTTCGCCAAGACTGATTACATCTGAGGACAACCTACGGTACTGATTGTGTCTAAGCATCCTGCTTCACCATGATTTTTACCGCTTGGACAACCTATCTCATTTCCCATGTGAGATATTATGCTTCTTCTATTTCTAGCATAGAATCATACCAGGATTGATTACATTCAAGGACAACCTGTGAGCTTCACCAAGACTTATTACATCCAAGTACAACCTACATGACTAATTACGTCTGAGCAACCTACAATCTTCATTAGTATTTTATGCTCATACAACCTATCTCTCTAGCTATGCTAGAACACATCGCTCCCTCTTTCGAGGGGTATCGTTATGGATCACACCAAGTCTTTCTCTGAAGTAATCAAACTTCAATCTGGCTATAGGCTTGGTCAACACATCGGTTATCTGCTCATCCATTGCCACATATTGGAGCTTCAAAGCTCCTCTCTACACCATATCCCTGATATAGTGGAACTTGATCTCGATGTGATTCGACTTGTCATGGAACACAGGGTTTTCTATCATCTTCATGCAACTCTATTTGTCACAGAAGATACAAGTCACATCCAACTGGATATCAAATAATTTAGACAATAGATTTGTAGCCACATTGCCTCACAACTAGCTGAGTAAGAAGAAACATACTTTGCCTCGGTTGTACTCAACACCACATATGATTGTTTCCTGCTGAACCAGGAGATCATGCCAAATCCCAAACTAAAGCAACAACCTAAAATGATCTTCCTGTCAGTGGCGCTACCTGCCCAATCTGAATCAATATAACCGTGTAGGTTAATATTCTGATTCACATCATACTTGAGCCCATAATCCACTGTACCTTTTAGGTACCTTAGTACATGCTTTGCATCTATCAGGTGTACATGTCTCAGATCCGTCAGGAATTGACTTAGAGTGTTCAGCGCAAAGCATATGTCTGGCCGCACATTCATTAGGTACATCAATGAGCCAATCATCTGATGATACATCATGGCATCAAATGACTCAGATGAAGCATCATTCAGAAGCTTCAAGTTAGATTCCATAGGTGTGGTTATTTCCCTACAGCCTAATATTTCGAATCTCTTCAGGATCTCCACTTCATACTTTCCTTGACCAAGGAAGATACCATCTACATGCTGCCACACCTCCATGCCTAAGAAGTAGTGCATCATACCTAGGTATTTAATCTTGAACTCTGTAGCAATTTTCCTCCTTGCATATTTAATAAGTTCCTATTCACCCATTAGGAAAAGGTCATCAAGATATAGCAGTAGCATCACTGGTCTTCCGTATTCAACCTTGAAGTAAAGGTATGAGCCTAGGATTTACTCTTGGTAAAGACTAGGCTCGTAAGGAAGCTATCCATCCTATCATACCATGTCCCCGGTGCCTATTTCAATCCATACAAGGCCTTCTTCAATTTGCACACATGGGTCTTCCTGTCATGTGTCTCGAATCCCAATGGTTGTTCCATGTACACTTCCTCCCCGACTACACCATTCAAGAAATTTGTCTTGAAATCCATTTAGTGTATTTTCCATTTCATAATTGTATCCAATTAAAGTATGGTCCTAATGGAAGTGTACCTTGCCACGGGTGCAAATGTATCTTCGTAATATATGCCTTCTTTTTGTGAGAAGCCTTGTGCTACGAACCTTTCCTTATATTTATCAATGATGCCATATGTAGCATGCTTGATATTGTCAACCCATTTTGAAGTCATGACAAACTTCTTTTTCGGTCTCAGAACTATCTTCTAGACATCGTTCTTCATGATTGACTGTTATTCCTCGATCATAGCATCCTTCCATTCTTTCATTTATTCAACCTCTTTATAAGTGGAAGGTTCTATGTCAATGATGTCACACATTAGGGCCACATAGATATTGTAGGGATTTACCCCTTTTCCCTCTCTATGTATTCCTTCTGGAGCGCCATACCTTTCTACTTCTCGTATGAGCTCTCATGCCCATGCTAGTTTCCTCTTGTGGGTGTCCTTCTCAAAGATTGTCTCTATCAGTTCTTGTGGTTCTCCCATGTCATGATCTTCATGGTATTCTGGAATTGCTTCTCCAATTTACATACCTCGAGCTCTCATATCTTTAGGTTCCTTGACCTCTTGAATAGGTGTTCTTTTGGATCTGAATTATGCCAAGTCTTCATCAAAGGCTATGTCTCTACTGATATCGATCTTCTTGAATACTAGGAATTATATTCGATGGGACTTTGATGTATCACTGTATCCTATGACTATACCCTTCCTCCCAGAAGGATCAGGCTTGGTCATTTTCTCCTTTGGCATATGTATGTACGTCAGGAAACCAAATATTCTAAGATGGATGACTTCTAGTTTCTCTCCTGAGAAAAATTCTTCTGGAGTCTTGTTGTCGAGTAATCGATGACGAGTACGGTTTTGTACATACATAGTTATTCTTGTTGCCTCCACCCAAAGGTGCATAGAAATATCCTGGTCATGCAACATTTCCTTTGTTGCTTCCATGATGGTTCGGTTATTTCGTTCCGCAACCCCATTCTGCTAAGGATTGTATGGAGTGCTCAACTCCCTCTCAATCCTGGATTCTCTGCAGAGTTCTTTGAATTCTTCTGAAGTGAACTCTCCGCCATTATCTGACCGTAGAGTCTTAATATTCCTATCGATTTGGTTCTCCGCCAAGGCTTTATATTTCTTGAACTTATTGAAAACTTCATTTTTCCCTTTCAATAAATATATCCAAGACTTATGTGAGAAATCATCTATAAAGGAAACACAATACACATACCCTCTTAATGAGATAGAATATATGGGTCCACATACATCTGAGTGTACGATCTCCAGTATTCCTTTGTCCTTGATCTCACTGCTTGGAAATGTCTTCTTCGTATTCTTTCCTTGTGCACATCGTTTGCAAATGCCTTCATGCTTTTCCTGGATATCTGGTAGTCCAGAGACTACTTTGATTGCCATCGATAGTGCTCTGTAGTGCACATGTGCAAGCCTTCGGTGCCATAGTTTACTTGGTTCAATTTACTCATGCACTAGTGCTTATTCAGGTTGTCCCTTTATCTTGTACAAGCCTCTGTCTTCTTCTCCAATCATTGTTGCATCCTCTATTGTCTTCCCTCTATGCCACATTAGAACTTGGCCATCGAAAAACACAACTCTAATTCCCTTTGCATCTAGTGCAGAGATGGAGATAATATTCTTCTTCAATCACTAAACATATAACACGTCCTTCATCTTTAAGGATTTTGTGGAGTCAATCTTGTATGAATATTCTCCACTCCCTTTTATGGGGTGTTGGTAATAATCCCCAAGTTTCACCTTGTGAGGTGACTCATGTTCATACATATTGAGGAATGATTCTTTGTATCTCGTCATGTGTTTAGAAGCTCCACTGTCCACAAGCCAATCATTGCTTCCATGTGAGATAGTTCTAGTAAGTTCTGAGATTAGTACATACTCTTCATCTGAATCATCCTTCTCTCTTCTAATTCTTTTGTTTGTTGGTTCATTGTCTTCGACAATATGACATGGTGTATCTTTTTTCAGATGGTACAATTTCTTGCAAAGTGTCCCTTTTCATCACAAGTATAGCATCGAACATTGAAAGGATCTCTCTGCGTCTTATTTTGTTTCTTGTCCTTCTTCTTGTTGTGATTAAAGTTCTCCTTCTTTTAATTCTTCTTGAAGTTCTTCCTGGTGTGAACTGTGAGAGCTTGATCTTCAGTTTCTCCCATTTTCTCTTCTCTTGTCACGAGTCAAGCTTCTTCTTGTGCACATTCTTCTCGGATTCTGTTGAAAGAGATAAACCTCCTTCTTACACAAATTCCTTGAATGAATGAGTCCCATGATCTAGGGAGACCATTCAAGGTATTCATTACAATTTCTCCTTCTTCAACATTCTCTTCAATTGCTTCAAGTTGTTCTTTGATTTGAGCAACCCTTCTGAAGTAAGACTGTATAGTCTCAGAGTTTTGTATCTTCACATTCTTCAGTTGCTTCCTCAAAGTCATCTTCTGATTGATGTTCTTACCTTCGAACATCTTTGTCAAAGCATCATATACTTCCTTCAGTGTCTTGAATGAAAAAAATGATTCTCTTATCCTTAGCCATGCTCCTCTTATGAGCAGCCTTAGCCTCATCTCCTTCTAGTTCTGGAAACTCTTCAGTGATGTACTGATCCAAGTCATTTTCTTCAAGGATCATAGGAATTTATCATCCGATCCAAGGTTGTCCTCAAGATGAGTATGGTGAGTCATATTTTCAAATGAGAACCTCAAATGGAATTAGAAAATGTTTATATCTTACTGATTTGAGGTGTCCGACCTGGTTTCAGAGCTGGCTAACTTAGGGTTTGTCAAAGAAACCCTAATTTTTCAAACTTGGAGTTTGTGAATTCTGTTTAGACAGAAAAATCTGCCTCCTTGAGGCGAGTTGTTCAACGAGGTCACTTTCTGAAAAATTAGGTGGGAAGCCTCCAAAACTTGATGCCCTAGTTTCTCCCGGCACTAGTGACAAGGTCAAAAATAAAACTTCTTCAAATATGAAATTGTTTCCATCAATAGATGCAGCCTACTAAGGCAAGTTAGCCTAGCCCTCTTTTCTTGATGATCTTTGGAGAGAACAACTTGAACTAGGAATCACTAGTTTTCTCTATCATATAGTGCCTTCTTTCAGAGAGGATCTGACACCATGTTAGTTTTTCTTAGATCTTATTAGCTTAATTAGGATCTTTTTCTGAAAGAATAACAAGTACAACAAGATGCATAAGATATAACAGATACACAAGACACAAAGATTTTCATTGGGGAAACCATACAGGAGAAAACCCTACAAACTTCCTCAGAATAGTACAGTCACAAATACTATGTCATAAGATGATCAAGGCCAGTAAAAATAAGTATTCAATGGCTATAGATATGTCATCTCCTTATCTCTCTCTCGTGCACGCGCTCTCTCTCTCTCTCATGCGAACTTAATATTTTGAAGTGTGTATAAATGAGGGAGGGCGCCTCCCTATTTATACTAATCAAGTGACTGACCTTTTACATGAATGGGGCCGACTTGTTTCACTAACAGGGCTGACTTCTCCTAAAGACACTCCTAATACACATTACATGATGTTACACTGGGGACTACTTCCCCGACTTACAATGGAGGTTGTACCTCAATGTCTAGAAACAT
Organism: Pseudotsuga menziesii; assembly: GCA_001517045.1. Classification (NCBI taxonomy): domain Eukaryota; kingdom Viridiplantae; phylum Streptophyta; class Pinopsida; order Pinales; family Pinaceae; genus Pseudotsuga; species Pseudotsuga menziesii. Next base: position 472,219 of record LPNX010584317.1, read on the forward strand.
TAAAGACATCCCACAAGGAGATAAACACATCTCCAATGGGGGTAAAACAACATATAATGATAATATACATCATAATATATTCCGAAGTTACAAATATATAAATAGGATAATCATGATAAAAAAGAGGGCAAGAAATTCAACAACATAATATTTTGTCATGTTCTTCGTAAATAAAATTAAGAGGCAGACAAAAGAGATAATAACACCTAGAGGAAATAAGAATGGATTCTAAAAATAAACATGGACATCAAAATAAGTCAAGTTCCCTAAATATTTCATGCATAATATGTCTAAGTGCAAGAAATTAATATCCATCAATACATCAAGTACATTTGGGATCGAGCAAATCGATAGCCATACTGCTCTCACAAGGAGGAGACTGATAGCACTTAACACTGAAATGATGAACTTAATCATTTCCATCACATTCGCAAGTGGGGAGGGAAGAATCAAAATCACATTGGTGAGAAGGCTCACGATGAACTCAAAGCTTGCACCATCTCGGTCTTGGATCTCCTAGGTAATGCACAGGCCTCAAGGGTCAATATTTCATTTTGCTTCCGTAATTACAAAAACTAGTGCACCAATTCAAGGATAGGTCAACCATGAAAAGGGTTAACTATTGAATGATTTGGTAAATATCTCAATCCTATAGGAATTTTTGGTAAGAAGTGATCAACCTTATTGGAGGAGAGATCAAATTTATAGGACAATGATTAATTTCACCTTTGATCAAAACATTGAAAACTCATTCCTATTCAAAGCAATATATAAAATGTATGCACCGAGCTTTTTGAAATTTACAAAATCATATGTCTAGTTTGATCCTCGGGATTTCCTTTGACATTATGTGTTGGGTCTCTCCTTAGTGATATAAGAAGAACATGAATAGTGCCAAAGAGGAATAAATAAAATTTTAGACAACAACAGTGGAGCTTTGAAAATGGATTATCCAAGGTGGATAAAAAACATGCATGAGATAGTTGATCTAAGGAAATATATTAGGCATAAGGAGGATCGACTAAAGAAAAATATTGCAGTAACTCAATCCCTCACATCTTAGGTACAATAGTTGAGAATGCAAAATTCCACTACAACAGAAGCCATGGGTGCTCAACATCAGCATATAATATCCCTCAAAGAAGCAGTGTAGACTCTTTGAAACATAGCCAATAATTAGATTCATGACTCTATAATTATGAGCTTGGATTAAAAAAAGTGCAGTGAATGAAGTTCAAGGTCTTCCAAGGGAATATGAACCAATTCAGAAATCGCAAAAAAGGTGTAAATCGTCATAATTTTATAGTCTTATGGAGGTATCCAACACTCTAATTAGAGAGCAATTTCATATGCTTTTCAAATGCATCTTGATTTTATGATTTTTTTATAGAATATATACCAGTGGAAATATTAAAAGTTGTTTAAAATTGGAGGATTGTAAAATCAGTTTTGATTATCTTTTATACTTCTTCCTTAAATGGAATAAACTCTCCACTTTTAATCTTTTAGGTCTTGTTATTCAGTAGTTTTATTAATTCAAAAACTACCTATTCATTTAAAAAAACATGTAATAGTTAGTATGGAGAATAGTTGATCAAACTACCTATTCATTGACCAATTTCAAGGCATTATAATCTAAATAATGCCTATAAATGAACATTTTCTCCATCCTTATACACATTGACTTTACTTAGGATCTAAAGACTAATCTACGGCAACGTTAAAATGCCATACATGTAAAAATGATATGTATTAACTTACATTTAAAGTCAACTGAATATGAAATGGGTTGAATGTGATCTATAAGTTACCAATTTCCCTCAAAAAATGTTATGATCAAACCAAAATATGCAAAAAAATAATATTAAAGAAAAAGGAAAAAAATAAATAAAATTGCACCTTACTTCTCAAACAAGAAAATGAGAAGCATTATAATTTGAAAAATAGAAGTACTCTTCTCAATTTTCATATGATGCATGTTGATTCATATTCATGGTGTATGTAATGGTGGCTTGTTTCCATCTCATATCAGGTGACTACCTCAGACACAAGTCATAGTGGCAAGTGACATCTCTCATTGTCAGTCGAAGATACTCCAGATATTGCCACTCTTCACTGCTAACCAATGTAACACCGGGTAGAACATAGACAAAATGGTACAATCATGCAACCCCTACAATGATTTAATGACATGATGGGGTAGTGATTTCTAAAGGCAAAAAAAAATGCAGGAATTTACGGGGGTCATAACTTTGGACTTGATTATCCGTTTGGGATCAAATTTGAAAGGAAGTTGTGTTTCAAAGTGTTCAATGCAATGGCCAATCGAATCCTTCCGATTGGAGTTTTTCTGACACTTTTATGAGGCAAAAATCCTTCATATAGGCCTCAGATTGAGGTTTTAGTGTTTTGCAGGGTTTTTTTTAAATTTGTAATTAACAATTATCTCTCACTTTATAAACCTAATTAGAAAAGCAAGTTGACAACTATTGTCACTCTAGTTAGCTTTTTGTTGGCGTTTAGTTTCATATCCATGCGATAATTTTCTAAAATTTGAAATTTTTGAAAATATCATATTTCGAAAATCTCAGATAGCAGTTATAAAGGGTTGTACCTTCATTGTAATAGTTAGTATGGAGAATGAATAAAAAGATAGTTATTTTTTCCACTCTCATGTGTTTGCATGGTTTTTAGTTCTTGTGAATTCAATCAAAGATTATTGGCTACATCATCTAGTATCAAAGCAGAAAGATGGTCGAGAGAGGAAGAGGAAGAGCAGGTCTTACTCAGATGCATAGAGATATGTAAAATATCCAAAGGCAAGTAACAAATCTTATAGACATGTTGGTTAATCATAGGATAATACGAAGAGAATCGTCTAATGAGGAGACAGACCAAGGAGGTGTAGATCAACACATAGAACATGAAGAAGAAGAAGTAGAGTGCATACCTTTTGAAGAAAGGATGCTTGGGGCTCTAGAAGGGAGAAATGATGGGATCAAAATGGAAGTTCCAGACTATGCAGGGAGTCTTAAACCAAACGATTTAATAGATTGGTTGAACTCCATGGAAACATTTTTTGAATGGAAGCCTATGAGAGAATAAAAGAAGATGAAATTTTCATGCAAAAACTTGAAGGGACAAGCCATGATCTGGTGGAATCATGTGCAAAAAGACAGAACAAAAAAAGGAAAAGCCAAAATAAATAACTGGGATAAGATAGAAAAAAAGTTGCGAGAAATTTTTTTGTCGCGGGACTATGCACAAACCCTTTTTGTAAATTTCAGAACTTGAAGCAAATCTTGTCTACGTGGAGGAATTCACACATGAGTTTTATTAGTTGTCCATTTGTGTGGATCACTAGGAAACTGATGAGAAACTAGCTGCAAGGTATGTGAATTGTTTGAAATTTTCTATTCAAGATGGATTGAGCATGCATAGGGTTTTCAACGTGGAAGAGGCATCCCAGTTATCCTTAAAGGTTGAGGAAAAACAAAATCGACAATTTTCTCAAAGGAATAGAGTAGCAAGGAGGGGCACATTGTCTGCCTCACGGGGTGGTTTTAATTATGGAAGAGGAAAATCATCCCAAGGAGCTGTAAAGGAAAAACATACTAGACAAGGTAACCTGAACCAACCATGAGGAATAGGATTTGAAAGGGGTAGAGGCTACGGTGGTGGAAGAGCAATACCTTATTGGTGTTTTTGGTGTGGTGTAGAGGGTCACCAAGAATTTGAATGTTGAAATTGCAACATGCAAGAGATGAAGCAAGGACAACAACCTAGTTTGGACTTGGTCCAAGCTGAGAATGAAGAAGAAGGAGTTGAATCTAAATCCCCACCTGATATGGGGGGAAATATCATGATATGAAGGTCAATGATGATTCCCAAGAAAGAGCAAAAACATAGTAGCAACAATGAATATTCGTGGCTTCGGATAAATATTTTTCAAACCAGGTGCACTTCTGGGGGGAAGGTAAGTTATTGTTGATAGTGGCAGTTGTGAGAATATGGTTTCCAAAGAGATGGTAGATAATTTTAAATTACGTTGTGAAACACATCCCCATCCTTCCCGAATTGCATGGTTCAAAAAGGGGAATGAAGTCACCATTAATAAAAGATGTTTGATTAAGTTTTCCATCGGTAAGACTTATAAAGATGAAGTATGGTGTGATGTCACTATGATGGATGCATGCCATATGTTATTAGGGAGGCCTTGGCAATTCGACAGGAAAGTCATACATGATGGAGGAAAGAATGCCTACCACTTTTGGAAAGAGTGAACAAAAGTCATCTTATTGCTCCTTAAAGATGAAGGGAAAACTAAGAATATGTTGTCAGAAAAAAGAGATTATTAAAGAAATGAATGCAAAAGGATTATGCTATGCATTAATAGTGCAAAAAGGAGATGAATAAGACATATGAATAACTACTGAAGTGGCCAAGTTACTAGAAGAATATGTTTATGTTATCCCTAATGAAATTCCTGATGGACTTCCACCAAAGAGGGATATTCAACATCACATTGATCTGATCTAGGGATCTATTATCTAGTGAAATGGTGCTTCTCCGTCTGAGTACTAACACTCAATGTGTCGGTACACAAAAGTACAAAGTGGATTGAAGTAGCCAAAACCCTATATATGTGCATGTGCCTTTATACATCTTCATCATGCCATCCTTGCCTATTTTTTATAAGGATATTTAGGGGCATTTGCGACTATTTCCATTGAAACCCGTGTTCCATTCGCAAGTAGCCATATATACAACCCACGAATACATGATCACACTTAGCATTCACAGGATGCCCTTATAAAGTCATGAGTGACTCGCGAATTGCTAGTATCAATAGTCATGAGTGCCCTAATCCAAAAATTAAAAATTAAAACAAGTTTTGTTAAGGATAGTTGGGCTCGTAATTATAATGTTCCCAAATTCCTCAACCATCTCAACCTACATAACTCCTCTCATTCATCAAGTATAAATAGAGGGTAAGAGTTCAAGCCAAGGATATAAAAAATAGATCAAATTTATGTTGGTGGATTGCCTTTGGATATTTAGAGCAGCAGAACTCAGTTCCTTGGCTAGCAGAGGAGGACTTGTATCAGATATTGGTTGTAATATTTCATCATTGCTTATCAATAAAGAGAGAATTTATTCCAATTTGGTGCACTTGTATTCTTATGTGTTATGATTTCTGAATTATCTTGATGTCTCATTACAAGCACATTATTTCATTAATCTCTTATATAACATCTAAGATATTGCGGTAAGGTCTACCTCTTTTGCAGGTGTGAAGATCCTTAGAATTTGTTGGAGCTTTTGGATTGAAGAAGAAAGCTAGGACCAGCCTTCATAAACAAGGTACACTTACTTTCCTCCTCATTTCTCTGTCAAATTCTTAGATAGCTGAATGTCTGCAAGATTAATTGGTATGTTGGTGACCCCAGAACCTAGGTCATAAGGTAGGACTTTTCCCTGAACAACAGAATTGGCGACTCCACTAGGGATTCCAACCTGTTTTCGGTCCATTCCTTTGGTTTCCTTTCCATTTTTTCTCTGTTTCATCTTGTAGGTGTTTTGCTTGGTTTTTTCCCTCAGTTTTTAGTGTTGAAGGTTCAGAATCCTGTGGTCATTTCTTTTTCTTTTTGAAAAAATTTCACTGTATTCGTGGGTTGCTAATATATACAGTCGTGAGTGCTCTATTGAATTCACGGGTTGACTATATGCACAGTCGTGAATGGTTCATGGGTTGTCTTGGTGACAATCGTGAGTTCCTACAGGTGTAGGTCATACTGTTAGGGTTTTGCTTGTCCTTTGATTTTTGGTCTCTCAGGTGTATGTAAGGGTTCTTCTTTAGTTTATTATTGTTGTTGTGGGCATGTGCATTTCACTTTTTTGCTTGTTAAGTCAAGTGTTTTTTATTAAGATAGGTATGTTTCTACCTTTTTGAATGTGTTGGGTCCTTCCTTCTTGGCTGATTGGTTTGAATGCTTGTGTCTTTTTGGGTTGCTGGTGTCTATCAGTCCTTTCAGGACACTAATATACCTTGGATTGCTGCTGTAGTAGTCTAGCTGAATCATTTTTTCCAACTTTTAGATCTATTGGTCTCATCAAGTCAATAGTTCTGTCCAAAACTAGGGTTTCAGTCATCTCTGCTTGATTGGCTAAAGATTGTTACTGTAAGATCTGACTGCTATCATTTAAATTTATATATGATCAGATTGTTTATCTTGCTTAAAGTGAATTTGATTGCATATAGTTTTTGAATTTTTTGAAAAAAAACAAAGACAAAAGGCAGTTTTCATTTTTCATTAGCTTTGCATTAGTTGTTTTTCTCATTATTTTCATAAAAATAAAAAATCTTTAAGGCTTGTAGTTTCTCAAAATTGTTAAAAAGTTTCATTAGTTTCATTTTACAAAGAAAAAGGAAAAAAATGCATTTGTTAGTTGCATTCATTTTGTAAAAAATTGTACATCATTTTCTTTCACTTTGTTGAGTACAAACACCATTCAATCCCACTCCACTACCCTTGAGTAATAAAGCCATTAAAAAGAAAGTTTAACTTAAAAATTAATTAATAACTTTATTTTTATAGGTTTGATCATTAACTGGCTTAGGCTAGGTTTTTGGACTAGGAGATTTAAACTGTCCAAAATCACTTTGATTTCAAATGTAGTGGCACACAGGAGTCAAGCACGAGGATGCATGAGAGATCAATTGAGGAGATAACCGTCCACTTCCTTGTTCGATTGTTTACCAGGATTTTTGTGCATTCGGGGGTCTTATCAATACCAATTCTTGGGCCCTGTGAGTTGCTGTTATTGGTAGGATTTTGGGATTATCTACCCTTCCCATGCACATCGATAAGGCCAGCGATTGTTTCGTCGGACTCTCGTTGTAGATTTGGTAGCCATAGTATCCAGACACTAGGATCTTACACAGGTGGTATTGGAAAGCTATTTCTAGTACTCCTAGGATGGACTTGGAAGGTAACCTTGGTTGACAATTTGGGAGGGCGGTTGGGTGATTCCAGCACTTGCACCTAGAGAACTATTCACGAGACGCCAAGTAACCATCCTACGATCTTCATTAGTTGGACCTGGGCCCTAATCATCCCAGGATTTCCTTTGGAAGGTGTATCTTTTATTTGGTGTGTCTGTATTACTTAGGATATTTTTAGTGTGTATTGTTTGGTTTGTTTATGTTTAGTTGTCCTTTAGGTGTGTGTGTCATATTTTAGTTGTGGAGGACCATCATCTTCATAGGTACACAAGGTTGCAAAACCTAGGCTCCATATTTTACAGTGGAGCCTCCACTGCCACCTCAAAGGCGAAGACTTGACACATACGATTCTTTCGAACCGATCGATGTTAGCGAAGTTCCAGGTGAACCATAACTTAGAATTACTCAAGAAGAAACCCCACCAGTAGAGATTGAAGACTTGCAAGCTGATGAGTTTGCAAGGAATTTTAATACACCTCTAACTGACCTAAACAATCATGTGATAGTCCAGGTCCTTCCTTTTATTTCACTTGTTTATGGTGCTCCTTTGAGCTCAGTTATGTCTAGCTCAAGAGAGGGTATGTCTACCCCGACTTCAGCCATGTTGGCTAGCAGGGTCTCACCTCCTCCTGTGAGTGCTCCAAGACCTAGTGCATATACTGTACCTCTTTCACCAAGTTCTCGAGTGGTCAATCCCTAAGCACCCTCTAATGTGGTAGGTCATTCTAGTGGGGTGGTCACTTGGATTCCTAGTGCACCTTTTACTTCTCTTCTTTCATGCAAAGTGCTCAAAGTGGTCCAAGTGGATCCACTTCGTTTATCTAGGGTTTTTTATGGAATGGGGGACATCTTCCTCCATCCACACCTTATGTAGGCCCATATCCTACTTATGTGGGTATGTCGGTTGGTTTCAATTATCATACTTCCAGTTAGGTTTCAACCGCCTCTTTTGGGAGCTCTCCCATTTCACTGTTTAGTGGAGGAATTTATGTTGCTATATTTCAAACTCCAGATTTAGCTAGAGCAAGTCAAACCACCTATCATACCCCAAAAACCAGTAATCCACTAGATTTCAGGTGGAACCCTTTTCAAAATAATGCAACCACATCATAACCGAAAGTTGGGGGAAACCCCACCTTTTATTTCGGGAGCCGTGGGGTAGGTACTTCCACACCTCAAACTCCTCAATATAAAACCCCAGTTAGGCCCAAACTTCCTTTATTGGCAATGTTAAACTTACCAGATTTGTCAAAATTAATAAACAACCCCATGTATCACAATGTGGCATGGCCACTTGTACCCATCAAACTGCCCTCAGGCATTTCAAAGTTTGAAGGCAAATTTGGTGAGGACCCAGGTGCTCACATTACCACATTCCACATTTGGTTCTGTTCTAAATAGTTGAACAATGACTCCGTTCGGTTGAGTATTTTACAGAGAACGTTAACTCATGTAGCAGCTAAATGGTACATAAAACTTCTGTCTGTTGCATATGATAGCTTCCTAGATTTAGCAACTGTGTTCCTAAATCACTTTCAGCTTCATGTTTGGTATGACGTCGGTACAGACTTGTTGTCAACGTTTCGACAGAAAAATGCCACACACATATCCGATCACATTCAGGAGTGGCGAAGACAAAAGAGGCTTATTAAAGCCACGATACCTCTCAAGTTTTTGTTGGAGTGGTTCTTGAAATATATACTTCCTTATATTTGTAAGGACGAGGCAGAGGAAATCCTCAGGCCCCAGTAGTTAGACCTGATATATGCTCAACCTGGGATTTTGTATGAAATTATCCCTAAGGTGTCAAGGTAAATGAATGACCAAGAGAAACCCAAGCCTGGACCCCATGTCGATGGTGTGGTTGGTTAAGTTAGTACTCCCACTATAGAATCACTGGCCAAGCGACTCCATGAGTTGTCAAAGAAGCAATTTGCAGCAGAGACAGCTAAGGATACCACCCCCTCACCACAAAGTTCTAATGTTTATGTACAATCTTATCAAAAGAGCAATGAGCAGCCCAGTGGGAAAAAGAAGAAGGGTAAGAAGGGTGAGGGTAACCAAAACAAGAAAACACCCACAAACAATGCTGATGGGGGCAAGAAAGACAAGAAAAAGGTTAAGTTTCCTTGTAATTTTTTCCAAGGAGACCACCTTACTTATCAATTCCCTTTAATGGAACAAGCACATATGCTGCTTAAGAATCAACAACTGGTTGTTTTGAAGGATCCCTTTCCCCAAGGACAAAATGCAGCTTATTCTTCGAAATATGTCGGGGGCATAGCTAGTGCCCCTATTGATCACAATTATATCAATATGGTATGATCCAACACTTTGCTCCAAACAAGAAATAAGAATTATGAATCAGAGGCTAAAGAGAAGGGTAAGTCTACTGTTGAAACTTCAACCCCTCTCACTATTGAGAAACCAACTAAACCAATGCCCAAGATACCGAAAGGTGTCTTCAAGAAAACATTTCACAACCCTAATGCTAGGGTTGCTTCTAACTATTATGTAGTTGAAGACTTAGCTCAAACTCCTTGTGCGATGTCAGGATTGGAGGTGTTACATAATTTTCCTTCTCAAATGGATGCACTCTTAGCAGCCATAGGTAGCATGGATTCAACAATCCTACTAGAAAAATTTAATCTTTTTGATGTTAAGATACGCCTGCCATACCATGTGTCTTTGTCAATTGATGTTGTCCATGGAGGTAAAACCATTGGATGAATGGTGGTTAATGAAGGTGCTTCCATGTGCGTCATGTCTATCTCTTGTTGGAAAGCCTTGGGATCCCCAGATTTGGTTCCATCGAACACTCTACTTACTGCTTTCGATTGAAGGTCTTTCCGTCTGCATGTTCAAAATAAAGTTGGCAGGAAAAGCAATGTCTATTGAGGTGGAAGTTATCGATGCTCCCTAGGACTAGGACCTGTTGTTGGGGAGAAGTTGGACTTACACCTTGTGTGCTATTCCTTCATTTTTTTTATGAGTATTAGTGTTTCCACATGAAGGGAATTTGGTTACAGTTGACCAACTCAGTTTCACCCAGAAAGGCCGTTTGGAAACTAACGAGTCCACGGTACCTTTGATATATCGGTTGAAACTGAAAAACAAGAGCTTGGGGGTTGGAATGTATACATCATTGATGGTCACATTTGATATACCAGCCCCTATTAACTACTTAGGTTCAACGAGTGTAGGAAAGTATATCGTGATGGTTGTAGATATAACTAACCTATGGGTCCTTCCTTTACGTCAAGAGCCTCAAGTTCCCTTATATGCGTTGGAAGTAGCTTATAAAGTAGTTTTTAATGCCACTATCAATTCCATCATGACTCCCTCTTCAGTCTCAGAGGAGTTAGATGAAGCTTATATGCCTGCTTGGGCGGAGAACTCTATGTATTCCTATGATTGCTTGGATATGATATTGCCTTTGGATGAAGCAATTTTGGAAGCTTTGATTGGACGCATAAATATTTGTGAAGACCTTCATCATAAGTCCTTCTTCCTTCCAGAGCTAAGTATATTGAGAATTAGGAGTTCCATGTGAGACTGCAAGAAGGTGTTGATTTCTCGATTAATCATTTACCCAATCTTATCAGGATCCACGGATATACCCTCTTCTGAAACAATGTGACCCAAGTACTGAATTCTATCTTTATAGAAGTCACACTTTCTCAGTTTTGCATACAGTTGATGTTCTCTGAGCAATTGCAATGTTAGTCTCAAATGTTCTTCATGCTCTTCTTCATTTTTAGAATAAACAAGAATGTCATAAGGAAAACAAGAATGAATTTGTCCAAATACCTGCTGAAGACACTATTCATAATGCACATAAATGTTACCGGTGCATTTGTGAGACCAAAAGGTACCAATACAAACTCATATTGTCCATACCTTGTTCTGAAGGTTGTCTTATGAATTTCTTCGTCCTTGATTCTCACCTGATGGTAACCAGACCTCAAGTCAATCTTGGAAAATACCTTTGCTCCTTTCATTTGATCAAAGAGGTCATCAATTCTAGGAAAGGGATATTTGCTATTCACTGTGAGTTTGTTCAGCTGCATGTAATCAATACACAATCTGAGTGTACCATATTTCTTCTTCATGAACAGAACTAGTGCTCGTAAAGGAGACACACTCGGCCTTATATACTTTTTCTCCAACAATTCTTGCAGCTACATCTTCAGTTCTAACATTTCTAGTGTACTCATTTTGTAAGGTGATTTGGACACTAGTGTTGCTCTTCACACAAGCTCAGTCATGAAATCAATGTCTCTCTTTGGAGGAAGCCCTGGAATCTCATCAGGAAAAACATCTTTGAATTCTTGCAACACGTGATAGTCTTTCGAATTGAGAGTTTCATTCCCTGCTGCCTCCTCAATATGGGATGCATACAACTGACAACCTTTTCTACAAAACTTCTTCAATTGCATCGCTGAAATATGCCTTACAGAAATTACCTTTGGTATGCCTTTTACAAATACTGGGTTCCCTTATCCATCCATGCATTTAAAAGTCGTGTTATAACAGTCAAGCTTCACCCTGTGAGCTTCTAAAAAATCCATTCCAATGAGAACATCATCGGACCCAAGTGGTAGAACATTCAGATCTACACAAGTGACCAATCCATTAATCACCAATGGGCATCTCGCTACCATTTCACTAACCTTTCTCTTAGTTCCAATGGCTAATTGAACTAACCACGATTTTCTATGCTTTACTTTCTTACAAACACAAATCTCCACTACTCGAGGAGAAATGTAACTGTGATTAGAACTAGGGTCATTCAAAATAGAAATAGATTGCTCAACAATCTTACCTGCAACTTCAACCACGATTGACTGGTGATCTTCCTAGCAATCCTCCAGTGCTGCATAGATCCTAGGAATGACTCTTACTACTTGACCCACTGTTTCTACCTCTTGAACGTTGTAAGATGGCCTTGCATTCGCATTCTCAGGCAGACAATACCTGCGCATGTGAAGTCCTCCACATTTCCAACATTGGAGTGGTTATCTATTTTGCTACAGTTCTCTTGGCTTTTCTTCCACCACTCTAGCTAGATGCTTCTCAACTAGGGATGGCTGCTTCTACTGATTCCTGAAGTTAGAAGGTTTGAAATATTTCTTCCTTGGGTCATATTTCTCATTCTTCTTGTCCTTCCATGTCTTATGATAATCAAGTTTTCCTTTGCTTTGCTCATAGCAATACTTAGCTTTCCTGGTCGCTTATTCCAGAGTTCTAGGCTCATAGAACTCAATCCAGTCCTTGTAGAATTGAGGCAATCCACTCAAAAAGCGCTGGATTTTTACCTTCTCATCTTTAATATACTTGACATACCTCAGCAATTCCAAGAACTTGTTTGCATATTCCTCCATGGTCTGTTGTCCCAATCTCAGCTCATGGAATTCTTTAATTTTATCATCGTAGTACAGGTTAGAGAGGTACTTCTGCTTGAAATATTTCTAGAACTTTTTCCAGACAATCTTCCTTTCGTTCATCTTCTTCACTTACCTGAATTGTTCCCACCGAATAGATGCCCTTCCGGTCAAGTTGAAGATGGCTACCCTAGCCTTCATATTTCAAGAGAAGGCTTGGAATTGGAAATATTTTCTCATCCCAAGAAGCCAAACTTCAACTTCTTTCCGAGTCTTTACCTCACCATTGAAGGTAGGCAGCTTTGCCTTCCTGAATTCATCTTGTGAGTGATTCTGTTAACGCCTCTTCCTCCTACTCCTATGAGATGAAGAGACCGAATCTTCAGTGGATCTTTCAGAGTCAGGTGACCCACTAGGAGATCTCTTCCTTTTATTATCATGAGAGGAAAAACTTGAACCATCAGTGGATTTTTCAGAGTCAGACAACCCACCAGGAGATCATTTTCTTCCTCTAGCAATGTTCTTACTTCCTTCTGGATTTACTATCTGATCCCCATATTTCATCTTTCTCTGAATGCCTGTCAAACTATGCAATATGGATGTGTTCAATTGATTCTGCTCCTCATGAGCCTTAATTAGTCTTTCATTGTCTGCTCTGTAGCTCTGTATCTCCACCCTAAGGGTTCCCATGGTGGTTGCAAAGTCTAGGGGGTATCTTGAAACCTTCTCCCATTAGACTTTGTCTCAGCATTTCCAATTCTAACATTTTCCCCTATAGCATCTTCCTCGTGCACATTGGAGTCCCATGCATAATCATTCGTGTCATCTCTCCTCATGGCCGAACCAACTATTCAGAATCGCACTGCCCTTTGTGAAGGCGACTGTAATTCTACAAAAATGTGTTAGATAACAAAATTGTTAGATATAATCAAAACCAAAATCACTTACCCACTGCCCATGGAAGTGTTTCTCTATTATGTTACTAACAATACGTGGGAACCATTAACCAACAGCTCTATAACTGTCTAACTCAGCCCATCAATGCCCAATACTGTAACCACATCTCTTTCTAGCCCATCCAATCTCAACGCTACAACCAACAACTCTGATACCACGCTGCCACATCCCCTCCCGCCCCGGAGGAGAGAACGCGACCAAACTCTTTTGCTACCTGAGTTACCCATCTTTTTTGTGCGCATAGTATGAGGATTCCAGGATTTCCTTTTTGGTTTTTCAAATATGTAAAAGCAAGAATTCCTCCTACTAACATTCTAATCTAGACCGTCTATAAAATCTATATCTTCCCCAACCATTGAGCGATCGAATGGCTAAGAAGAATCACTGTTGAAATCAACAGTCATAGTCTGTTCCACATCCGGAATCAAATCAATGACTGAGAATCATCCCATAGAAAATCAACAGTGTGGAGAGCTTCACTTGCAGAATCGGAAACATATCAAAATTTCACTCTCGCACCCCGCATGCCGCATTTCGCATCCCGCATCTTGCATGCAAAATGGTCGTTGCGGAGATAAAAGTTGAGGAAAGGGAGATTTGCAATAGTCATTTCCGCATCCCGCAAGTTGTGGAAAGAATATTTCGCCAAACAACATTTCTGCATCCTGTATCCCGCATCCCACAAGTTGCAGAAAGAAGAATTCGCCAAACGACATTTCTGCATCTCGCATCCCGCAGGTTGCGAAAAGGGAATTACAGAAGGGAAAATGTGGAGTCCAACTTCTGCAAGGCGCATTTCCGCATCCCGTCCCGTAAATTGCAAAAAGGGAATTGTGGAAGGGAAAATCTGTGGAAATTCGATCTAGTCATGAAAATTTCTAAGTATAAAATTGGTTTCCAACATCCAGGCCATCACCAATCTAGCCGATCTAACTTCATAACAACTTACAAAATTCATTGAAGTAATTACACACATAGATGCATCATTCATGAAATATGCAGTTGAAACACAACACATTTCATTCAAGCATTCATCATTTCATATTAATTTATAAACAAGTATGGTTGCAAGGATTGAAACACAAGAGATACTTATCTTTATCAGAAGCTTGTCCCACAACCAAATATGTCGCTGTAACATTCCACCCAACCATAGGCCAGTGTGCTCTTCAATCTCTCAACAACACTACCACCCCCGAGCTTGGCATGATTTCCCCAAGGAATAAGGAACACTAGCAGACTTCCCCATAGCCAAGGATACAATAAAACTCAGTCAAGGCAACACAATTGGGTTTATCAGACTTACACTAGTAGTGATTTACACATAGCCAAAGTTTATACAAGTCACAGCCAAGCCAACATATGGGTTTATCAAGCTACCAGCCAAGCCATCCTTCCAGTTGGGTTTATCAGGATTTCATAGACAGTGGTTTACAATTGGCTAAAATTCACATGAGACACAACCAAGCCAACAGATGGGTTTATCAGGCTACCATCCAAGCCATCCTTCCAGTTGGGTTTATCAGGACGCCAAGGAGGTGGAAAGTCTGACTTCCAAGCTAGTGATCTCAATCCTAGAGATATGGACACCTACACCGGATCTATCCTGAATTCTAAACATTTACACACCCAACACAAGGAAGCATCCCTTTCTGCTACACAGTCCCTTAGGCCATGCCTTCCCTTCCAGTGCTATTCAGGGTATGCAAAGAAGAAAACCATCCCTCTAGATTGGTCTTTGAGGTTCCTTTACACACTAGGTTTATCAAGCAAGTCCAGACTCCATTTCCATTCCCCAAATTAGTTCAGATGTCAAACGAGGATGTACACACAGGGATCTTAGTTCTGGGATTAACAAAACGTAACAGAACCAAGGAATACACACACACAATAATTAGGAAACTCTGGGCGTTTCCTAAGCCAGACCGACTACTACAATCACAGGATTGAAAACGTTCTTCTGATCCTTCAATTCAAAAACACAAAAATGGTTATGGGCATGCGCATTCAGGAAACGACTAACAGACAAGAAAATTCCTGAAGGATCAAGACTGAGAGTGGTTTTTCTTGCTACGTGAACGAAGATTGGAACCCAAAAACGTTCCACACACTACCCCAAATAGTGAGGGGAAGGTGAAATGCCAATGCATGAGGGAAAGGTAGGAGTTTGTGGTGCTTTTCTTGCCCAAGAAAATTAAAGAAATGTTTTTTCATAAATGGGTGCTCTACCCATTTCGAATTTCTGCTCACTCTTCCAATCCCCCCCTTATCCTTAGGAAAAATCATGCCTCCATCTCATTTTGTTGTGTTGACATAGCTGTATGTAGGTTTTTAATTAAAATTACAAATTTAGCATGATGTCTAAACTTATAACATTTAGTTAGCATAAAAACACCATCGACCTAAATCTTAATCGCCGAAACATAAACACTAAATCGATGGTGGGTATTTTGCCTTGAGCTCCACACCATTATTATTTACATCATATTATTTAAATGCAAATGAGGTCAAAACCGGGGTGTTACATTCCCCTCCCCCTTCAACAGCATTGTCCTCAGTGCTTTACAACATTGGAACAAAAATGCTATGCTGGTACTGCCCTCAGCACTCCGCAGAATTGAACAAAAACAGATGTGCCAATTGCATGGCATTCTCCAGCTCCCATGTAGCCTCTTCAGGACCGTAGTGCTCCCATTGCACCTTTACCTACCCTATGGCTTGGTTTCAAAGCATTGTGACTTTCCTGGAGAGGACGTGCATATGATCAATTTGGAACTCTCCCTCTGGTTCCACCTGCATCACATCCCAATTTATTACATGGTTAGGATCATGTACATATTTCTTAAGCAAAGAAACATGAAAAACATTATGAGCCCTAGTGCTAGCAGGAAATGCAAGTCTATATGCAATTGTTCCTATTCTTTTAAGTATTTCAAACAGACCATAGTATCTAGGAGACATCTTGGCACAACTTCCATGCTTCAAAGAAATTTTCTTTCCCTTCACCCTGAGGTAAAAATGATCCCCAATACTAAACTCTCTATTCATCCTATGCTTATATGCATAGATTTTCTATCTATCCTGGGCTACCTTCAGATTCTGTCTGATCTTTACAACCTCCTGCTCCATCTCCTTGAGCAGTTTTGGACCGATCACAACTCTGTTCACAGGATTATCCCAAGTCACTGGTGTCCTACACCTCCTACCATACAAAGCTTCATATGGACACATCCCCAAGGATGCTTGTTGTCCATTATTATAAGCAAATTCTACCAAGTGTAAATAGTTTTACCACTTGGATGGTTTGTCCATCACATGCATGCGAAGCATGTCTTCAAGCACTTGGTTAACTCTCTCGGTCTGACCATCAGTCCAAGGATGGTAGGAAGTGCTGAAATTCAACTTTTTCCCCAAGTCTGCAAACAATCCTTTCCAAAAATTATAGGTGAACTTGACATCACTGTCAGAGACTATTGCCTTAGGCAATCCATGCAATTTAAAAATCTCCTTCATGCAAATCTTAGCAATTTTATCCCTCTTGTGTGTGGACTTAACCAGTATAAAATGAGCTGCATTCATTAACTTGTCCACCACAACCATGATGGAATCATGTTGTCTCCAATTCATTGGCAATCCTGTAATAAAATCCATGGAAATAACTTCCCATTTCCATTCTGGAACTGACAAAGGTTGTAACAAACTTATTGGGTGTTGATGCTCCACCTTTACCTGCTGACACTTCATGCACCTTGAAATATATTCAACCATGTCCTTCTTCATGCCTGGCCAAAAGTACTGCTTCCTTGTCGTAGCAATTGTCTTCTGATATCCTGGGTGACCAAAATATGGAGTTTGATGGATTTCATCCATAACAACCCTCCTCAAATCTGCCACATTTGGAATATATATTCTGCTCTTATAAGTAAGAAGTCCATCCTCTTCTAACTTATAACCTTCATACTTATTTTCAAGGCTTTGCTGCTGTAATTTGTCCTTTACCTGTGCATACATTTCATCTTCAACATTATGATTAATAATCTATTGTCTCAAATCTGATTGGAAATTACTAATAGATGCCACATGCATCTCTTGCACCTTTCTATTGAGTGCATCAGCTACCTTGTTCTCTTATCCTTTTATGTGCATGATTTCAAAATCAAACTCACATAAAAATTCCAGCCATCTAGCTTTCCTACCATGTAGAGTAGGATGATCAAACAAATATTTCATACCACAGTGGTCTGTCCTTAACTCAAATTTTCTGCTCATCAAGTAATGCCTCCACATCTTGAGAGCATGTAATATGGCTACAAGTTCCAGATCATGAGTGGCATAATTCCTCTCATGCTCCTTCATCTTTCTGGATTCATAGCATATCACATGGTTTTCTTGCATAATAACTCCTCCAATTCCTTGACCGCATGCATCCATACATACCACAAAATCTTTCTCTGGATCTGCAACTTTTAAGACCAGTGCACTTGTGAGAAGATACTTCAACCGCTGGAAAATTTCTTTGCACTTTGAGATCCATTCATACTTTATCCCCTTCCTTTGCAAAGAAGTGATAGCTTGTGCAACCTTGGATAATCTTTCAATGAATCTCCTGTAGTATCCTACAAGCCTCATAAAAGATCTTACCTCTATCACATTATTTGGAGTGGGCCAATTCTTGATAGCTTTAATCTTGTCAAGATCCACGGATATACCCTCTTCTGAAAAAATGTGACCCAAGTACTGAAATTCTATCTTTATAAAAGTCACACTTGCTCAACTTTGCATACAGTTGATGTTCTCTAAGCAATTGCAATGTTAGTCTCAAATGTTCTTCATGCTCTTCTTCATTTTTAGAATAAACAAGAATGTCATCAAGGAAAACAAGAACGAATTTGTCCAAATACCTGCTGAAGACACTATTCATAAGGCACATAAATGTTACCGGTGCATTTGTGAGACCAAATGGTACCACTACAAACTCATAATGTCCATACCTTGTTCTGAAGGTTGTCTTATGAATGTATTCATCCTTGATTCTCACCTGATGGTAACCAGACCTCAAGTCAATCTTGGAAAATACCTTTGCTCCTTTCATTTAATCAAAGGGGTCATCAATTCTCGGCAAGGGATGTTTGTTCTTCACCGTGACTTTGTTCAGCTTCCTGTAATCAATACACTATCTGAGTGTACCATCTTTCTTCTTCACGGACAGAATTGGTGCTCCCCAAGGAGACACACTCGGCCTGATATACTTTTTCTCCAACAATTCTTGTAGCTGCATCTTCAGTTCTAACATTTCTGGTCTACTCATTCTATAAGGTGCTTTGGACATTAGTGCTGCTCCTGGCACAAGCTCAATCATGAAATCAATGTCTATCTTTGGAGGAATCCCTGGAATCTCATCAGGAAAAACATCTCTAAATTCTTGCAACACATGATAGTCTTCCAAATTGAGAGTTTGATTCCCTGCTGCCTCCTCAATATGGGATGCATACAACTGACAACCTTTTCTACAAAACTTCTTCAATTGCATCATTGAAATTTGCCTTATATAAATTACCTTTGGTATGCCTTTTACAACTACTGGGTTCCCTTCTCCATCCATGCATTCAAAAGTCTTGTTATAACAATCAAGCTTCACCCTATGAGCTTCTAACCAATCCATTCCAATGAGAACATCATAGGAACCAAGTGGTAGAACATTCAGATCTACACAAGTGACCAATCCATTCATCACCAATGGGCATCTTGCTACCATTTCACTAACCTTTCTCTTAGTTCCAATGGCTAACTGAACTAACCACGATTTTCTATGCTTTACTTTCTTAAAAGCACAAATATCCACTACTCGAGGAGCAATGTAACTATGAGTAGAACCAGGGCCAATCAAAATAGAAACAGATTGCTCAACAATCTTACCTGCAACTTCAACCATGGTTGACTGGTGATCTTCCTGGCGATCTTCCAATGCTGCATAGATCCTAGGAATGACTCTTGCTACTTGACCCACTTTTTCTTCCTCTTGAACGTTGTAAGCTGGCCTTGCATTCTCATTCTCAAGCGCACAATACCTGCACATGTGGGGTCCTCCACATTTCCAACATTGGAGTGGTTCTCTGTTTTGTTGCAGTTCTCTTGGATTTTCTTCCACCACTATAGTTGGATGCTTCTCAACTTGGGATGGCTGCTTCTGCTAATTCCTGAAGTTATAAGGTTTGAAACCTTTCTTCCTTTGGTCAAACTTCTCATTCTTCTTTTCCTTCCATGTCTTATGATAATCAGGTTTTCCTTTTCTTTGTTCATAGCAATACTTAGCTTTCATGATTGCTTCTTCCAGAGTTCTAGGCTCATAGAACTCAATCCGTTCCTTGTAGGATTGAGGAAATCCACTCAGAAAGCACCGGATTTTTATCTTCTCATCTTTAATATACTTGACATACCTCAGCAGTTCCAAGAACTTGTTTGCATATTCCTCCATGGTCTGCTGTCCCAATCTAAGATCATGGAATTCTTTGATTTTATCATCATAGTACCGGTCAGAGAGGTACTTTTACTTGAAATATTTATGGAATTGTTTCCAGACATCTTCCTTTTGCTGATCTTCTTCACTTACCTGAAGTGTTCCCACCAAATAGACGCCCTTCCAGTCAAGTTGAATATGGCTACCCTAACCTTCATATTTCCAGAGAAGGCTTGGACTTGGAAATATTTTCTCATCCCAAGAAGCCAAGCTTCAGCTTCTTTCCCAGTCTTTACCTCACCATTGAAGGTAGGCATCTTTGCCTTCCTAAATTCATCTCATGAGCGGTTCTAGTAACTCCTTTCCTCCTACTCCTATGAGATGAAGAGCCTTAATCTTCAGTGGATCTTTCAGAGTCAGACGACCCACTAGGAGATATCTTCCTTTTATTCTCATGATAGGAAAAACTTGAACCATCAGTGGATTTTTCAGAGTCATACGACCCACTAGGAGATCACTTTCTTCCTCTAGAAGTGTTCTTACTTCCTTCTAGATTTCCTGTCCGGTCCCTAGAGTTCATCTTTCTCTGAATGTCTGTAAAATTGTGCAATATGGCTGCTTTCAACTGATTCTGCTCCTCCTAAGCCTTAATCAGTCTTTCATTTTCTGCTCTGTAGCTCTGTATCTCCACCTTGAGGATTCTCATGGTGGCTGCAATGTCTACGGGGGTACCTTGAAACCTTCTCCCATTAGACTCTATCTTTGCATTTCCAATTGTGACATTTTTCCCCATAGCATCTTTCTCATGCGCATTGGGGTCCGGTGCATAATCATTCATGTCATCTGTCCTCATTGCCGAACCAACTATTCAGAATCGTACTGCCCTTTCTGAAGGCGACAGTAATTCTGCAAAAATGTGTTAGATAACAAAACTGTTAGATATAATCAAAATCAAAATCACTTAACCACTGCCCATGGCAGTGTTTCTCTGTTATGCGGCCAACAATATGTGGGAACCATTAACCAATAGCTCTATAACTATCCAACTCAACCGATCGAGGCCCAATACTGTAACCACTTTTCTTTTCGGCTCATCCAGGCCCAACACTGCAATCAACAGCTCTGATACCACACTGTCACGTCCCCTCCCGCCCCAGAGGAGAGAACGCAAGCAATCTCTTATGCTACCTAATTTACCCATATTTATTGTGCGCATAGAATGATGATTCCTGGATTTCCTTTTTGGTTTTTCAAACCTGCAAAAGCAAGGATTCCTCCTGCTAACATTATGATCCAGACCGTCTATAAAATCTATATCTTCCCCAACCATTGAGAGATCGAACGGCTGAGAAGAATCACAACGGAAATCAATGGTCACAGTCTGTTCTGCATCCGGAATTAGATCAAAGGCTGAGAATCATCCTGCAGAAAATCAATGGTGCGGAAAGATTCACTTGCGGAATTAGAAAAATATCAAAATTTCACTCTCGCACCCTGCACCCCGCATTCCGCATTCCACATCCCGCATCCCGCATGTGGAATGGCCGTTGCGGAGATCAAAGTTGCGGAAAGGGAGATTTTCCATAGTCATTTCCGCATCTCGCAAGTTGCGGAAAAAGAATTGCAGAAAGAAGATTTCGCCAAATGACATTTCCGCATCCTGCATCCCGCAAGTTGCAGAAAGGGAATTGCGGAAAGAATATTTCGCCAAACAACATTTCCACATCCCGCATCCTGCAAGCTGTGGAAAGGGAATTGCGAAAGGGAAAATGTGGAGTCCAATTTCTGCCAAGCCCGTTTCTGCATCCTGCATCCCGCAAATTATGGAAGGGAAAATCTATGGAAATTTGATCTGTTCAAGAAAAATTTTAAGTATAAAACTAATTTCCAACATCCAAGCCATCACCAATCCAACCGATCTAACTTCATAACAACTTATAAAATTCATTGAAGTAATTACACACATAGATGCATCATTCATGAAATATGCAGCTGAAACACAACACATTTCATTCAAGCATTCATCATTTCATATTAATTTATAAACAAGTATAGTTGCAGGGATTGAAACACAAGAGATACGTATCTTTGTCAAAAGCTTGTCCCGCAACCAGCTATGTCGCTGCAGCGTTCCACCCAACCATAGGCTAGTGTGCTCTTCAATATCTTAGCAACACAGCCACCCCCGAGCTGGGCATGATTTCCCCAAGGAATAAGGAAAACTAACAGACTTTCCCATAGCCAAGGATACAATAAAACTTAGCCAAGCCAACACAATTGGGTTTATCAGACTTGCACATGTAGTGATTTACACATAGCCAAAGTTTATACAAGTCACAGCCAAGCCAATAGATGGGTTTATCAGGCTACCAGCCAAGCCATCCATCCAGTTGGGTTTATCAAGCTTTCACAGATAGTGTTTACACTTAGCCAAAATTCACATGAGACACAGACAAGCCAACATATGGGTTTATCAGGCTACCAGCCAAGCCATCCTTCCAGTTGGGTTTATCAGGCTACGAAGGAGGTGGAAAGATTGAGCTCAATCCCAGAGCTATGGACACCTACACCGGATCTAGCCTAACTTCTAAACATTTAAACACCCAACACAATGAAGCATCCCCTTCTCTACTACACAGTCCCTCAGGCCATGCCTTCCCTTCCAATGCTATTCAGGGTATGCAAAGAAGAAAACTAGCCCTCTGGATTGGTCTGTGAGGTTCCTTCACACACTAGGTTTATCAAGCAAGTTCAGACTCCATTTCCATTCCCCAAATCAGTTTAGATGTCAAACAAGGATGTACACATGGTGATCTCAGTTATGGGATTAACAAATAGTAACAAAACCAAGGAATACACACACACAACAATTAGGAAACTCTCCCAAATTGTGAGGGGAAGGTGAAACGCCACTGCATGAGGGAAAGGCAGGAATTTTTAGTGTTTTGCTTGCCCAAGAAAATTAAAGAAATGTTTTTTCAGAAATGGGTGCTCTGCCCATTTCGAATTTATGCCCACTCTTCCAATCCCCCCTTATCCTTAGGAAAAATCATGCCCCCATCTCATTTTGTTGCGTTGACATAGCTGGCTGTAGGTTTTTAATTAAAATTGAAAATTTAACATGATGTCCAAACTTATAACGTTCAGTTAGCATAAAAACACCATCAGCCTAAATCTTAATCGCCGAAACATAAACACTAAATCGATGGTGGGGATTTTTCCTTGATCTCCACACCATGATTATTTACATCATATTATTTAAATGCAAATGGGGTCAAAACTGGGTTGTTACATTTTGTGATGTCTTTTCCTGGTCATATGAGGATATGCCAGGCATTGATTCATCTATAGTTGAGCACACGATCCGTACTTACCCTGACATGAAACCTGTTTGACAAAATCTTAGACCAGTAAATCCATGGAAAGCAGCAGCTGTTAAGGCTGAATTGGAAAAACTACTAAAAGCCAGGTTCATTTCCCTGATTGCTCTAATGGAATGGGTATCCAATGTTGTTCCTATTGATAAAAAGAAAGGGACTATACACATTTGCATTAAATTTCGTGATTTAAACAAGGCATGTCCCAAAGATAACTACCCCATGACATTCATCAATCAAATTATTGATTCTTGTGTGGGTAGTGAATTATTCTCGTTCATGGACTATTTTTCAGGATATAACCAAATTCAAGTAAAACCGAAAGACTAGCATAAAATGACCTTCATTTGTCCTTGGGGGACCTTTGCATATAACAAAATTTCCTTTGGTTTAAAAAATGCAAGGGCTACCTTCCAGTGGGAAATGAATTTTTCCTTCCACGATATCAAGAATATTGTCGAACCATACTTGGATGATCTTCCTGCCAATTCTCGCAAAAGGAAGGACCATCCTGATCGCCTTCGTATGATTTTTGAACGATGCAGACACTATAAGATATGCTTGAATACCCACGAGTTTGTTTTCTGCGTCGAGTCGGGGAGGTTACTAGGTTTCATTCTATCAAATAGAGGAATACACGTGGATCAATTAAAAGTTGAGGCCATTGTAAATCTACCTCCTCCTCATTCTATCAAGCAACTATAGAGTCTGTAGGGAAAATCCAATTTCCTTCGAAGTTTCATAGTCAACTATTCCAATATTACTAAGGGTTTCATGGGCTTGTTGAAACAAGACACCCCATTCATGTGGGATTAAACCACACAACTCGCTTTTGAGGCATTAAAGAAGGCTTTACTATCGGCTCCACTATTGCGTCCACCAGATTACACCAAGGATTTTATATTGTATTCAGTAGCATCCGAGTCGACCATAGGAGTAGTACTAGTTCAGGAAGACGAAAAGATACAAAATCATGGTGTCTACTACCTTAGTCGAGAATTAGTCGGTCTTGAACTTAGGTACTCGCACGTCAATAAGTTAGCATTGGCAGCGGTCTATGTTTTTCAGAGGCTACGTCACTATATCTTGCTAAGGACAACCACAGTGATTGCAGATGTGAATATGTTCCAGTATGTGTAACACCCCGATTTTGACCTCATGGTATTAAATTGCATATGATGTAAATATTGTATTAAATCGTGGTGTGGCGCTCAAGGGAAAGGCCCCACCATGGATTTAGTATTTTATGTTTCGGCAATTAAAATCGATGCCGATGGTTTATGTGCTCACCAGGCTGAATATGTTTGAGACATCATGTAAAATGAAAACTAGTAAAAATACCACAACTAGCTATGCGTCACAATGTTAAAAAGATGGGGGCATGATTTCACAAGGAATAGGGAGGGGAAACATTCAAACCCTTGAGCCAATGGGGAAAAGCTAAATGTCAAAGGGTAAACCTATAAATTTGTCAACCACCCTTTTTGTCTTTTATGCCCAGTCATCTAAGTTGGTGGAGGAAATTATTGCCTTGGGATGGGGGAGGTATGGAGGTCAAATTCGAATTTGGGAAGTCACCCATTTTTGGGAAAGTGTGTTTTGGCTTATTGGGAAAGTAAATGCTTGGAAATGCCTTCCCAAGCCATTATTGACCCATGTGTTTTCTTCCCCACGCATCTAGAGATAGTTGGGGCCTCATGTTTTTGTTGTTTTCTTCATTTTTCTCATGGTTGGGAATTCAATTGGGCAATGCTCAGTGGCTGGGATCCTCCCTTGGCGTTTTTGTTATGGTTTTCCTCATCACTAGAGCTGGGAAATCTCGTTTTTGTTTTGTTGAGTGAATATGCAGTAGTGATTCACATTTTGGGGGTTTCAAGAGGCCATTTTTGGTCTTCCTCACGTAGCTGAGATGGCTGGGCATTTTTCCCTCATGATTTATGTTGTTTCCTCATTGTTCCATGCCCATAAATTTGTTTTTGTGTTTCTCCGTGGTTATGGAGCCAAGATCTCCCTATTTGGGTGTGAATGATGGTCGTTTTTGCTCCAGCAATGCTCAGAGACGTTTTCTAAGTTCATATTTCGATTTGGGGGTTTATGATGGCCGAATTACCTCCATATTGCATAAGAACGTTTCCTGAAAAAGTATTTTCTCTTGCAGGGTTGTTTTCCTGTCAACCATTTCATTTTGGTTTCCCATAAATGTTTTGCTCATATCCATCAGTTGTGTGTGGTTTTGTTTTGATTAATTGGTTGACTGTGTGTTTGATGCAAAATTTTGCTTGGCTGAGTAAGTCTAAGAGACCCATCTGTTAGAGGGTATGATAGTGTTTGGGTGTGATTGTTGGCTTGGCTAAGTAAGTCCAAGGAACCCTTATGCTATTGGCTTGTTTCCCTAGTATCTTGATAAACCCAAACGTATTTTTGGCTTGGCTGGGTTTCGATATGTATTGGCTATGTGTATGAGCCTGTTGTTCCTTAGTTCCTTGTGGAAACATGCCCAGCTCGGGGGTGGAAGTGATGTTGGGAGATTGATGAGCACACTGGCCTATGGTTGGGTGGATCGTTGTTACGATGTAGCTAGTTGTGGGACGACGAAATTACAAGATAAGTATTTACTTTTATTTCTTGTTTACTTACCTTTGCATCGGTATTTGTTTTCTAAATTAATATGAACATGTTGAATGCTTGAATGCATGGGTTTTTATTCCGCTATGTATTTATATTTACAATGCATATGTTTATGTATCTTATGATCAATGCATTTTATTTATTGTCATTTTTATTATATGTCCATGGGATATTTTGCTCGTTTTACAGCAGCTGTGTGTAGGTTGCATCCTCTCCATCGTCAAGATGAGGGGTGGGGACGTGACAATATGTTTTATCCCGACATATAATCAGGGGAAAATTCAATAAATGGATAGTCATTCTCCAAGAGTTTGACTTGGATTTTCAATTTGCTAAGTCCAAAAAATCCTTAGAATTCGCAGAATTGATATCAGAATTCCCTACGAAATATATTGTAATGGCAGAAGAAGACTCATTCCCAGATGAGTATATCTTTTTTATGTCAACCTCTGATCCTTGGTACGGAGATATCCTGGTATATCTCTAGACTCTTAATTTTCATGCATCCTTCTCGCAGGAAGATCGACGTAAGTTGCGGGTTATTGCAAAAAACTACCTTATCATCGGTGATACCTTGCATCGATGAGGGGTATATTTGATCTTACGTCGATGACTCACCCACTAGGAGGTAGAGCACTTCCTAAATGATTCCCATAGTGGAGCATGTGGGGGTCATTTATCTGGGTTAGCAATGGCCCAAAAAATTCTTCGTGTCGTTTATTTCTGGCCTGCAATATTCAAAGATTGTGTGGAAGCTATAAAGCATTGTCATCCTTCTCAGCTCTATACCAGAAAGATACAGTCACATCCTGCTCCTTTGTTCCCCGTCATCGCGGTAGGGCCCTTCATCAAGTGGGAGGTAGATTACATGACGTGTAACCCAGTTTCTGTTGGGGGGCACAAATACATCATTATTCTGTGTGTTAGATTTTTATCATTTAATCAATTTGATCTAGGATCTTATTTGAGAGAATAACGTGCACAAAAATTATCACAAGAGACGAGAGACACAAATGGTTTTCCTCAGTGAAACCATAAAGGAGAAAACCATGCAACTTCCTCAGAGATAGAATGAGCACCAACAGCAAAAGGAAAACCCAAAAACACAAATATGATCTCCGACAACTATACTCTCTCTCACTTGTGTGAGATCCTCTTCTCTCACTCATGCACTATAGTTGAGTGAGTGTGTGTATCAAATCGAGAGTCTCACTCTCTATTTATACTAGTTTTCCACTTGGCAAATACTCACGAGGGTTGACTTCTCTAGGAGAGTCTAATAACCCTAGTACCCCTCAACTGTGGGGACTATTGCCCCGACTTACAATGGAGAGTTAAACTCAATGACTTTATATGTCTTTATCATATTAATGATTCTCCCGATAGGAACATTGGGGTACAATAAAATACAATATAAGATATATAAGTGAATACATTCCCAAGTTACAAATAAATCAACACTCCCTCTTAACTAGGAAGGTATTCTCTTGACACAGTTCATAAGCACAAGTCTTCATCATTGGATCATCATCAAAGTCAGATCATCATCATCATCACTTCTCCCACTATCTCGATCAAATGGCGCTATCTCTCAATTCTACTTGTCATAGGAAGTTCTATAGAGCCAGCCCTTTTTCATGTTGATTGTAGGTCTCAGCACTTATATCCAAACATGGGAGTCCTGGCCTACCGCCATGTCAAAAAGGCCCAACACTTACATCTGACCATGGGAGGCCTAGCCTACCATCATGTCAGAAAGGCTCAACGCTTACATCTGACCATGGGAGGCCCAGCCTGCCACCATGTTGGAAAGGCCCTGCACTTACATCTGACCCTGAGAGGCCCAACCTACCACCATGTCAGAAAGGCTCAACACTTACATCCAACCATGGGAGGCCCAGCTTGCCACCATGTCAGAAAGGCCCTGCACTTACTTCTAAACATGGGAGGCTGAGCCTGCCACCCTGTTAGAAAGGATCGGTACTTATATCTAACCATGGGAGGCCCAACCTGCCACCATGTCAAAAAGGCTCTGGACTTACATCCGGCCATGGGAGGAACACATCCTGCAACCATGTCAAAAGGGCTCTACACTTACATCTGACCATGGGAGGAACACATCCCACAACCATGTCAGAAGGGCTCTACACTTACATCTGACCATGGGGGGGAACACATCCAGCCACCATGTCAGAAAGGCACTGCACTTACATCTGAACATGGGAGTAACACATCTCAAAACCATTTCAGAAGGGCTCTGCACTTCCATATGACCATGGGAGTAACACATCCCACAACCATGTCAGAAGGGCTCTACACTTACATATGACCATGTGAGGAACACATCCCATAACCATGTCAGAAGGGCTCTGCACTTACACCTAACCATGGGAGGAACACATCCTGCCACCATGTCAGAAAGTCTCATAGACTCATCACTTCCCCTTGGAAGGAACCTCGATTTGGAGAACACTAAGCTTCTCTTCTGAAGTACTCAAACTTCACTCTGGCCATCTCTAGCATAGAATTACATCAGGGCTGATTACATTCAAGGATAACCTGTGAGATTTGCTAGGACTGATTACATCCGAGGACAACCTATATGACTGTTTACGTCTGAGCAACCTATGAGCATCACCAGGATTTTATACTCAGACAACCTGTATCACCGACTATGCTAGAACTCCCTCTTTCGATAGATATCGATCTGGATCACATACTAGAGCTTCACTGCTCCTCTCTGCATCATACAAAAATACAAGTCAGATCAATCAAATCAAATAGTAGTTTTCAAAAGAAACATAGTACCTCCCAAATAGTTGAGCAAGTGGCAACATATTTTTCCTCGGTTGTTCTCAGCGCCATGAAGGATTGCTTCCTACTAAACCAAGAGATCACACCCGATCTCATACTGAATCAGCACCCCAAAGTGCTCTTCCTATAAATGGCACTGTCTGCCCAATCCAAATCTACATAACCCTCCAAGTTAATTTTCTGATTCGGTTCATACTTGATCCCATAGTTAGTTGTACTCTTCAGGTACCTCAGAAAATGCATTGCAACAATCAGGTGAACATGTCTTGGATCTGTCAGGAACTGGATCAATGTGTTCACAACAAAGCATATATCTGGTCTCATGTTCTCCAAGTACATCAATGACCCAATCATCTGACGATACATCATAACATCAACTGACTCTGATGAAGCATCACTCAATAGATTCATGTTTGATGCCATAGGTGTGGTCATGTCCTTACAGTCCATCATCCCGAACCTCTTCAATATCTCTACTGCATACTTCCCTTGTCCCAGGGAGATTCCATTCGTATTCTGCCACACCTCCATGTTGGAGACATTTACCACCTTACACACTCATTTTGGTCAATTTGGCCTAGTTAAACCACTATCCTAAGTATTATTGACTTAGTTAACATCAAAGGAGCACTTGATGACATCAACTAGATCACATCCATGCCTACCTTCAGTCAAGGAGGCTAAATTATCCTTCTCCTACATTCGAGGAGGCTAACTGGAGCACTCCGGGGGTGATCTGAGTGTCATTAATGCACCATATTGCTAACTGATGGTTACAATCAGTTAAACAGAGTAGTGAAGGTGTCTTCCTTCATTAAATTGATTATTTAATGATTATTTAATGAACTGGAGTCAACAGGGGCGCCTCCAACCACTTCTGATGTTTAGTTACACTTCAGTTAACCTCATCGAGGTTCATTGGAATCATTGAAGCCCTACCACTTGATGGTTGGCTTGCTGTGACATGTATCTAACCTATTTCAGTTAAGACTTAGTCATTTATTGCACTTCAACTTCAATTAGGGCTTAGTTGAGTCAATTAGGGTTTTGATCAGTGGTTAACTTGAGTGTTGACGGTGGCTTACATTCAGTTAAGATAGACTCACTCATTCAATTCAAATGACCTCCTTGCGAATTTGAATTGCTTTGTCAGTCATGCTTGCAGCATGACATTGTATTGTATTACTTATTCTTTGTGTGAATATACAGAGCGGCTACTCATTTTGTAGCCCTATTACACCATTTTCATGACTCATTTGTTATTAATCTTTGATGAGACTTGTGTTTAGTCCCTAGATCACTTTGTGAGATTAATATGGTATCAGATCTCACGGCAGGACGAAGCTCAGATCTCTCAAAAACAAGGTTTTTGACAGATCTTGCATGAAAATTAAGCAATAGCTCAAAAATCCAGCACTGCACCAGAAGCCAAGGCTTACCACTTAATACCCCAAGTAAAGAATTTGTTGATAAAGATTACTTGATTGACTATGCTGGGTGTGATGAAAGCCTAAAATGTACAGGCTATCTGGCCTTACATTTCCCTTTCTGTTGTGATTTTCAGGTTTTCTACAGGGGAAGCATTCGCTCCAGCAGATCCAGATGGCCTCTTCAGTAGATATTTTGACTCCATCCAATTTCCACTCATGGAAAGGAGACATGGAGATTTAGCTATGCTTGAGAGGACTCTATAGAGTCACCATGGACACTAAAGATGAGCCTGGTTCTGCTATAGACAAATCAAGATTCTTGAACAAGAAGGATGAAGCATTCAGATTATTGTGGCTCTCTATTTCCCAGGATCTTCTTTTCCATCTTTTGGGATTGAAGACTCCAAAGGAAATTTGGGACAAATTGAAAACCCTATATGGAAAGCAGGATGCTTTGAGAGTATTCCAGCTCAAAAATGAATTGATGTCTCTCCATACTTCCAATTTCGAGACATTGAATGACTTTTTCGCAAAGTTCAAGCACACTGTCTTACTCTTGAAGCAATGCAAAGTGGAGAAGGCGAATGATTAGCTCATCCTTGCCATACTCTCCAAAATTAGAGCTGATTATTCATTTTTTGTCTCTACATTCTGTGCGGGGAAGCTCACAACCCCTGGATGGAAGATGCCTACACTCAATGCCTTCATTGAGTCCCTAACAAGTGAACATGGTAAGCTTGTCCAGATGGGGATCATCAGATCCTCCCGTGATCAAGAACTCCATGTCTCGGGGCCCAAATATCTGAAGGATAAAGGAAAGCAGCAAAAGAACCTAAAAACTAAATTCAAATCTCCTAATCCTAAAGTTGAAAACCAGCAGCATGATGAGTCTTCCGGCTCAAGGAAGAACAAAGGAAAAGGGAACCATGGAAAGGAAAAATTCAAGTGTTCATACTGCGGGAAGGGCTTCCACCTTGAACATTCCTGCATGAAGAAGAAGCTTGATGAATCTACCTCTCTCCTTGAGAGAAATCACATCAATCTTCTACAAATCTTTTGGAGGAGAGATCAGCAAGATCGGGAACCACAACATGAAAAAGGTCATGCCCTCATGGCAAGCACTTCAAAGTCCAAAGCACTCTTGATTGATTCTGGAGCTTCGAACCACATGATGGCCAAAAGAGACTCCTTTTCATCCTTGAGACTGGAAAATCCATCCCCATCCACATGGGAGATGACTCCACCATCATTTCAAAAGGACAAGGTACGGTTGATCTTGAGAATGGCTATTTTTCAAATGTTTTGTATGTACCGTCTCTAGCATCAAATCTCCTTAGTGTCTATAAGATGACACATACTGGAGTGCCCAAGAGATTTTCTTTCATCCCAAATGATGTTGAGGTAACGGAACTTGCATCCAGGAAACTCATTGCTAAAGGCCTTGCAAACCATCATGCAAAAGCCTATGAGTTCTCTCACTTTGTTGCGGATGCAAAGCC
This sequence comes from Pseudotsuga menziesii, assembly GCA_001517045.1. Taxonomy (NCBI): domain Eukaryota; kingdom Viridiplantae; phylum Streptophyta; class Pinopsida; order Pinales; family Pinaceae; genus Pseudotsuga; species Pseudotsuga menziesii. The sequence continues at coordinate 503,771 of LPNX010584317.1, forward strand.
CACCACTCTGCTAACTCACGGAAATGAAGTTAGTAGGATGTGGCATGAAAAGTTTGGCCATCTAAATTTCAAATATTTGCAGCAATTACAGAAAAACTCCATGGTTGAAGGCCTCCCGGTCATCAAGGCAACCACTAGAAATTGCAAGGGTTGTGTGATTGGAAAACACCATGAGCACAAGTTCGATCGGGGGAAGGAAAACTGAGCTACATGCATATTGGGGCTGATACATTCTGATATCAGTAGTCCAATGCCTATAAAATCCATGAATGGATCAAGGTATCTTCTAACTTTTATTGATGATTTTTCAAGGTACACATGGGTATTCTTTCTCAAAAATAAGTGTGAAGTATGTGAAATTTTTTCTAAACTCAAGGCCTTGATCGAGAATGCCTATGGGATTAAGATCAAGATCTTCAGATATGATAATGGTAGGGAGTATGTCAGTAATTATTTGCTGCACATATGCTCCCAAAGTGGTATTCAGGTCCAACATTCAATTCCCTACACTCCCCAGCAGAACAGAGTAGCGAAAAGGAAGAATCGGTCTCTCAAACAGATGACCACCTGTATGTTGGAATCAAAGAAGTTGGATGAAAATTTGTGGGATGAATCCATGCATGCTAAAGAATACATTCAAAATAGGGTGCCACACTCTTCTATGAAAGGGAATACCCCTTCTGAAGCATACTTCGGACACAAGGCGGATGTGTCAAACCTGCGGGTGTTTGGGTCCACTGCATGGGCCCGGATTCCACTTGATAAAAGAAGGGCTTTGCAACCGCAAAGCATAGAATGTCTGTTTATTGGGTATCCTGATGAATCAAAAGGTTTCAAGCTGCTGGGTATCAAAACAAAACAGATCATCATCAATAGAAGTGTCAATTTCGATGAGCCTCTTCAAGAGGTGGAACTAGTGAAGGAGAAAACTGTTGATTTTCCTTCCTATTCTACTGAATATTTGGATGATGAAATTGGGGGTGATGACCCTGATTTGTATCCTCTGATTTTTTATATCAGTTTGCAGTAAACATAAAATTCTGAATCAAAACCTTAAGTACAAAATCATCTTCCCACATGGGCCCGACGGACACTCTCCTCTGCAGGAGATACCATTGGAAATCCGAACGATCCAAGGAGAACCCAGTCTGATTTCCAAAGAGCAGGTATTGCGCTCTCTTGTCCTGATAATTTTCTATATAAAACTTGCTATTTGATGATTATTTCAGACCCAAAATCCTACTACCATGCTTGGAAGGATCCGATATGGCAAGTTGCCATGGATGAAGAGATGAATTCTCTTCATAAAAACACTACTTGGGAGCTAGTTTCTCTTCCTCTGGGAAGGAAATTGGTTCAATGCAAGTGGGTGTTTCGGACCAAGGTTGCTGCTGATGGAAGCACCTGAAAATATAAGGCAATTCTGGTGGCAAAATATTTCTCTCAGGTCCAAGGTGTGGACTACCATGAGACCTTTGCACCGATTGCAAAAATGGACTCCATCCGCCTAGTTTTGGCAATTTCAGCATCTAAGCACTGGGAAGTGCATAATATGGATGTTAAGTCAGCCTTTCTACATGGAGATATTCATGAGGATATATACATGAATCAGCCTGAGGGATACATCACTGATCCATCTTTGGTTTGCAAGCTAAAGAAGTCACTATACAGGTTAAAACAGGCCCCAAGAGAGTGGTATTCCAAGATGGATGCCTTCCTTCTCTCGCAAAACTTCCAAAGGTGTAGATCAGATCCAAATGTGTATTTATAGAATTCTGAAGTTCATTTAATTATTATTGTTTTATATGTTGATGACTTACTGATCACAGGTAGCACAGTTGCTTCCATTTCAGCCATCAAAACTGCTCTCCACAATGCCTTTGAAATGAGTGATTTGGGGCTCCTAAAACAATTTTTGGGGCTCGAAATTGAGAAAAATTATGATGGGATTATGGTCACTCAGTACAAATAAATATCAGACCTGTTAGTAAAGTTTAACATGGCTGAATGTAGGCCTACACCATTCCCTTTCCTTTCAGGGATCAGCCTTGAAGAAGGAAAAAACACACCTCCCATGGACTGCACTATCTATCGACAGCTGATTGGTAGCTTGTTGTACTTGACAAATCCTTGGCCTGATATGTGTTATACCATGAATGATGTATCAAGATACATGCAGTAGCCTCATTATCTTCATTGGAAGGCATCCAAGAGGATCCTCCAGTATATTAGGGGAACCAGGACCTACGACATTCACTATGCTACAGACTCCGAGCTAGAGCTAGTTGGATACACAGATTCCGACTGGGTGGGTGATTCTATTGATCTGAAGTCTAATTCTGGATAAGTATTCATGTTTGGTGGTGGTCCCATTTTCTGGTCTAGCAAAAAGCAGGTTACCATAGCACTATCTTCAGCAGAGGCCGAGTATCGAGGAGCGGTGAATGCTTGCATCCAAGCAGTTTGGTTGCAAGGCATTCTTTTAGAGTTTGATCTTGGTAGTACTTTGTCCACTGTCCTCTTTTGTGACAATAAAAGTGCTATTAATATCTCCACAGATCCAGTTACCAGGCAGAGGACCAAGCATGTAGAGATCCACATGCCTTATATCAGGGAGCTAGTGCATGACAAGACCATCATTCTACAATACTGCCCGACTGATGAGTATATTGCAGACATCTTCACCAAGATATTTTCAGAAAAGAATTTCACTTACCTCCGTTCACTGTTGGGGGTGAGTTCATCAAGGTGATTCATACTACTTTCAGTATTCAGCTTGAGGGGGGGGGTTTCCCACCGGGTTTTCCCTCTTTTCCTCACTTAGTTTGTTTTTGAGCATTGTTTCAGTTTCAGCATTGTACAAGGTGACCTATAGCCTTAGTTGCTGGGGCCCTAGAATTTGTATGCATTTATGTTTTCTAACTCCTCCTGAGTATAGCTTAAGGGGGGCTGTTGGAGACATTTACCACCTTACACACTCATTTTACCACCTTACACACTCATTTTGGTCAATTTGTCCTAGTTAAACCATTATCCTAAGTATTATTGACTTAATTAAAATCAGAGGAGCACTTGATGACATCAACTAGATCACATCCACGCCTACCTTCAGTCAAGGAGGCTAACTTAGCCTTCTCCTACATTCGAGGAGGCTAACTGGAGCACTCCAGGGGTGATTTGAGTGTCATTAATAAACCATATTGCTAACTAATGGTTACAATCATTTAAACAGATCAATGAAGGTGCCTTCCTTCATTAAATTGATTATTTAATGATTATTTAATGAACTGAAGTCAACAGGGGCGCCTCCAACCACTTCGGATGTTCAGTTACACTTTAGTTAACCTCATCGGGGTTCATTGGAGTCATTGAAGTGCTACCACTTGATGGTTGGCTTGCTGTGACATGTGTCTGACCTCTTTCAGTTAAGACTCGGTCATTTATTGCACTCCTATTTCAGTTAGGGCTCAGTTGAGTCAATTAGGGTTTTGATCAGTGGTTAACTTGAGTGTTGACGGTGGCTTACATTCATTTAACCTAGACTCACTCATTCAATTCGAATGACCTCCTTGGGAATTCAAATTGCTTTGTCATTCATGCTTGTAGCATGACATTGTATTGTATTACTCATTATTTGTGTGAATATAAAGAGCAGCTACTCATTTTGTAGGCCTATTACACCATTTTCATGACTCATTTGTTATTAATCTTTTATGAGACTTGTGTTTAGTCCCTAGATCACTGTGTGAGATTAATACTCCATGCCTAGAAAGTAGTGCATCATACCCAAGTCCTTCATATCGAACTTGGCAGCAAGTCTCCTTCTTGCAACTTTAAAGAGTTCCTCTTTTCCTATCAGGAACAGGTCATCAACATATAACAGGAGCATCATTGGTCTTCTGCCTTCAACCTTGAAGCAAAGGTTGGAATCTGCTTTAATCTCAGTAAATCCTAGAGCCATCAGTAATCTCTCCATCCTGTTGTACCATGTCAAACCTCGGGATCTTCTGCAGTCACTCCCTCTAAAGCGGAGCATCATTCTCCCTCTGTCTTTCATACTCTATGTATTGAAACATTTTGTAATGGAGTGATAAGTAGCTTCCTCTGCTACTAATATTCTATGTATCCCTCTAGGTTCATTGGGTACAAAGATCCTTTATTTTGAACCTTTTTAAAATTTCTTCTTGCACCCATATGTGAGCTTGTCATCCTCTATAGGCTTTCATCTTCAACCTTGTAGCAAAGGTCAAGATCTTCATCACTCTAGGTGATCTTAAGGCTCCTCGTGTATGTGTTATCCCATGGGTTCCTTCTGAGCTTGTACAAGGCCTTCTTTAATTTTCACACATGAGTCTTCCTGTCATGTGTCTCGACATCCAGTGGCTGCGAATTTCTCTTCGTGGTCTATGCCTTCTTTCTGTGAGAAGCCTCGTGCTACGAATCATTCCTTGTATCCCACGATCTTGCCATGTACTACATGCTGGATCTTGTAGATCCATATGGAAGACACTACGGACTTCCCTTCAGGTCTCGATACCGCATCCTAGACATCATTCTTCTTGAACTGGTACTCTCCTTCCCTTTCTTCTTGGCTACTTATTCATAGCTTGAAAGCTCTGCATCAATGATGTCACTCAACAGTGTCACATAACTAGAGTGTGTCTGAGTCCTCTTGAAGTCTTGTTATATTATTCTCAGATTTTGTATTATTTCTTGAATTGCTGTCACTTGTTCCTCGGAACAAGTCTCATCCTTCTTTTCTTGTAGGCGATTGTACACGATATTTCCTACAATTCAAATGCATTAGTTGTATGGTTAGAAAATTTTCATAAGGAATATTCATAATGGAAAATTCTTATGCATAAAGATATAATCATGCAACTATTTTAGCCAATAGAACATTCATCCATATCTCACAGAAACTTTCTAGATTCCTTCCATCTCTACCATGACATCATTGAGATTGTGCACTAATCCAATATGTCAGCAAAGAGGTTTCATTCTAGCTAAGTAGCAATGGAGAGTTGTATAGCACCATGGGCTACTTACCCATCACATGCATATTAGTAGTGTATTGTCATTAATGCAAACATTCTATCATGCATAGCTTATCAACTGAACATAAACAATTGCATAACCAAACAATATCATGAAATGAAAATTAAATAGTTATCTTTATTCGTTTCATCGGTAGAATCCTTCTTGAGCCTTCAGCTTCATCATCTTCTTCATTCATAACAACATCATTTCTTATCCAAATGCTAAGATGGATAAGAGGTTCTTCAAGAGTTGAGTCATTTATATTCCTCATCGCTTGAGGGATCTTCTTTGGATCGTGAGAGCTTGATCTTCAGTTGCTCCCATTTTCTCTTCTCTTATTATGAGTCCAGATTCTTCTCGTGTGCACTCTTCCCAGATTCTCTTGAAATTAATCACTTTCTCCTGGCACACATTCCTCGAATGAATGAAACCCATGATCCGATTTGAGGTGTATGTCCAAGTTCTGGATCTGGTTGATCTAGGGTTTTTCAGAGAAACACTAATTTTCAAAACTTGGAATATTTTAGATCTTATTGGATAGAAATATGTGCCTCCTCAAGGCAACCTGAGCAGCATACTCGTTTTCCTATAACTGTGATAAGAACTGCAAAATATATGATGCCCTAGTTTTCTTGAATTTCTTCTGCAGAATTTCCTGATATTGTTTCTACAATATATCCGAAATTACTGCTCCTATGTGTCTAAAACTTCTCACTGAGATATCCTTGTCTGTCCTCTTTCCAACACCATAGGTTTGAGTAGAATTGGTTTCACCAATTGGGACTTATGAGAGTTTTCCCAAGGTGACCTATTTCAGGATTGTTCAGCATAACGAACTTGTACAAACTTGCACGTGTCACTGTTTCACCTTCGGGTTCTGAAACATTTACCATAGAACATACAGTCCATGCCCTATCTAGAACATCTTGAGAAATTTCTTTTGGGACTTCCTATCCCGAGATATAGCAATTTTCCCTAAGTGTCTTGTTTAGGGATGAATCCTGGGAGAGGATGGAACCCTGATTTGGAGAAATCGTATCTCCCAGAATATAGAGACCCTAAGGATGAAACTTTTAAAAAGGGTATGTAAGTAATTTATCTTTGGCCCATAAAAATTTTGGCTCCTGATCCTTCTCTAATATCAAGATATAGCGAATTCACCAAAATGACTAGTTTTAGTCTTTTAGGGTTTTCTGGTCCGGGGTCAAATTAGGGTTTGAATTTCCTGGAGTTTTACCCAACCAAAAATTTAGATATTTGTCTCTAAATTTCAATTTTGAGGAGGAGAAAAATCCTATGATTGGCTCACTCAAAAATTCCTATTCTTTGAAGAGCCCTAATTTCCCGCAGTAGTGACAAGTCAAAAACTAAAAATACCTGGAATCAAACTCTGCTTCGACAGAAAGATGCGCCTTTCAATGGAGAGTTATCCTAGCCTCCTTTTGCTGATGATCTATGGAGAGAGACCCAAAAAGTAATAATCCCTAGATTCTACAACTGCGCAATGTCTTCTTCTCAGGTTAGCTCTGACACCATGTTAGATTTTTATCATTTAATCAATATGGTCTAGGATCTTATCCGAGAGAACAACATGCACAACAATAATCACAAGAGACAAGAGACACAAAGAGTTTTCCTCAGGGAAACCATAAAGGAGAAAACCCTGCAACTTCCTCGGGGATAAAATGAGCACCAATAGAAAAATTAAAACCAAAAAACACAAATATGACCTTCGACAGTTGTTCTCTCTCTCACTTGTGCAAGCTCCTCTTCACTCACTCATGCGCTACAGTTGAGTGAGTGTGTGTATCAAATAGAGAGTCTTACTCTCTATTTATACTAGTTTTTCACTTGACAATTACTCACGAGGTCCGACTTCTCTAAGAAAGTATAATAACCCTAGTACCCCTCAATTGTGGGGACTATTTCCCCGACTTACAACGGAGGGTTAACCTCAATGAATTTACATGACTTTATTATATTAATGATTCTCTCGATAGGAACTTTGAGGTACAATGAAATCCAATATAAGATATACAAGTGAATACATTCTGAAGTTACAAATACATCAACACTGTGGACTACTTTATGAAGTGGGAAAAGGGCAATGCCTACCTTTAAGACCGATAGTGAAATGACAACCCATTTTGTATTCAACCAAATCATTGCTCGGTTAGGTATACCAAAGCAGATTGTCACTGACCATGGCAGTCACTTTAAGAACAACATGATGACTGAGTTGACCACCATGCTAGGGTTTAGGCAAGATCATTCATCTTCCTTTTACATCAGGCGAATGCACAAGTAGAGGCAATTAATAAAACCTTGAAAAACTTTCTAAAGAGCACTATCAATGCGAGCAGGTCAAATTGGCATATCATGTTGTACCCTGCACTTTGGGCATACCGGACGAATGTTAAGACTGCTACTGGTTTCTCATTATTCCAGCTCGTTCACGAGGTAGAAGCAGTCACACCGATTGAGTGTGAGATTCCATCCTTACAAATTGTTATTCATGTGCTTCCCGACACTATAGATTTGGAAGAATATTTGCTTCACCTAGAGAATATGGATGAATAGCGCAGAGATGCGTTGACTCCAAACAAGGCTCATAAGAATCAGGTAAAAAACCAATATGATAAAGTCGTTAAAACAAGAGTTTTCTATAAGAGAGAACTTGTTTTTGCTCTGAGATCAAGACAAGGTACCCCTAGTGGCATGAAAGTTTAAGTCAATGTGGTTAGGCCCCTACATTATGTCAAAAGTTTTGAAAAAGGGAGCTTATGAATTAACCGATTACAATGGAAACAAGTTGCCTAATCCCAGGAATGGGCTCTACCTGAAGAAGTATTACGATTAGGCATGATATGTTTTCTTGTATTATTATTATATGTATTTTATGTACAATAGGTCATTAGTTGGTTAGTGTTTCTTATATAGTCTGTTGGTTGTTTCAGATGTCATCTGAGTGGTTCATAGGTTTTGTTGATGGTGCTAGCTGCCACACTTGTAACCTGGATTCAGCCACCTGGGTTATCTATACACCCTTAGGACAACTGGTTGCCTCTGGTGGCACTTGCTTAGGTCCCGTGACTAATAATGTGGTTGAATAAAGTGCAGTCATAGAGTTGTTATGGGATGCTACATTACATGGCATTACCCGTCTGGAGGTCAGTCTTGTCTCACAGCTCGTGGTTTCCCAACTCAATGGTGATTATCAAGTGTGAAACCCTAACTTGCTATGCTATTTTTTACATCTGAGATTACTTAAAAGAAATTTTGAAAACATTGCATGCATTCATATTTGAAGAAACCAAAATAGAATTACTGATGCATACGATAATTACATACTTGACTGGCACTTAACACACATAAGTGTATCAATATACAAAAAATAGGATCATAGTCTATAATATGCCTAAGTCTATGCATGATCCTCATCTGCCCTATAACATAGCACTGCCCTAATCACCCTTCATAGAAGGTGTAAACATGTCAAGGGAACCCCAACCACATGATCCTGCATCGCCATTGGGATATGCTCCATCCTGAGTGTGGGGACATCTCGGGAGAGCCTGGCCAACTTGTCCTCCACAACACGTAGCATAGCATCATCCCCACCAACCTGCACGAGCTGCACAAAATTTCTGGGATGGCCATCGGGACGAACTAATCCAACATCTGCAGATAAACATAAAAGAAGATCAAGCTCGCATAAACATGTAATTATAATTTTATGAATAAAACCTCATAAAAATCAATTAATGAAAAGATAAAAAGACATACATATCTCCCCCCATGCTCCTCCAGGAGGGAGGATTAGTTCTGGATCTCCAAGGAAATCTATTCCAGCATAAGGAAACTGCTCAAGAGAAGGAAAATGTCTATTCCACCAGGAATAGAATTCGTCGTCATAACCACTTTGGATCCCACCACCACCCCCCATAACGGAGGAAAATGTCACCCCACCGTGTGAGTCTAGGCTCACAGGGTGGGCATGGTGGTAAAGATACCACAGAACTGAAGGTAGGAACTCTCTCGAAGAAAAATGCAACCAAGATATTTACATAACCAAAGTTTTTCCTTTGACCCCTCTTGCAGTCAAACAATTGTTTATTCATTATCGGGAGCAATCCCAAACACTAGTCAAACAGTGTAACTTGTATACACTCCACCGCAACACACATGTGGCCCATGTGTTTCCAAAGGAAGGAAGGATGAACCAACAACCCTATCCACGGTACTTACCATAACCTTCAATGGAAAGCTGGTAATCTATGAAATTGGGACTTGTGTCCCAGGAAAGCAGTAGGCATTGACGTAGTCTTGCACACTTAGAGGGTCACCGCCTCATCCAATGCCCTCCAAGTTCATAGGTGTACCCCTATGAGATAGTCCAGTGATAAAGTAATTTTCATCTATTGTAAACTCCAAGGTCTCTCCTTGGAGGTCAAAGAGCCCAAGCTCGTGTTCCCAATATCTCACCAAGGTCTCTAAGAGGTAGACTTGGGCACGCATATTCGAAGTACAATAGAAATTTAACAAGCCGCATCTTTGTAAAGCTTGTAAATTGGTGACATATCACATGGCATCTCGATCCATGTCCTCATGCTCTCATTCTCTCCATTGTAGAACCATGATTGCCTGCCAAATAACAATATCATTCATTAGAATCCATCAAAATCTTGTTGCATTCATCACTTTTTGAAAAAATTGAGCTCGCGCAGTATTCACGACTGTGCTTTCTGCACAACGCAAACCACACGCGGGTTGCACTGCAGGAAACCCACGAATAAAATTTGCACTCGTGGGTTTAATGAAGGGCACCCACGAGTACCTCGGGATGCTTTTAGGGCAAGCATAAAGCCACCTAATTGAACATCAAAAACAAAAATGGAATGGATGAAATGAAAGAGGAGGGAGATACCACTAACCTACAACTTGCGGTTTTGAATTTTGTCCACAAGATTGTCCGCAACGATCAATTGAAGTTCGAAGGTAAAATTGCCAAATATAGTGAAAATTCCAAATGGTATGTTTATTTTTGAGTTTGAGCTATTTATAGTAAAAAAATTCAAATTTTTACCCACTTTACATAGTCTAAAATCAGTTTTTTATATCTGAACTAATGCCATGGTCTTTTACTAAGCTGCAACAGGCCTTGGATGATCGAAAAGTTCTTTTTTCGTTGCATATAGGGTAGGATTTTGTCTTCATTGCGAACTTTGCACTTATTATCCTCCGCTTAACCCTAGGATCACCTTTGCATCCATGGACTATGGTGTGTAACCAATTTTACCTTCTACACATCATTGTCGTTCCATGGATAGGGCCTCCTTTACATGGGTTACCCTAGTTTAGAACATATTATTGTCTTTTGGTACCCATGCCACAATTGTGGTAGGTTTGCGGGAGCCTTCTTAGTTTTTTTTCATGACAAAATGAGCCTCATTTTACATATTTTTACAAGCTATACCCGATTATAAGGCTCCTCGCCCTTATGGATTTTTCTTTAGGCCCTGGTCTGACTCCTTAAAAACAGACTAGACAGTCGAGTAAACTTGTTCGTTCAGACTCGTTAAGGTAAATTGAATGATCATCTACATTGGTGGTAAGTTATCTCTTTCTCATACCATGTATATTATTTACATGAAAGGAATACTCTCTTTTCTATGGAATTGAGAAGAGTATCTTCAGGCATAGGTTTATCTCTTTTCTGAACCCGAGGGACTAAATTTACAGAAAAGGAACCCCTGGTATGAACTTAGTTTTCTCTTTTTCATGCTCTGGACCCTAACATGAAAAAGATTTTGAACGTACTTTATGTCTTTGTCATGCTCACTAAACCCTAAAGAACAAAGCATCGAGTTTATTGTTGTAAGCCCCATTTCTCGTAAACAAATGGATCTTTCCGAGTGATATTTCCTTCCTTCACACTCATTAAACTCAGGATATATGTTTCTTTTGAAGGTGTGTCGGTCTGGTGATAGTTTACCCATTTTTCGGACCTTACCGACTAAGTACGAAAAAGGTATACCTTAGTCCTTTGAGAGCTAAGAGAGTTCTTATGTGGATTGTTTCATACTTTTTCGACCTCAGGAGACTAAATTGTACGAAAACGCACCCCCATAGAGTCTTCTTCAGAGTTTTCAAGCTCTCAAAAATATGAAAACACCAACGAGCATCTACTAATTCGGGCTCATAAAATCCACAAATCAGTGACATATCAAGCATTATTCTCTCTCCTCTTCAAGCTTGTCAAAAATGAGAAGAGACTTGAGTTGACTTTCTTGGACTCGTTAAAACTTAACAAGAAAGATACGGAATAGTTTCACTCTTTGGGTTATAAATAGTGGCAGCATGTCATCCTTGAACAAAGCACCCTCTAAACTTCCTGATACTCATGTCTAAGTTTTCCACTTCCAGCTCAGCTATTACTTCGAGTTTTTACTCCTCCACTTGTCCATTATACATGGGGAATATGATCATGTCTCCTACATGACAGATAATTCTAGTTGTCCTATATGAAAGTCTAAAGCTGCCTTGGGTCATCTCTGTGACGTGCTCACTATTCAAGGATCTGTACCTCTATCTGATCATCCCGATTCCCATCATTATCATCTCTGTAAATTCCTTGTGTCTACCTTCCCTCATCCAGTTTCCTAGTTACTCTTGTGATCTGTTGAAGGATTCATTGCCTTCCTCCTCACATCATGGTTTCTCATCAGCATCTCTTGAAGACGAAGACCTAGAGTTTCAAAGATAGTACCTTAGGATTCACTACTCATATTAGTGAATTCCTTTGCTTCAGTTGTCAGCATTACTTATTCACTGACATTTTGTTGAATTCCTTCCATGTTCAACTTCGGCTCATATATTCACATGGTAGGATTTGTACTAGTTACTATGGATTTGGATGAAGACCTTAGGTTCATAACTCTATAACCTAATTTGCGCAAGATTGTGTTATGTTCAACAACACTACTCCTAGATATTGAAGACTCGTCATTGTATATTGTGGTTTTGATCCACCATTGTAATACATATGTGGCCTTGTAGCCCGTATCATATGATGCAACCAAATATTGTAAAGGAGCTATTGTTCTGCTTTATTGAACATGGCATCCTCATAAATGATTTTGTACATAAAATTGATATGTCTATTTTAGGTACCTCTCTACAGCCTTGGTAACTAAATACTCCAAGAATAAAGTTTGTTATATATTTCAGCCATCGCTTCCCTCTAACCTCACACATTAGGGGGAACCTGTTATCTAGTGAAATGGCACTTTTTCGTCCGAGTATTGACACTCAATGTGTTGGTACACAAAATTAAAAAGTGGATTGAAGTAGCCAAAACCCTATAGATGTGCATGTGCCTTCATACATCTTCATCCTGCCATCCTTGCCTATTTTTTATAAGGAGCTTTAGGTGCATTCACGACTATTTCCATTGAAACCTGCATTCCATTCGTGGGTAGCCACATATACAACCCGCGAATACATGATCATGCTTTGCATTCATGGGATGCCCTTATAAAAGTCGCGAGTGACTCGCGACTTGCTCGTATCAATAGTCGTGACTGCCCTAATCCAAAAATTAAAAATTAAAACAAGTTTTGTTAAGGACATTTGGGCTCGTAATTATAACGTTCCCAACTTCCTCAACCATCTCAACCTGCGTAACTCCTCTCATTAATCAAGTATAAATAGAGGGTAAGGGTTGAGGTGAAGAATATAAAAAAGAAACCAAATTTATGCTGGTGGATTTCCTTTGGAGATTTGGAGCTGCAGAACTCGGTTCCTTGGCTAGCAGAGGAGGACTTGTATCAAATACTAGTTTTAATATTTCATCATTGCTTATCAATAAAGAGAGACTTTCTTCCAATTCGGTGCACTTGTATTCGTATGTGTTATGATTTCTGAATTACCTTGTTGTCTCATTGCAATCATTGTATTTCATTAATATCTTATATAACATCTAAGATAATGGAGGAATGTCTATCTCTTTTACAGGTGTGAAGATCCCTAGAAGTTGTTGGAGCATTTGGATTGAAGAAGAAAGCTAGGACCAGCCTTCATAAACAAGGTACACTTACTTTCTTCCGTAATTCTCTGTCAAATTCTCAGATAGTTGAATGTCTGCAAGTTTAATTGGTATGTTGGTGACCCCAGACCCTCTGTCATAAGGTAGGACTTTTCCCTAAACAACAGGATCATTCTTACATAATAAAGCAGCCTATATAATGAGTCTTACACAACATGCAGAGCTCAACTGACAACTAAAAAAGCTTATAAAGAAAGGTATGGTAAGAGAAAGCATGAGTCTCTGTGTTGTACCAGCATTGTTGACTCCAAAAAAAAAATGCATGGAGGATGTTCACAGATAGCAAAGCAATCAATAAAATTACCATCAAATATTGGTTTCTTATACCGCACTTGGACGACATGATCGATGTACTATTCGAAGCTAAATATTTCAGTAAAATTGATTTGCGAATTGGATACCACCAGATCCGAATTCACGAAGGAGATGAATGGAAAACTACCTTAAAGACTAGGGATGGGCTATATGAATGGATGGTGATGTGATTTGGGTTGTCCAATGCACCTAGTACCTTCATGTGGTTGATGAATCTTGTGCTTCGACCTTACATTAGTAAGTTTGTTGTCGTTTATTTTGATGACATTCTAGTTTTTGGTAAAAACAAAGAAGATCACGTGCAATATTTAAAGATTATATTGGATACGTTGAGAAAACATCATCTTTATGCAAACATGAAGAAATGTAGGTTCCTGCAATAAAGTTTGGTATTTTTGGGTTTTGTCATCTCAGCAGAAGGATTCAAGATGGATTCAGAGAAGGTCGAAGCAATTTTGGAGTGGCCTAGTCCTAGGAGCATAACAGAGGTAAGAAGTTTTTATGGGATAGCCACCTTTTACAGAAAATTTATCCAAATTTTTTGTAGTATTGTAGCACCCATAACAGATTGCACCAAAGGAACAACATTCAAGTGCAACAATGAAGCTGAAGAAAGCTTTAAGTTTCTAAAGAAAACGGTAACTAAGGCACCTATATTAACCTTACCATATTTTAATAAAGTGTTTGAGGTAGACTGTGATGCCTCACATGTAGGAATTGGAGTTGTACTTAGCCAACCAGGTAAACCAATTGCATTTTTTAGCGAAAAATCAAATGTTGTAAGAAATAATTACTCCACATATAATGTAGAATTTTATGAAATTGTGCAAGAATTGAGACATTAGAGGCATTATTTAGTGCCAAAAGGGTTTGTGTTAATTACTGATCACATTGTTTTAAAATATGTAAACACCCAAAATAAATTGAAAAGTAGACATGCAAAATGGGTTTCCTTTTTACAAGGATACACCTTTGTTCTGAAGCACAAATCAGGAAAGCAAAATCAGATTGCAGATGCTTTGAGTCGACGCATTATTCTTTTGACCACCATGGAAAATCAAGTAAATGGGTTTGTTGTACTGAAGGATCTCTATGTGAAAGATAACGATTTTCAAGAGATTATGGAACAGTTGATGAATCCAGTTGCTGGGAACATGGATCTTATCCAAAGTGAATGTTTTATGCAAGATGACTACCTCTTCAAAGGAAAATAAAAACTATGCATTCCAATTGGTTCTACAAGAGAAAATATTATCAGATAAATTCACAATAGCGACTTGGCATGACATTTTGGGAAGGATAAGATGCTTGCCTTAATCAAAGATAAGTGTTACTAGCCGAAGATGAGAAAATATATAACCAAGTATGTGGCACGATGTAGGATTTGACAAATGGATAAAGGACACTCACAAAATACAGGGTTGTACATGTCGAGTAAAATATGTAATATCTAATTCGACGCTCACAAAATACAGGGCTCATAAACTTAGAGGTGTCGACGCAATATGTGCACGACTGAAAGCCTAAACTACTCTAGCCTAACCTAACCTAAAGCTGGAAATACACCTAAAAGAAAAACAAACAAGTTGGAATAGCTCTGCACCTAGGAAAGAAGCTCATTATGGGGAAATCATATATCACAAGTTAGATCCTTAATCCATCTGTTGTTGATTATAGCTATATTAAATATCTTCTACAAATCCAAATCTTTAATAACAATGAACAATAAAAATCTATTCTAAACAAGTCCAAACTATGTTATTATACTCTTAATAAATCTTGAAAACTTTTACAGCTGAAGCAAACTAACTACCACTGAATCAATCTTATTCCATTCGAGATCTTCAGTGAATAATAGAGTTGAAATGACTGTAAAAGGTCACTGATATCAAGAATGGCTTTAACTCTATTTTAACTTCTAAAACTATGTGAAAATGGAAAGCAAACCAATTGCCTGAGAATTTAAACATTGCAGATCTGCCATCATTTAAAACAGAGAAGAAAAACTTATTCTATCATTCATTTAAAATAGTAAAGATGAGAAACTATCCTACTCTAAGATTATTGTTTTAAACAAATTAACATCTACGTAAAAGAGATGAATTGATGAGTTCTACACTAAGAAACTTTTAATCAAAATTACTTGAAATGAAAATTACACTACATGCAGATATTCACAGATATCTATTTCTAAACTACTTAATTTCTACTCACTCAATGCATTTCAAAAAGTAATTGTAAACACACCATTCTTTCCTACGGTTATCAAATTTAACTAAGACCGAAATCAAAAGAATTATTGCAAGCTAACGCTAGAGTTGAAAAGGAACTACACATACACTAAGATCTCATTACACGCACATTATGGATTTATATAAATATGAAATGCATAAGATAAACGCAACACATTGTTATTTCATATACACCTGAACAAAGGAACAATACTATAATAATACGATTCAGTTTGTCAAATGTTTATACAACAAATAATAAAAGAAATACAGGAACTTATGAAATGAAAGCAAAATACACAATGTTTACACAACAAATAATAAAATAAACACGAGGACTTATCTAAATGATGGAAACAAAAGCAAAATCCACAACATTATCCACTGCCGCTGAGGGGCCCTCCCAGAGAACAGTGGTCGATTCCTACTAACTAGTCAATCAACATTTACATGCAGGTAAACACAAAATTGAAGCAGAATAGAACAGAGATTTATTACGAAATTCAGAGTCTTAACAACAAAAACAGTATGGTAACATTTTAGCAAAGCTAAGAGCCTGTATATATAGGATTTTATACATCAGATAGAGAGGGTCGACCCTGCTAGTGGTCGAACCCTCTAATACTAGACTGTGATGAATGTATGGAACTGAATCTATCAATGATAAAACTAAAGAGATGTAATTTCATTAAATTTCCCAAAATAGACTTCATTATTTGGGCAACTGTTGCACTACGAATCTCAAAGATCATGGAGACCAATTCAGAACTATCAGGAGGACGAGATCTATGTGGGAAGGATGGATAACAAAACCCATGTTTCTTTTTGTGCCATGAATGCTCCCAGGTTGGAAAACCAACGATTTTCATGATGTGTTTGGCAGTCCGAATGACTGTCCAAATGCAAATGAAGGTCTAAATGACCTGCAACTGTAATTAGTTAAGAAACTTGGATTCCTGGGCTGAATTGATTGTTGAATCCTAGGTTATTTTCTTATTGGTTGAATTTGTGTTGGGTTGTTGGTTGTATGATGGATTCCTTCATCCCTTACAAAACAATTCATTAAATACCTCCCTTTACATGAAACGTTTCAATCCTGCGTATAAATAAAACAACAATCTGTTAAAAACATGTGTGACATGCATATAACAAACATACTTTATTAATCACATTTGTTTAAAAGTCAATCAATATTTGAAAAGGCCAATGAATTACTAATAATGAATGATATGGTGATTTTATAGTTATGGATTTAAAGCTACGACATATCCATTAGTTAAATGGTGAAGAAATCTAGTTAATCACCATGGTTATATATCATATTATATTTCTTTAATGAGTTTTGTGTTTTGTTTTGAATTTGAAACGTATGAGTGGTTTTGAAAATAATATTATTTATGAGTGATTTAAAGTTAAATAATTTTTTTTTAATATTTTAATGTTTAATTTATTTATTTTTTAATTTAAATTAATGTTTAAAACTCATCATCACTTTATGGTTTCAATTTGTACATGCATGATCAACAAGAATCGGAAGACATAGGTAAGCTAAACCAGTAAACCAATAAGAAACATGCAATCAAACCCAGTGCAGAACTCAGGACTGGAAGGAGTGTTGGATGAAGTACTGGAATGCTTCTATTTACGCAATATTACATCAAAAATAATAGATTGTGCTTCTTTTACATTTAAGGGTTTTAATTAATGAAATAAAGTAAAATATAGCCGTTTTAAAGATAGATGTATTAAATTACACTAAATAGGCCGGGAAATTAATGGAAATGAAATCATGATAAAGGCCAATTTTCGGAGACCGACATCCCCCCAGACCAACTATATGGCACGTCCTCGAGCCATCAATAAATTGAGAGTAGGTTGTAATTTTTATGTCTATACTTGGGATCAACGACAATCAACAAGCAATTCTAGGAAATCATCAATATTCTAAAGAAAAACTTAGAACTTTTCGAGAAAAAAATATATTTATGATATGACCAAAAAAACATTGTAAAAATTCAGGTTCTTCAATACATGCAACTTCATCAAGTGATAAAAGGTTATATTCACGAAGACGATATATAAGCTATGATAGGGGATTTTCCTCATGTCTCCCTAGATAGAAAACATGAGGGTATAAAGATGGTCTGGAAAGACTTATAGGAAAGAAGTCATCCTTGACTCATTTTTCAAAGACTTTTTGTCATCAAAGGAATAAGGCTAAGGTTAACATTTTGAGTTCGTTAATTTCTACAGTGACGGGTCCCACTTCTAGGATAGTAATATCCAATATATAGTTTGAATTAGATAACAGGGTCTAAGTTCAACTTACAGTTATTCTCTAATGACAAATGAATGACTGGTTTAACCATGTATATGTGCACTCGGGGTCCTCGTTTAATTAAGCCATATGCATAGCAATATTTTTATGATGTCTATTTTACCTGGCATTTCCCAGCCGCCAACAAGCATGTTCAGTACCCCGAAGGGTTTACTTTGGTACCATACAAGCATAGCCTTGCTACTAGCAATCCTGTTTAGTACCCCAATAAGTTTTCTTGTATTTACCAAACTTCCTGATTTATGATTTTACTCGGCATGGACCCGCTGCTAGCAGGCCTGTTCAGTACCTCAACTGGTTTACCTTGTAACTAGATATTTTTTATAAAAATATATTAAAGTATGTGGAATTCGGTTGGTATTAGATTATATTAAGTATTGCTAAGCACACAAATCAATTAAATTTAACCCATGAGTCACATTATTTACAATAGCCTCAAATTATAGTTCATGCCAAAATAGAATGACCTAAAATTGTCTTCTAGTCCCTAAGTCTATCCTCTTCATATAAAAGTTTAATAGTGTTCCTCCATATGTAGAAATGCCACTTACTATCATGCTACTACTAATAAAGATACTTAAATAAGAAGCTTTGATGATGAGTTTAGGACGTACCAATAGGTATTAGATAGAATTTAAGGTTATGGTAAATTCCGATGATATTTAAAGTTGTTCTTGAGCAACAATTATAGTAAAAAATATGCATGTAGGGAAAGAAATAATGATGTAAAATTGTTTTGGTTTAGTTATTAACATTATCTTCTTCTTATTGGAAAAAGAAAACAAAAAGCTAAGTTGCATTAATTTATAAACTAAACATGCAACTCTTTATTTATATGTGTATTTTCCTATCCTAAGAAGAAAGAAAACATTTGTATTCAAGTATATGAGCTCTTCCAATGTAACCAAGTGTGAAGAAATATAAAAAATATACTTTATCCACATATGAGATAGTTATTGCAGCGATTAACTGAATGTGGAATGCCAACCAACTTACTTGTTTCTGCATCAGAAGGTGTCGAAGGGAGGAACGGTATTGTGGTCGTGTTACCTCTTCGAACCAGGGCTCAATGTAATCTTGATAGTCACCTTCCTTTCTCAAGCCATGCATGCCCTCTTCTTCTAAATGTTCAATTTCTTGAGTGCATGAAGGATCCATTGATATATATGTGGAACACTCTTCAATTTAAGGTCTCTCCCCATTGAATGCAGTCTCCAAGTTTCTGATTTCCTTGGTAGATTGGCAAGGAGAGTCGATTTGTAGCTCATGGGACTATGGTTCTTCTATTATTTCTGGAGAGGTAGATAAATTCTTGACTTCTGTCAATATGTGTTCTTCTTGAGAAGAAGAAATTGATATCACAGTTGTTTCCAGGATTTGAGAGAGTTCCCTCATACTAATAAGCACATTCGAATCCATGTCATCGGTTGGTAGGTTCTGCCTCACACATGGGTTAGTGGGAGAATTATCTCATACATTCCCTAGCGTTCTCACAACACCCAAATAGATAGATATATATTTTAATGATTTGAATAAAAAACTACCTACAAAAATACATTCCTAAAACAAATTTGTGCAAACCAAAAAAAACTAAATCTTAGGAACTAATTGTAAAATTGTAACACACATCACACCTATATGGACTAAAACACACTTGCAAAAAATAGATCAAACTCACACCTACATAAAAGTAAATATGTAGGATACAAAAAAATAGATTGCGAGAAAGTACACAAACTCAAACTTGCAAAAAGAAAAATACACTTACAAAAAAAGAAAGCAAACTTTGCAAAATAAATTGCAGAAAATTAACACTCTTCCTGAAAAATAAATAAACAAATCAATGGGAAATAAATAACACTCTTGCAAAAAGGAACAATTGGGGCGACCCACTAAAGTGGATGAGTCAAGATATTACACTACGGAAATTCCGTGATGAAGTCGTCTTTGTGTCTTATAGTTTCCCCTCCTCCCTGCTGTGTATTGTAAAGACAACCTATCTACCTACACTTTAAATCTTTTGGCACCTCCCTAGCAATGGCGCCAAAAAATGTCGAGTAAAATATGTACTATCTAATTCGACACTAAATTTTCAACCCAGGGACTCGTAATCTTAGAGGTGTCGGCATAGTATGTGCAGGACTAAAAGCCTAAAAACTACCCTAGCCTAACCCAACCTAAAGTTGGAAATACACCTAAAAGCAAAACAAACAAGTTGGAATAGCTCTGCACCTAGGAAAGAAGCCCATTATGGGGAAATCATATCTCACGAGTTATATCCTTAATGCATTCGTTGGTGATTATAACTATTTTAAAGATCTTCTACAAATACAAATCTTTAATAACAAATGAAAAGTAAAAATCTATTCTAAACAAGTCCAAACTATGTGATTCTACCATTACTAAATCTTCAAAACTTTTATAGCTGAAGCAAACTAACTACCATTGAATTGATCTTATTCCATTCGAGATATTCGGTGAATAATAGAGGTGAAATGACTGTAAAAGGTCACCGATATAAAGAATGGCTTTAACTCTATTTTTTAACTTCTAAAACTATGTGAAAATGGAAAGCAAACCAATTGCCTGAGAATTTAAATATTGCAAATCAGCCATCCTTTAAAACATAGCAGATAAAATTATTCTATCATTCATTTAAAATAGTAAAGATGAGAAACTATCCTACTCTAAGATTATTGTACTAAATAAATTAACATCTACGTAAAAGAGTTGATAACACGATTCAGTTTTTCAAGTGTTTATACAGCAAATAATAAAAGAAATACATGGAGTTATGAAACGAAAGCAAAATACACAATGTTTACACAACAAATGAAACACAGGGACTTATCTGAATGATGGAAATGAAAGAAAAATCCATAACACTATCCACTGCCGCTGAGGGACCCTCCCAGAGAACAGTGGCTGATTTCTACTAACTAGTCAATCATCGACTACATGCCGATAAACACAAAATTGGAGCAGAACAAAACAGAGCTTTATTACGAAATTCGAAGTCTTAAAAAGCAGCAGCAGTATGGTAACGTTTTAGCAAAGCTAAGAGCCTGTATATATAGGATTTTATACATCAAAGAGAGAGGTTCAACCTTGCTAGTGGCCGAACCCTCTAATAATATACTGTGATGAATGTTTGGAACGGAATCTATCAATGATAAAACTGAAGAGATGTGTTTTCATTAAATTACCCAAAACAAACTTCATTATTCGGGCAACTATTGCACTACGAATATCATAGATCTTGGAGACGAATTCAGAACTGTAAGGAGGACGAGATCCATGTGGGATGGATGGATAACAAAACCCATGTTTATGTTTGTGCCATGAATTATCCCGGGTAAGCAAACCAACGATTTCCTTGGTGCGTTTGGCAGTCCAAATGACCGTACGAATGCGAATGAACGTCTGAATGACCTTCAACTGTAATTAGTTAAGAAATTTGGATTCCTGGGCTGAATTGATTATTGAATACTGGGTTAATTTCTTATTAGTTGAATTTTTGTTGGGTTGTTGGTTGTATGTTGGATTCCTTCATCCATTACAAAACCATCTGTTGAATACCTCCCTTTACATGAAGGGTTTCAAACCTGCATATAAATAAAACAACAATCAATTAAAAACATGTGTGACATGCATATAACAAACATACTTTATTAACCACGTTTGTTTAAAAGTCAATCAATATTTGAAAAGGCCAACAAATTACTAATAATGAATGATATGGTGATTTTACAGTAATGGATTTAAAGCCACGACATATCCAGTAGTTAAATGGTGAATAAATTTAGTTAATCACCATGGTCATATATCATATTTTATTTCTTTAATGAGTTTGTGTTTTGTTTTTAATTTGAAACGTATGAGTAGTTTTGAAAATAATTTTATCCATGAGTGATTTAAAGTTAAACAAGGTTTTTTTTAATGTTTTAATATTTAATTTTTTTAATGTTTAATACTTTAATTTTCTTATTTTTTTAAATTTAAACTAATTTTTAAAACTCATCATCATTTTATGGTTTCAATTTGTACATGCGGTATCAACAAGAACCGAAAGACATAGGTAAGCTAAACCAATAAACCAATAAGAAACATGTTATCAAACTAAGTGCAAAACTTAGGAACGGAAGGAGTGTTGGATGAACTACCGGAATGTTTTTATTTACGCAATATTACATCAAAAATAATAGATTGTGCTTCTTTTATGTTTAAGGGTTTTGATTAATTAAATAAAGTAAAAGACAACCTTTTTAAAGATAGATGTATTAAACTACGCTAAAGGGCAATTTTCGGAGCCCAACAATACATGCCATTACCAATTCCCACAAATCCATGGATAGATCTTAGGATGGACTTTGTGTAGGGGCTCCCACACACACAACGAGGTGAAGACTCTATTTTTGTAGTTGTTGGTAGGTTCTCTAAAATGGTTCATTTCATTGCTTGTAAGAAAACTAATGACGCTCAAAGGTGGCAGAATTGTTTTTTTCCAAAAACTGTTAGATTGCATGGTGTTCCAAAAACTATTACCTATGATAGAGATACTCGATTTTTGGGTCATTTCTGGAGGACTTTATGGGATAAAATAGGGACTAAATTATAGTTCATTAGTGCCTATCACCCCCAAACATATGGGAAAACTGAGGTAGTAAATTGGATTTTGGGAAACCTATTATAGAGTATTGTCGGAGAGAATCCCAAGCAGTGGGATTTGGATTTACCTCAAGGAGAATTTGTCTACAATAGTTTAGTAAATAGATCTATAGGTAAATGTCCATTTCAAGTTGTTTATGGTAGAAATCCTATGGGTGTACTAGATTTGCTGCAGCTACCGCTTGGTGATAGAATCAGTGATGATGGGGAAGCATTTGCAGAACACATTCAACAGTTGCAGCAACAAGTGAGACAGAAGCTGCAAGCTAGTAATGAGCAGAAAAAAATTATAAAAGATTTTCATCAACAACACCATATATTCAATGAAGGTTATTTGGTGATGGTTTATTTACGAAAAGAGTGGTTTCCTAGAGGAACCTACCAGAAATTGAAGTATAAGAAAATCAGTCCTTGCAAGATTCTCAGAAAAATTAATCACAATGCTTGCAAGGTTGATTTACAAGTTGTTCTTGATATTTCCCATGTATTTAATGTTTCTGACTTATATATCTTCCATGGGGATAGTGTAGGTGATGACAGTGAGGAAGGGGTGGATTGGAAACTGGTTATTTCGAGAAAGAAAAAGGAAAAGATTGCTCATATCTTTATATAAGGATACCCTTCATACTCAACAAGGTCAATACAATCAATATCTATTCCAATGGGAAGGCTTAACACCAACAGAGAGTACATGGATTACAGAGGGGGATTTGTTGAATCTAGATATTGTTAAGCGGAAACAATTTGAAGACAACAACTTGCAGGAGCTGCGTTCTTTTCAACCGGAGGAGAATGATGTAGTGATTTCTAAAGGCTGAAAAAAATTAAAAATAAAAATAAATAAATAAATAAAAGAGAATAAATGTAGGTATTTTCAGGGGTCATAAATTTTGACTCGGTTATCCGTTTGGGTCCAATTAACTCTCGGTTTATAAACCTAATTAGAAAAGAGATTTGACAACTAGTGTCACTCTAGTTAGATTATAGTTGGTGTTGAGTTTCATATCCATGGGAGAATTTTCGAAAATTAGCAATTTTCGAAAATCTCAAATTTCAAAAAACTCAAATAGTATTTATAAAGGGTTGGACATTCATTGTAATAGTTAAGATGGATAATGAATAAAAAGATAGTTATTTTTTCCACTCTCATGTGTTTGCATGGTTTTTAGATCTTGTGAATTGAAGCAAAGCTTATTGGTTTCATC
Organism: Pseudotsuga menziesii; assembly: GCA_001517045.1. Taxonomy (NCBI): domain Eukaryota; kingdom Viridiplantae; phylum Streptophyta; class Pinopsida; order Pinales; family Pinaceae; genus Pseudotsuga; species Pseudotsuga menziesii. Next base: position 527,675 of record LPNX010584317.1, read on the forward strand.
ACATGATATTGGCATAGGTGGACAAGATTTGAAGGAGGTATGATTCCTCCAGTCTCATGACAAGCCATGAATTAGTACCATGACAAGATAATTATTGTCATCATTCTCAGAAATGGTCCTATGCAATGTTTGAAAGCCTTGGCAGTCATGAAGTGATCACCTCACGCACAAATCATCGGGAATAAAATCAATGCAAATGCTTGATCCTTCTCCACTTTCTACCAATGTTTGTCTCCTAGGTGGAGACCTATTCTTATCCACTCCCCTGTTGTAGGTGCAATGAAGGGTGGAAAAATGAGCAAAAGGGTTTATCAAATCAGTCGAATCTCCTGTGCTTGAGTCAGGAAGGACATGAAAATGGTTGTAGTCTCATTCTAGAAGGAAATATTTCTTGTAAACAAATGTAACATTTCTCAGGTCAAGGAGAAAATAAAAACAAAGAGATCTAACCTGAGCACTTATGAGGTATGGTGGTCATCGATAACTGAATTTTGGAAATGGAACATCTATCGGGAGGGAAACAAAATATTTCAAGACAATTTCTCTGTACTGACATGAAAAACAATTGGTGGGAAAGATTCTCATGGAGAAATATGTATCCTACAATGAATCCTTGCCTATGATAAATGCAATCCAAGCTCATATGAGGAAGCAAGTGGAAATTCAAACCTAGTTGAAAAAACAGGATGAGAATTTGAATGTCATCACCAAAATTGTTTGTTTCATTTTCTTGTTAGAGAAAACCCAAGTTAGACAATTAGGTTCCAAGGTTCCACCAATCCTCTTATCATATGATGATTAATTTAGTCTGCATAGTGTATACTAGCTTTTTGACATCCCAAATCATTAGATATCATCATATATATGAATTTATGTATATGATTAGTAGTATCACTAATAGAACTAGGATCATCTATGCCTTTTACATAAGATTCAGACTTATCAAGACTATTAAACTTCCGTATTGTAGTTAGTCTAGTTTCCAATCAAGAAAACCAACAGACTAATATTATGCCTCTCTTTTTATATAATATAAAAAATTCTTACATACAAAAAAAAGGTGTCTTGTTTCCAAAAATGTAATAGCCCTAAAATATAAGGTGGATATTCATATTATTTTGTCCCTAAAAGACATTTTGTTTTTTCTTCTTTTGAGTTTTTATTGTGGTATGTGCCTTATTGGGTGTGTGTGCGTGTGTGTGTGTGTGTGTGTGTGTGTGTGTGTGTGTAATTTGTTGCTATGACTGGGTGTACTAATGTGGTTGGGTGGAGATTCAAACACATAATTTAAGGAGAAAGAGACACGCAACACCCAACTATAGTTGTGGCCTTCCCGATCATCTTCACTCTTAATTATTAATTGTACATGGAGAACAAAATTAAATTAAACCATAAAAACAATAAGTACACTTCAAAAAAAGTACAGTTCATCTTGCCACTACATTTATGGTAACTCTACATCGTCATATGTCAACATGTTGTCCTCAGTATTGTAGAACATGAGATGACACACAATGGGCAAAGAACATAAATTAAATACAAAGTCCCCATCCATTGTGTGGATTATCTAGATCATACTACCAACATTCTTTGGTAATGTCTTGTATTATTGGTTACAATGGCATTTACACCATCCATTGCTCTAAATTTTCTTAAATCCATTGTGTTTTGGGTTTAGGGTTTAGGGTTAAAGATTTGTAATATCCTAAAGCTAAGCCCTATACATTGGTTTAATTGTTGATTTTTATTTGTTGAGTTGGAAATAGGTGCAAGGACCATGGACACCTCATGAGATGGATTTATTTCAATTGCAATAAGTAGTATTATAATTTTTAATTATTATTCATATTAATATTATTATTATTATTATTATAATCACACAACATGACAATAATGTTGTCGGGTGGTTTTTGAATGTCTTGTGAGATAGGGTTGGGGTTAGGAGTTGCAACCCCCCCTAACATTACTCTTTCCCACCTAATTTCTTTCATTTTGGACTATGGGGGTCCAAAAGGCCATAATTAGTGCCATGCATGCGCTTGCATCCAAAATCTGGGCCCTAGGTGAAAATACTCCTCATTTAATCAGCAATGGAGCCCACTTTCACTTCACACACTAGCCATACACCCTTCTTGACTCACTGAAGTCATGATAGCGCCTATTTTGATCGAGGTATGCACCTAATTTGAGTCAATGTTAGTTATTTTTAGTTAATTTGAGTTAAAATCAGTTAAATTGAGTCACTTTCAGTTAATTCCAATTAAATTGAGTTAGGTGGAGCTAATGTTAGTTAATTTCAATTAATATGGAGTTAATGTCATTTAATTTCATTTAAATCAAGTTTAATTGAGTTAAGGGCAGTTAATTTTGAGTTAATTTAATTAATTTAAAAGACTACTAGTTAAATTGAGTCTTGTTTTAGTTACACTAGTGAAACTAGTTGTCATTTAAGTAATTAAAGGCTGTCTTTAATTAATTAAGTGCCCAATAGAGGAATTGGAGCCATTTTTTAGTTTATCCAATAATTTTTGTTAATTTAGAATCTAATTAAGTGGGTGGGAGTAATTTATGGTTGATTAAGAGTCATTCAAGGGGGGTTGGGGATGTAAATTGAAGAATTTGAATTAGTCGTGCATGGGAAGTGTCTATGTAGTGTTTTAAAGTCAGTCTCAGTGAATTCAAGTGTCGAAAGGTAAGCTTGAATGAGCCAATGAGTGGTGGTTAGGAAGCCCCATTCAGTTGGGAATCCTTCCTCAATGGTAAAAAAGGATTTGAATTGAGGAAGGAAGGCGTTCACTATTATGCAGGTTTTGGAGTGCATCAAATATGGTCTTTGGTGAAAATAGTGAATGCCAAGGTGAATTTTTGGTGAAACTGACATTGTTTTAGTGGTGATTCTACCAATTTGATCAAGGTGATCAGTATTTTGTGTGTTTCTGGATACCTTGGGAGGGATCCAGAGGATTCCATGGTTATTTTTGGTAAGTGAAGTGAATGCCTTAGTAGGGGTTCATCTTGTGTGATCTATAGAGCGGTATTTTTGAATGATCCAGTGCGGATTCAAATTGGTAATTTTCCCCTAAGGGTCGGAAGAGTTGATTTAATAATACCCAACAGGAGAGAGGGACAATTCTGTGTGGGATTTTCTTCCTGGTTTCCTATTTCCTGAGGGATATTGGGTACAATCCTCAACATGTGTTTATGGTCCAATGATTTCAATATCTGAATGCTCCAGTGGAGGTTTGAATTGAGAAAGTGACCTTAGAGGTCAGTGGGGTGTTCTAAGAGAGGGGCACAATCTCATAACTACCTAGCTCGTCTTTCTGAGAGAGGGGGAATTTTTCAGGAAAGGGAATGGATCATCCTTAGTTTCTTTTATAAGAGACAATCTCACATGAGATTCTAGGACCTCAGCTCGGGGAGATCTTTCGATGGAAAAACACACACTAAGAAAGGTCAAACACTAGGAGGAACGTTGTCTTGTTGCCTCCAGTCACATGTTATTAAAATAAGTACTTAATCATTTATGTTATTTGCTTGAATATTATTATTATTATCTAGGTTGTGTGTGTGCTTGATGTAGTTTATTTTTAGGCAGGTTGTTAGCCCCTTTGGATTAGCGGTTTCTGGGAGAAATTGTACTTCTTTATACTAGTTATTGTACCGTATTTTTGTACTTGAGAATCTAATTATGAAATATATTTTAGAAGCGATTTAATGGATGATTATGGTTGTATTTATTTTCTTTATGCTCAGAGTGTAAATCTGGTTTTGAATGAAAAAGAATTGATGAGATATTGTAAAGCTGTGAGTTCCTACTAGTAGTACAATTATCATGATTTGTTGAGGATGCATTGCAATGTAATTTAATTATGTTTTTATCAGTCATTAAAGGATGATATGGACTGTCATGTGGCTGAACATGACATCCCAATATCAATTCATGCATCTTTAAACTAAATTTCTTATGAGTTCCAGTTTTGTAGAGAAACTAGTTACATTTTTTGTACAATTGGTAGGAATTATTTTCCGTCACTGAAAGAGAAAATTTGGTAGGTTGATATTATGAAATTTGGAATTAATTAGATCTAATATTTTGAGCGTCCATGATTTTATTATGTATGCTTCTGCATCTTAATGATATTCGGGTTTTCTTATTTTAAAACTATGTTTCCTAGTTTAGAGACTAGCTGCTTAATTTACTAAATAAGAGTCGTGACTAGTTTAATGGTGAAGCAAAATTTGTGATAAACAGACCAAATATGATTATGTGAACTTATCCACTGTACATAACTTAAACTCATCCCTCTATACATCCATAGAGATCCCATATACCTTTCATTAGCCTTATACCTAGAAGCGGTATGTTACAAGTGGTATCAGAGGTCTAGGTTACAACACTAGGGTTGTATCGACCTTCTATCCCATTGTCACTCTGTATTTTATGTAACTTATTTTGTTTTATATGATGTTGAAAGAGATTAGTGATGTATTAACCATGTTTTCATGACCAACACTTCACATTCCCAGTACTTTTTAAATACATAGTGTGAACCCCAAACTAAACTACCATACTTATTGTTCACTACCATAGCTCAAGTCCTATGAAGTGTTACCTAGGCCATGTGTCATATTAAAACAAAGTATTGTCTAAATATTAGATATGTACCCTATGATATGAATGCTCATGTCATTGCATGCATTAGAAATATTGTGATCCTTACATTCATTGAATTATTTGTTTAAATTATGACAACTGTAAGGCTAAAGGTGATATAATTGTATTTGGTATGGTTTAAAAATTATTGAAATTAAAATCATGATTTAATAACGAATCATTGTACATTAATTTTAATCAAGTTTCCATAACAAAACTCTAGAAAAACATCAATTAAGTCAAGATGAGTTAAAGGTTAAGTTTTATAATAATTAAACCCAAAAGGTCTTAAGTTAATTAAATAATGACTTTGATTGAAAGAAAAAGAGAATTTAAATTAAAATTGTAGTTCATTTATGTTCGACTTAACTCTAAGTCTCAAGCTAAATAAAATAATGAATCTAGCTAAAAGTTGTGGTAACATTGAATTTAAGATAAGTTTTACATTAGTAAATTTTGAATTTAACTCTAAGGTTTAATCCTAGTAAATTTAACTAAAGGATGTATTTTAGTTAAACATTGACCTAAGTTAAAGTTTTAATTTAATTGGATATTGAATTTAGATTAAATATTTGTTTGACTAAAGATTAAAGTGAAGATACGAGATTGGTGCTTATTCAGGAGGGACAATTTAATTGAATGTTCATAAAATTATATACATTTTAAGATTTGAATTAACCTAAGGGATCATCGATAAAGGTTTAGTGGATTGGTTGGGATAGGACCTAGCTAAAATGATTAGTAGGGGGGTATTTTTCAAAAATATAATATTATATATCAAAGAATATATAATAGAAGTCGATTTCCATATATGTATATATACCTATATAATTATTAAATGAGTTAAATTAGGATTCCGTTCTTAATAAGGTAAGGGAAGCCATTATTTTGGGATTATGTGGTTGATGAAATACGTATTAGCTTATGTAATTGCTCGTATTACAGCCTTAAGAGCTATGTGATGGGTGTGTGTGTGTGTGTGTGTGTGTGTGTGTGTGTGTGTGTGTGTGTGTGTGCACGCGCGCTATTGGGTTATTCTTTTATTAGTGTNGGGTTATTCTTTTATTAGTGTATATATTGGGATTTGGAGAGCGGTGCCTCCTTTGTGAAGTTTCCTTATTTATTTTAATTATTTGATTGCTAGTTTGGGAAAGGGAATCCTCCTAGAAGAAACACAATTCCCATCCAAATTGTCTTAATATATATTAATTAATTGATATGGTGTTGGACTGGCGTCTCCTTGGTGAGATTGCAACCCCCATTCAAATTATTTTAATATTTATTAATTACTTGGTACGGTGTGTGGAAAGGGCATTTCTCTTGAAGAGAATGCATCCCCAACCTCACTGATCTGTAATCAGGTCAGAATATTATCTCTGATATAATTTTAATACAAAATATTACATGAAATTTTGCATTCAATCAAAGGGCTCTTGAGACTAGGCAAAGATGGGAAATTGGCTGATACTTTTGCAAACATGGCAGCGAGTTGTGGAAAGAGATCAAGGAAAATTTTAGGAATGATAAATTAGCTTCCATAAAAAATTTATATTGTGGACCATTTAGGTTTCAGGATCAACATCCACTGAAACTTACTCCCATGCTTCTGGGTCACCCAATCGTGAAACTAGGAAGACTTTGTCAAATCCAACAACCAGAGGCTTGTATAAACTCAATATGGTTTTGTTATAAGGTTATGTGACAGTAATATGAGGTTCAATTAGTTTTATAATATATCATAGGGAAATCAAATGATTCTTCAAGTTGTAAAGGTGAGACTAGCTCGTCGGGCAGCTCACTAGCTCCATCTTCATGCCTTTCCAAAAATGGTAAGGGTGATTCAAATTCTCTGTTTTGGACTTGGGGGACTTAGATATTTCTGTTAATGACTCATAAAAAAATTAATGGAGTTATTTGGAGTCATACAAGTCTAAATATGAAAGTTACAGCAAAACTAGTCACTTTCCAATGCAAATCTAGACTAGGTTGACTTAAAATAAGTAAATCTCAGCCATTTAGAATCATATTGAAATAAAAATTATAGAGAATGTTTATAAGATAATATTACAGCAAATAAATCTAAATCGCTCTCATAATTGAACTATAACACTCTCTTCAATATTGTACATCATTACAGTGTATTTTAAAGACAATAATCAAGGAAGGGCATGGGGGTTTGAACCCTTAGATACTGGAAACTCATGGAACTATTAATGACACATGATATAAATTCGTGGATGGTTTGATGCTTCTAAAAAATCCTGAATCAACTCAGATAGGTTGCTCCATAGCTCTAGTATAACATGGAATGAGAAGTGGAGAAGAGGGGAAGAGGAGAGACAGAATGAGAACCTTGGGGTGCATCTCCCAAGAACCTGAGGCACAAAACTCAGCAAAGAAGCCTTAGATTCATAAACATAACAAATAATAAACATCCAAACTGATAAATGGATCTCCCTTTGTCTTTTTATAAACCTCTGGTGACTTGTTGGGTAAGTCAACCACCTATTGAGCAAGTTTCCCTTGCCAAAATCCTAACCCTAGCCATGATTTCGCCGTCCATGAGGAAATCAGCATGTGTGAGACAATAAAGATGTTTCCCTGTCATCCACCTTCATCCACTTTGGAAACTGCACCCCCCTTGGCCCAGATTTGTTGCTTTTCCCTATGACAACTTTTCCTACCTGCCTGCTTTTATCATTGAACTCCGGAAAGGAAACTATTCCCTAGAGTTTCTTCTTTTCTTTATGACAATTTTTTCTGAACTGCATGCTTTTGTGATCGACTCTCCAAATGGAAATTGTGCCCTACCTTGTCCAAAGTTGTCGCTTTTGTGTCTGAGAGCTTTTCTTGTCTTTTGTCAGTCCTATGACAGATTCTATTTCCTCCTTAGCAAGCTGGATTTCCCAAGAGGCCCTCCTGTTAATGGCAACTTACTTTCCACATAATTAATTTCATAATAATATTTAATGACAATTAATATACCAAGTGCATGCCTCATAAGTAATATTTAAATAAAATATCCTAGGTAAAGTATTTAATGCAACTTTTGACCCCCTTGGTGCTAGGCAAGGTCAACACTTCTGATGTTCAACATGTAGGGATATGACAGTCCTCCCCTCCCAAGTCCGGTTGTCCTCAAGTAGAAGCACCACAGAGTGCTGCAAATATTTCCACCAGGTTTCCGTTGCACCACTCTGATCATAGTCATTCTTTTGATTACCACTTCTTCTAACGAAATTGTCAATCCAGTTAAGGTAAATGAGTAGAATTCTTGGATCCCATTTCCTCCTCTGTAAGGGCCCAAATGTTGCTGCTCCCTTTGGAAATATGCCATTCCCAAGAATGCCAGGGTCCCATGGTTTATCTACCTCCTTCCAACCATCAGTAAAAAAAACAAAATTTCATCATTGTAGACGATGAAAATGAGGTTGTGAAAACCATACCACCACACTGGAATCTCCTCTGCTATCTTTTTTCTAGTGCAAAAACTCAACACTCTGCTATTTGTTCCACCATACTGGCTCAAGTGGAATTTCCATGCATAGCCATGCATAATGAATACATCAAATAGATGCCTCTAATGTTTCTTGTCCACATAGAAAATGAATGGTGCACTTTTCATACCACATGGTTGAGCCATTAAGTCATCAATGGAATATTTGGGAGCTTCCTGCTCTTCATGTGGCACTAATAGGAAAAATCCCCTCACCCAATTTTCATCCCTATGTGTGTTGGATGCCATAGGTGTGTGGAATAATTTATAGTGAAACAATTCTCTACAAAATGTGTCCACCAAAGGTGTGGATGCATCAAACCCATCATGGGCTGGTCCAACACAAGGGAGTTCTTCTGGCTCTTCACTAGAAAGAGGATTCCTTCCATGAGAAAAATCAGCCTTTCTCAGGCAATTTCCATGTGCCTGGAACTCATCATCTGCATCCCAAAATTCTTCAAGCACAAAAAAATCAGAATGCACCTCATGTGCATGTGTATGGAAGGTATACAAAGGCTTCAAATTGAATCTTTGTGGCTGCCCATGTGTCAAGACAATATCAGTCACAACAAAAACTTTATTGCAAAAATTAAACTGTTTATCTCCTAGAGTCTTCATCTATGTTATGTATCTACCTATCCCATCCATGTGTGCATGGATGGTATCAAGTGGCAGCAATATGTGCCTATCTTTCTGCTGATAAGGTAATGGTGCATCCCTCAAGTCATCTTCAACACCTATGGGAGCCTTTTGCTCCTCATGTGGCACCAACAAGGAAAATTCTTTCTCCCAATTTTCATCCCCACTTGATGTGGTTGAAATAAAAGTGTGACTAGAACTGTGAATCATCTCTCTGCAATACTGATCCTCCCATATTATGGCTGCATATTCTTCATCACCATATGATCCAACCAATGTGGGCTCATCTTAATCTTCCATGGAGAAGAGGCCCTCTTCAAAAAACAAATCTAGTTTTTTTTTGGAAAAGATCAAGTGCTTGGTTTTCTTCAAGCTTGTCTTCACATTCCTCAAGCACATGCAAAACTAAATGCATCTCATGATCCACCATCTCATGAGATTAATCCATATGATGAGGAATGCAATCAGCCTTGTGAATATGGCTGAATGGTATGTAGGAGGGTAGGTGAATTCTTTGCAACTCCTCATTAAGTTGCTCTATATGTATCTTGGACTCTTGGAGTGCACATTGAGTGCTCGGCAAGGAATCTTGGGTGGTCAATAATTCTTATGTGAGCTTGTAATTCTCCTCTTCATCGGTCAACGATGCTCCATGCAACAACTCAACAAGCTCAACCAAACTGCCTCTATCAGAAATCAATTGGAGAAAATTACCTTTGGTGCTTATCATGGCTTTCTTAAACTTCTCCATGTCTTCCATGGAAGATTCCTCTTCCAACTTCCAACTGATATTTATCATCAATGCATGGGTTCCATGGAGGTTTTGTAGCACCTCTTTGATCTTTAATTCACTCATATTTAGTGACCCTGAAAGAAAATGAGGTGTTGGCAGATGAACCTCTTCTTCTTTTTCACTACAAATACCTTGCAATAAATTGCACTTCTCTTCTTGAGTTTTTGTTTCTGCTTTCCCACTTGCAAGTCTAGATGGTTCATACCTCTCCTCACTGATGGAAATGGGATTTGTATTCTCACTGATGTCAAGAATTTCCTCTAATTTCACTGCAACTTCACTATGCTCCATGAAAGTACAAAAATCTGAACTGTGTACATCCCTTTGCATCAAATTTTCCTCCTTCGGATTTCCTAGATCACACACAGCTATTGGGGGCTTGTCTTCCACTTCATCAAGAATTTAAACTGATGACTTCAGATATGATATATGTTCTTCTTTTGGATCTGATCCAAAATATCCATCATCATCATTGAAAACATCACCCTCATGTGTACTGGTTTTTTGTTCCCCAACAGAGAAACTAAGAGTGAATTATTTTTCCTCGCCATTGTCTTTCATTCTGTAGTCCCCATATGCAAGTGAAGTCTTTCCCTTATCCCATGGATAATATGGATGTAAGTAACCATGTTTGCTGCAAAAATCAAAACCCTTATCATCCATATTCTTCACATTTCCATCTTCCCGAATTGATGCTATGGTTGGCATGCTCGTCCACCAAATTTTTTGCTTCACACCCAAGTGGTGTGGCCTTGTCTTCTTCTTCCCTGTGTGGCTCCAGAAGCGACTGTAGCTCCGATTTGTGATATTCTTTTGGATATAATCCAAAATATTTCTCTTCACTCATAAATGAGACAACATCCTTATCAGTGACCTGTATATCACCCCAAAGAATTTGGAAGTGCATTCACCTTCCTTTTCTTCCTGCATGCAATCACCTTTCAGTGACTTGCATTCCACCTCAGGAATTTCTTCCTCTACTTCATTTCTCTTTTCCTTGAAGGAAATTGAGGCTTCTTCATCACGATGTTCACCGGAAGTTCTATTTGAAAAAAAATCCAAACGTTCTCTTACTTCTTGGACAAGCAGATGACTTAGATGAATGTTCCTTCTTTCCTCCTCTTTTGGCTACAGGTGGCAACCTTCTAGTCTCCACTTCCTTGCACAATTCATCAACCATGTGTGCAATCCTTCTCAATTTTGTCCCACAATAGGGATATCTTAACAACTTATGTATCTCAAGAGTGTAGTACTCTCGGAAAGAAAATACCTCCTTTATCTCTTCTTTCAAGGCATAGTATTCCATGGAATACTGGAAAGGTTCCTTAGAGTTCCTTCCATTGAACATTTTGCCACTGATGCTTGTAGATTCATGCCCAAGGAATTCATCATAAGTTGGGAGCCATAAATCATCCATATCATTCCTACTGCATCTACCTGAGGTACTGCATGAGGGCTCTTCACATCCTTCTTCCTCAAACTGCTCAAGGTCTTCTTCTTCTTTGTACCTTCTGCAGTATTCTTCATACTGTTCATCGAAGTCTTCCTCAGAGTATGACATGGATGGAATTTTTTATTCAACTTGAGTGATTTGTTAATGTTAGTCAACATACAACCTTATTTCCATATGATGAGCCAAGAAAATTTCTCTGATACCACTTTAATATCCCCGGATCATATCTCGGAGATACTAACTCCAGACAAAGACTTGAAGCATAAAATTGTCAAACTAAGTGCTAGGAAATTACTAGTTTTGACTGGAAGGACTCAAACTGAAAGGGATTCTTCACTAAACGAACTTAGAGCTCTGATATTAATGTAATTCCACTGATCTGTAATCATATCAGAATATTATCTCTGATATCATTTTTATACAAAATATTACATGAAAATTTGCATTCAATCAGAGAGCTCTTGAGACTAGGCAAAGATGGGAAATTAGTTGATACTTTTACAAACATGGAAGCAAGTTGTAGAGAGAAATAAAGGAAACTTTTAGGACTGATAAATTAGATTCCCTAACACATTATATTAGGTACCATTTATGCTTAAGAATCAACATCCACTGAAACTTACTCCCACGCGTCTTGGTCACCCAACTGTGAAACTAGGAAGACTTTGTCAAATCCAAAAACCAGAGGCTTGTATAAACTAACTAAGGTTTTGTTATAAGGTTATTAGAAATTAATTATAGGTTCATGAAGTTTTATAATAGATCATAGGAAAAGGAAATTATTATGCAAGTTGTAAAGGCGAGACTAGCTCGTCGGGTAGCTCATTAGCTCCATCTTCGTGCCTTTCCAAAAAGGGTAAAGGTGGTTCAAATTCTCTATTTTGGACTTAGGGAACTAATATATGTCTATTAATGACTCATAAAAAAATAATGGAGTTATTTGGAGTCATACAAGTCGAAATATGAAAGTTACAACAAAACTAGTCACTTACCAATGCAAATCTAGACTAGGTTGACTTAAAATGAGTAAATCTTAGCCATTTCGAATCAGATTGAAAAAAAACATGCAGATAATGTTTATAAGATAATATTAAATCCAATAAACTTGAAATCACTCTCATAAATGAACTCTAAGACTCTCTTCAAAATTGTACATCATTACAGTGTATTTTAAAGACAATATTCAAGGAAGGGCATGGGGGTTTGAACCCTTAGATACTGGAAAATCATGGAACTTTAATGACACCTGATTTATAGTCATGTATGGATGGAGGATGCTAATAAATCTTTAATTAACTCAGAGAGGCTACTCCATAGCTCCAGTATAAGTTGTAATGAGAAGGGGAGAAGAGGGGAAGAGGAGAAAGGGAATGAGGACTTTGGGGCGCATCTCCCAAGAAAATGAGGCACAACACTCATTAAAAAAGCCTTAGCTTCATCAACATCACAAATAATAAACATCCAAACTGAGAAATGGAGCTCCCTTTGTATTTTTATAAACCTCTGGTGACTTGTTGGGCAAGTCAACCACCTGTTGAGCAAGTTTCCCTTTCCAAAATCCTAACCCTAGCCATAATTTCTCCCTCCATGAGGAAATTATCATGTGTGAGACAAGAAATATGTTTCCTTGTCATCCACCTTAATCCAATTTGGAAAATACGCCCTCCTTGGTCCAGAGTTGTTGCTTTTCCCTATGACAACTTTTCCTTCCTACCTGCTTTTATCATTGAACTCCATAACGGAAAATGTGCCCTAGAGTTGTTGCTTTTCTTTATGATAGTTTTTCCTGAAATTCCTGCTTTTGTGACGAAGACTCCAAATGGAAAATGCGCCCTACCTTGTCCAGATTTTCCTCTTTTGTGTCTGACATCTTTTCTTGGCTTTTGTCAGTCCTATGACAGATTTTATTTCCTCCTTGGCAAGTTGGCTTGCCCAAGTGGCCCTCCTGTTAATGGAAACTTACTTTTCCACATAATTACTTGCATAATAATATTTAATGACAATTAATATACCAAGTACATGCCTCCTAAGTAATATTTAAATAAAATCTCCTAGGTAAATTATTTAATGCAACTTTTGACCCCCTTGGTGCTAGGCAAGGTTAACACTTCTGATGTTCAAAATGTGGTAATATGACATATGGTATTTCCATTTTTTTGTTTAAGAAACAATGATAGTTAGAGGATCAAAGGCTTAACCTATGGAAGAAAGAAGGAATGCATTCATGGGATTAGCATACTTAAATTAAGGATATTTTTAATGTGCTTTACTTGTCTTAGATTAATTCAAATATAATAACTATAGCAACCTTGATGAATTCTTAACAATTACAAATAGAATGGGGGGAAGAACAACTCAACCTTAATCTCAAATTTTACGTGATTCGATTGGTAAAGTAGTATATTGTCAGTTTGTTTAAATAAATTTTAAAAAGTCTGGTATTTGTTTGTGGTTCCATGAAGATTTTGAAGAGGTCCATATTACATTTTAGAAGGTTTTGAGAATACTGAGTTATGTGTCACATGAATGCCATATGGTAGCAAATATTGTACAATAATATGAAAACTACCCATGGGTTCACTTTCAATATAAATGACAATAGAAATTGAATGGTACTTGGAACATATAGATGTATTTTAATGTTGTTGATATGTGTTGAATAGACCAACTATTCCTCTAGGAATGCTCTTGGTAATAATATCTTGATTATGTTGCAAAATAACAAGTTTGATAATAAGTAGGAATAAATAGGATCATTGGTACGATATAATGATTCTTTGTGATTAATTCAAGTGTTGACCCCCAAATGTTTCGATCTTCTTAATTCAACTGCCCCGATGTCAGAAGTAAGAAGTCATAATTGACAACACAAATTCTATAATAAACCTTTCGACTCTGACTATTATGATCTTGACGTCGGAAGTTGGAAGTCAACATCTCAACAAAACTATCATTTCCTCTCCCGATTATGGCTTAATATGATTCAAAAATTGGATATAGACCCTGCTTCCGCATGCCACATATCAAAACATAATTGATCCAAATGTTAAAACTTCAAATTGTGATAACTTCCACATCTGAAGTCCAAATTTGACAGAATGGGTATCATCAAAAAGATTTCACCAAGCTCTATACAATTGTGTGATTCTTGGAAACATTTGAGGAGTTTGAAATTTTGGTCACTTGTGAGATCCACCTGGATCATACCTCCCCACTGTTAAAAAAAAACAAAAAAACAAAAACAACAAACTTTTGGACCATTAAACTTTACATACATAATTTGACTCATCACTCTCTTTGCGACTCCACAAAGGTATACAAACTCGGTATTGTACATGAGTGGTCATCTATCATTTTTACAATTCACTATTCTTGGGATCGCAACAAGTAATTTACAAATCTTTGCAACATGAAAAAATTACAACAAAAGCAATAAGCTTTGTAAATAAGCTACCCATTTATGAGTAAACCAGGATAAAGGATTTCCCTTTTAGGCGATTCTTCTTCATGAACTACTTCTTGGACTATTGGAGTCTGAACAACTCTTCCCTCAAGTACATTTGTCCTTGTGATATCTCGCACAACTTTTCTCCAATGCTTTGCAAGGGTAGGCATAACATTTCTTTGTTGTTTTGGATGAAGCTCTGGGTGTAGTTTCTAACACTTCTTTACCCGATGTCCACTCATTTTATAATGAGTGTGGAAGTTTTGTGACTTCCTATCCTTCTTGTATTTCTTCTTCTGTTCATAAGGATAATGTTCTTCAAGTTTCAACTCCTTGCTAATCAACAAAAACTTCATGTAAAGAGCTTCTCTCCTCCAACACTTGGCTACATAGTGGTTAGTCAATCCACTAAAATTACATGGATATCCATACCATAGGTTATGTGTTTCATAGTCAATTTTCTTGTAATTAAATAAAAGGTTGGCGTGATAAGGTTTTATATACCTTTTATTGCAGTCCTAGGGGAAAAATCGTCGAGGATAAATTGTCTTCACTCTTTCTTTGACAGGATTGCCTTTATTTGGAGAGATCTTGGAGTCCTCGACACTATCATGATATGGTGATGTGCCATATTTGTGCTTGCATGATTTCAGTGATAATTCAGGTTCTTCACTTGAAGCACCTCTTGCTTCAAAGGCTTTGGAATACTTTCCATATCCCAATCCAACATACTGATGTCTTTCTTTCACTTCTAGTGGGTGAGTGATTCCTTGGTCATTAATTCTAAGTCCTAATCCTTTATACCCAATCTTTGTAAGGATTTTAATACCAACTCTAAATGTGTGCTTCTCAAAGCTTCCAATAGAAACATTATCATCAAGATGAGATGAATAAGAACATGTTGAAATAATTTCAACACATACCTCAGTTTGGGTTTCTACATATTTGGTAGAATTTTGTCCCTTTTGTAAAGTAGAGTCTTCATTCTTCTGAACTTCATCACTATTCTGGAACCTTCCTGACATCTCATCTTTAGCTTTCAATTCAAATTACATTGCTTGAAATATCTCTTGCGGATCTTGAAGTTTGTTTTGCATTCCATGTTTCTCTTCCTCTGATGTCTACCACAATCTCCTCAATTCATAATTTTTCGCCTAAATTGTTTGATTGATTTATTCAAGTTCATGAAGCCATGCTTTCTTATTTTATGTTTTTCCCATGGTGTCCTTCTGCAACCAAGACACCTACACTTCCAAAATAGAAGAATCTAACTCAAATATGTTAATCCTTCAGACAATAACTTGAATTGTCCACAAAGACAAATGGAGGGGTATTGGGTATAATTGATCATGCACCCAATTTCACTTTTTAACAAGGATCATGCATAATAATGTATCTCACTCTCATCAATTCTAAGAGTGGCTAACAAATCCTTTACAATGTTTCCAATCCAAATGGAAATTACATCAAGTTTCAAGGCAACATTTGAAATCTCAAAACAAGTATAAGGAGCAATGTTACCATTGCCATAATTCATATGGAAGAGTCCAAAGTACCACGCTTTGAACCAATCCTTTATCCAATACATACAGTTTTTCACTCTTGTCCTTTATATATTTCTTCCACCACAGATTTGTACAAAATAAATAGATTATGCACTTATCATTAACGACAGAACATTAATGCTAAGGAAAAACTTTTGCGATATAACTCACAATTGCAGCTTCTACAATTATTTCACAGTCATGCCCTCAAGATAAAAAGAGTGCCTCACACCAAGCCATTATCCATTAAAAAGTGTACTCATAACTAAACAACCCAATTTAGTATATGTAAGTATGCACCTCTGCTTCACCTTTCACACAAAACCATACATGATTTAGAAAGATCTCAACAATTAAAGAGAAATATACCTGCTGTGCATGGGACGATTTCTCAAAATAAATTTCAACATTGTCACCATAACCATGTTGGATACTCCTATAGTAGGTGCGTAGAGAAAATTCTCCTGAGCATGGACTACTATCCATTGCTCTTGGTAAATCGCAATCGTGCATCAAACGCACAAATGCAAATCTTCTCTCCTCGGTGACTCGACCCCTTCAAATAGTGATCTCCTCGACAACAGTTATGATGAATTTCCAATATGCAATTAATAACGATGGAACTTCCATGTGAATGCACATACCTTTTGTTTTTCAAACTTCATCAGAACACAACTATCTCATGCAGGTGTATCTCATGCAGGTGGATTCTCTTCAATCATAGCCTACTCATCTGGAGGCTCTGATACAAAAATGATCAGTAAACAATAATAAGAAACTATTTCACTTATTAAGCCATTATGGATTATTAATTAATTTCTTAAAATTGCCATAATTAAAAATGGTATTTTATCAATTATTCACATATAAAGCATATCTTGCCTGGAATTAAATATTTCAACACATAAACAGATATGCATACTAGATTTAATATCAGAGTTTGTCACACCCCCTCTGACTACATCTTCAAGCTCAATCAATTGTTCAACCAATTCATTAGTCCATCAAATGCAACAGATTACACTAAATTTTTGGACAATGACTAGAGTTCCAATTGTGTACATAAATGAAATATATACCAATATGATACCTCAAGCATACAAAATGAGAACCTCTGTCTCATATGTCGTATCCTTAAGCATTAGACAACCACATAGTCTAGAACAAGATCATGTAGTCTAAAGTTTCTTCCATTTCCTCAGTCTGAAGTTCTCTATCTGCTTAGACCATCAATTGATTGATCCATTTATCGATTTCCTATGTCAATTGACCTTCCATCAATAGACTTCTCTTCCATTGAATTCCACTCTCTGACTCTTGACCCTTGTCCATGTCTAAACAGTCAGTTAAATAAAAGAATTTGATCGATGAAGATCCATGGATAAAGTACCAAATATGGGACAAAATCCATCTTGATGCCCAAATTACCTATAGGATAAGAATCGATGCCCAGATCAGGAGCAAATTGGCACCAAATGGGGATCAAACTCAAAGAATCGTGTCCAAAAATCTCTCTACAAACTGAAGAAAAAAAATCCGTAGGCGTAAATCCCAAATTTGTTCTTGATAGTTGATTTAAATTCGTCGTCGTTGAAGCTAGATTGTCGATCTGCAAACTACCGTCATGATCTCGACCATTCTAATGTCGACTGTTCCAATGTCGAATTTTCTTATGGTCCCATCATGTTGACCCCTGAATGTTCCAATCCAACTATTCTAATTGTCCCAGTGTCAAAAGTTGAAAGCCGTAACTAACAACACAATTTCCCCAATAAACCTTCTGACGCTGACTCTGACTATTTTCATCCCAACGTCGGAAGTCGGAATTTGGCAAGGTGATATCAATTCCTACAATTTTCATTCATAATTTTGATTCCCCATTGTTCTGATTCATATGTTATGAGTCGGAATATTGTAGTCAACACATGCTCAGGAAAACTGTCATTTCCTCTCTTAACTTCTGATTGCGGGCTAATCTGATTTAGAAATCAAAGATAGACCCTGCTTTTGCATGCCATGTGTCAAAAGGTAATTGGTACAAATGTCAAAACTTCAAATTGTGATCAATTCCGCATTTGGAGTCCAATTTTCATAAATGGGTATCACTGGAAATCTTTCAGCAAGCTCTATACAATTGTGTGCTTATTGGCAACATTTGAGAACTTTCAAAATTTAGTCACTTGGGAGATCCACCTGGATCAATTATTTAGAGCTAAAGTATTCGATACATTACCTACCATTGTGTTAGTTTCCTTAAATTTATGTTGGTATTAAAGAAATATGATGGATTTTTCTAACAATTCAATTTTGGTACCTAGAGGCTATAAGAGAGAACATTAATGTACACATGAAATATTTTCAATACTTGATTCTCCCATATAATAAAGCAAATACTAAATCCCTTTTTTGAATTGATCCACACACGTTATTGCACTATTATTGCTCTTTCTTTGAAAATATGTTATAATTCTTTATCCAATCATGTTACAAGCATAAAATGTGGGATGAAATCATCAACTACATTAAATATATATTCAATAAGAGTTAGAGGTAAGAATACAAATTATCCTTGCACTTCCATCTCAAAAGTGTTGATTCATGGTTTTTTCCCCTTAATTCTAGCATGTATTTGTCATCTAACCTCATAATCATGTCTTACTTATTAGTGCTTATCAATTAAATTGGAAACCCTTAATCTTATCATGGAGTTCAACATTGAAAACTATTGTAAGCTATAAGGAAATTTTGATTTATTTATTTGTTTGTTTTTGTGTACATTTTTGGGAAAAGGATAAAGCACAATTTATGTATTTTTCATAGATGATGCCACTTATTCCTCCTCCTTGAAACTTTTTCACTTTGAAGGAATGTCTCCAAATTTGGCTCCCTATACCACCACTTTTACCAAATGTGGTAGTATCAAGCTTTTTTGCAAGCATGAGCATGTAGTGGATTGGATGTGCCTACCCTAGATTTTACAACATCACTACATAGAGATTGTTTGGGGATGTTGCTAATTTATTGGTGATAACAAAATATTTTTCTTGATCAATTTCACATCTTTCAATCACTGTTCATTTTCATAATTTTATGTTGTTTAGGGACATATGCATCCAAAAAATTATTTCCCTTTAATTTAAAGAAGATCAAGGAAGAAAATATATGTTGAAACTTCTTCAAGCGAATAAATTTCTAAAGTATCTAGGCACATGTGTTTATTAGTTGGGATCCAACAATGGCTAGTTTCCCTGGGACATCTTCTCAATTTGATGGTATGTACCTAAAACAAGGTCTCTCACTTGATCTTGATTGATCTTGATTGATCTTGATTGATAAAAAGACTAATAGTTCCTTGTAAGTGGATATTCAAAGGTTCTGTAATCACCCAATAATTTTCCTATGGTCGTGGTAGGAGATCACTGGGGTAACCATTTCAAACCAATCTTTAGACTGTATTCTAGCCTATACAGTCAAAGAGGGCTCTCTCTTTGTCACAAAAATATTCACATACACATATGGCTTTAAGCAAGCATTCATAAGGCTAGATATCTTATTAAAACGGGATATTTGTACATTTAAAGATGGTGAGACAGACAAATAAGAAGTACCATTGGGCAATGGAGTCACAGCCTAAATCATTCAAGGGTTTTACATCAATAATGAGTGGTGATTTTCCTTTGTAATCTGAGGCAAAATGGTGTCACATTTACTCAAATATCTTCAAGTGGTGATAGGATAAAGGAGAAAGATCCCAGTGAAGCAAGAGGCACCTATCTATGGTGAATCTCTTGCACCACCTTTAGTAGAAACAACAATAAAGGCTAATAACTAAAATAGAGCACCTAACAGAGGGTGAATTCTATAACAGTCATCATAAACACATCACAAACACAATATCTCATGCAAGGAGTGCTTAATAAAACGAATTCCTCACATACAACTAGAAAGCATTAGCAGAAACTTACACAAATGAAAATGATGCAAACACGAAACACAAATTGAACATGAAACACCGTGATGAATCTCAGAAAAGCAGAAGAATATTTCTCATTAACACTTCCAAGAAAGTTTACAGAGATACAATCCAAGCACAGAAGGCTTTTGAATGAAATTTCCAACCATTACACTTGCGTAGAGGTTACATTTATAGTGCCATGGGCTCTCGATACCAACCTCGAAACAGAGCCAAATTCAGTTACAAAAATTGGGAATCAATCCCAATTCATCATTGCAAATCCTAACAACTTCAAGGTGGCATATTCCCCACGTGTGAACATGAATCGGGAAAAATGGAATAACACGCATCCTTGATTAAAACAGTAATGCAACGTCTGGGACTCAAGCTCGCTTGAATGAAAATGATGGTTTAGGGCACCTCCAACAATTTTATGCTCACTTAGCCTGACTTGCTCCTTTACCAACTACCCCCTAATGTCCATCATTCTTGAGTATGCAGAACGTACTTGGTCCTTCCAAACTTCTTAAATGGTTTCCAATGATCTGCGATAGGTAATTCTAGAGTGGATGTTTCCTTCGACAATACCCGCATTTCCACGTGATCCCTGTATGAAAAATCTGGTAGTTGTGCACACGTGGTCCTAAAAGTGAACAATATCTAGAAATCAATTACCAGCTTATCAACAATCATTTTTCCTGACAAAGGCTACTGCATATATGTGAATTTGGAATGGTCCAACCTGCATTGAATCAACAGGTCGTAGCACTCTTTTTGTGACCACCTGCCACCCTTTTCGTGCCAGAAGAATGGCAATCCCATTTTTACCAAAGGGTCAAACATTTCGATGAACACTTTGATCTCATGCACCATGATGTCAATCTTTCCCTCAGATATTTCTAAATGACGGTATTAATTTACCACCTTCCTGGGCCAAGTGATGATAGAAATCGTGTCCCTTATTCCAGCCTTTATGATGTCCTCTTATGTTATCTCATTTAGAAACTCTATAGTACTTTTAGCAGAGTCAACAGGTTTCTTATTTAGCCTCTCTTTGACTGCTTTAACACTTTATTTGGCTGCCTCCATAACCCTTTCTTTGTCCAGGATGTAATCTAGGTAGGGCCTCAACTTGGTGCCCTCTGATATGAGTGCATCCAATATTATGTGCTTCGCCCCCTAAACTGTTGATTTCCCTGTGACCTGTTGTATCAGTTTCTCATTCTTACTTTACAATTCTGCACACTTTGCTTCCTAGTGCTTTCTTTCATGTTCTCTATCCAATTCCAATCCTTCCAGGTTCTTGTTCTGGTGCTTCAACCTTGTTAGCTCCAACTACTTCAGACTTACCTGTGTCAGGGCTTGAATGATGGATAACTCACCAAGTTTAGTGATGGGAGGGGTGGCTGCCTTTTCGAATTCTTTTTCTTTCCCTTAAAACTCCCATTCCTTTTCCAATAACCTTTTCTCCTGGTCGTCTGCTTTGGTCTTGAGGGCCTTCTCACTCTCCACTACAAGGGTCATATTATTCTTCCATTGCTTCTATTTCTCGATGACTTTTAATAGTTGGGCCTAACAATCTATAAGCTTACCATTCAAGCTCTTTTCTCCTTTTCTAGCTCTGATAGCTTTGAGGCTTGGATCAACTGAGTAGCTGGAATCTTCAGCTTTTTATTTAGCAGCTAAATGGTATCTTCTTTCTCCTTTAAAGGCTTTTGTGTGCCAGCTCCTTTATCATCTTGGTTTTCATCCAGCAACAAGTATGTCTGAAGCTTCTTGATCTGAGCCTAGTGAGCCCTACTTTTTACCTTCTCTTCTCTCAGTTGATTTTCAACTCTACTCTTGTTGGTTTGCAGCTTGGATATATTGAGAGTTGACTTCAAAAGATCGGTGTGAATAATATCCCATGTCTGCTTATGAAGGTGGATCATATCTGGCACAGGGATGTCATCCAGATTGATCCTCATCTCGGCCACTTTGTTCCTAGAAGCTATGGCTGGATTTAATGTATTATGCTTGTGATATCTGACATAAACCAGAGATACCTACTGACCACAAGCTTTCCTCACCTTTACAGATAATTTGAGAGATTCATTCATGGTGATGTCCTTGTTCTCCTTGTATTTGTCCAATAACTTGGTCTTGGACCTATATCTGTTTGTTGATCCTTCAGGTGTATGGGAAAGTTCATATTCTTGAACCTCAAAGGTGGTGCCTTTGACCTTTACTTGCTCCTTCTTGCCTTTCCCACCAGTTTCCATACATCATCCATCTTTTGTTTCTTTGGTGTGCTAGTCGTGTCCTCCCCCTCTATGTCTATGACATCAGAGAATTCCCTCTTGTTGGAATGCTCAGAGACACTAGCCAAAGGTGTAACCTTTTTCTGCTACTAGGCCCAGGATTGAAGTGCGAGGTGGAGGTGATTTGTTTCCCTGTATTGGAGAAGTTGGGTCCTCCTCCATACCATCATCTCCCTGCTTCTTTTGGGCATAGTCTAACCAATTTGCATCCTCAAGAAAGCCTAGAACCACATGGTGCTCAAAGGGATTATTTTTGTTTGCTTACCTTCAGTTTGATATGATGTGATGGGGATCATAATTGATGGCAGCCTCAGTATGGAACCCCATCCCTTTTATTATACTTGATATCAGTGGGAGAGTGTCCTTGTTCTTGATGACAAATAGGCCTATGGACCAAGGAAAATTAATTTCTGAAGACTTACTGAAACTCAGGAAGTGTTCATTTTCCACTACTAGCCTCTATCTAATCAACTCTAAAGCGAACACCCTGAGAGTCAAAAAGGCAGGCAGTCTATAAGGTTGGTGGACAAATCTGTATAGCCTGATCACTGTACCTTATTCTGACAAGAAACAATCCCCAATATTCTTGTCATTAGAGGATTTCAAGGTTTCCTTCGTCTCAGGAAACACCCTAGGCAGTTGTTTCTGGAAGAAGGCACCATATACTCCTGTCATAAAAAAAATCATGAATTTGGTGTAATCATTGTTAATTTCCTCTGTGATCACCATTTTTGGAAGCTAAAGGTTCTCTTCGTTGAAAGATAGAAACATTCTCAACAAGTAGGACTTAAATCTAAAGGTTCTGGTCTTAGGGAAATCCACTAGCTGAGAGTGAATGTTCTCAACTAGGAACTCGTCAAACTTGAGGCAAGAAACATGGACTGACTGACTGGGCTCCTCTTAGTCGACTGGATAGGTCCTCAGGGTGAACAGTAAGCTCATCATGGGATCTCTGACATATTTTTCAATATCCATCCCTAAAAACTGACTCGGGAGGGTTGTGATGCACTATGTTTTCTCATTGAATTCCTTGGCATCTAAAGGGTAAGGGTAGTTTTTTAGCTGGGTATCGGGTTGAAACATGTTTTAAAGAATGCCTCTTTCTTTTCCACAGTTGCCTCTCTAAAACACTAGACAATTCCTTCTTCATTGTATTCTTTAGCTTTCTGAATGAACTCTTTAGGAACAGAGAATGTGTTCCTGATGACGAGGGGGATGACCGGGCAAAGGATTTTAGACCTAGAGACATCCATGATTACCTTTTCGGAAGGAGAGTAACTAGCGGTGCACTAGTCAATGAACTTGGGGAAATTTAGGGTTTTGTCAACAAAGAAAAGGTGGAAAATTAACCTATAGACACCGTGCACATTAGTTCCCTAGTCCCTAAGTATATTCAGTTTGTTTTTTATAGTTTCTATGGGTCCATTTAGTAGGATGGTGTCAAAAAATTTAGAATCCCTCTCTTAAAAGAATTCTTTGATTTTCTTATATTCCGAGGTTTGGTTAGCTATCCCTTCCACCTCATCCATTGTATATATGATGTGTAATGTAGAAACATGGCCTACCTGGTCCTTTTACAAGTAGCTTGAGGGGGTTTGTCCCAATTGGCCGCTTTCTGCACAGTCCTGCTCTCGCTATCCAACGCACAGAAACATACGAATAACCTAAATTCACATGCACACATTTCTTATATTATTCTTCTCTAATAAATCGCTTCCACCTTCTTTGGCGGGAACAACTCTCATCCGTTCATCCAGCCCTCATCTAGGACCATCGATCATGTTTCCCTTTAATCCATCGACATTTTTCTATGTTATACCGCACTCCTTATTTTCCTTGTAGCTTTCCTTAGCAAAATACACCTCCACCGTCAATCTTATCTATATCTTCATTGTGGTCATTGGATCGTGCAACTCCCACCATATTTCATTGAACCTAAACCTTATTATCTGTCGTGCACCTTGCATCGATGGAATGCATTGTTGTCGTCGATCTAGAATCAGGAGTTGATCCTGATCGTCGAAAATTGCAGTCCCTAATGAATTCCATGGATTGGAGGAAAAGGTTTTCCGCGTGCATGTTGCGGGAGCGCAATCGACCCCTGTCGTAGATCGCGAGGTGGGGTAGATATGGTTCGTTAAAACCTATGACCCCTACAAAATTCTGCCAATTTCAAAACTTTATCGTGGCACGCAAGTTGGACCAATAGAATCCATATCCGTTGTAGATATGAGGCTAGGATAATCTGAGTCGTTGAAACTTGTGGCCTCTACCCTATTCCACGGATTTGGAGATTTCGTTTTCTCCGTGCAAGTTCCATCGGCAGAACTTGAGACAACCGTTGACCTGCCACCATCTTTCGATCCAACGGTTGATCTTGCTTGTCTTTTAACACTGTTCTACAATTACCAAAAACATTTATACCAAGCATTTTCCCTTTACGGAATTGTTCGTGACCGTTGATCCCGATCGTTGTGGATTTGCGCCCTTCATTTCCGCCACCACATAACCATGAATGGATTCTCATATATGAACTCAAATGCAAGGTTATAACTTTAGGATTTTCAATGTTTATTCATGCCACACCATGGAATAATCCATTTTGACATTCAGGATTAGGAATAAGCTTTCCAAGCAACTTCAAACCCTTTTCTGCATACCTTTAGGTCATAAGACATGAAAAATAAATTTTCCCTTACCCCTCATTTTTCACCATCTTACTCTTTCACAAAGGAATAAGTGTGGATACATTTGTAAAAATCCTCAAATTTAGCATAGGTGCTAACAACGACTCCAAATTGGGGATGATATCCTCCCTGCGAGGTAGCAAAGAACCCCGTATACCAAGTGCCTAATCCATTGGACCAGTGCCAAGCTTTTCCTGAAATCCCCATCATGCTCTGAAAACAAAAACTAAACTGATACTAAAAACAAACTGAAATTTGCTAAAAATAAATGCTCGCCATGCCGATCGTATTCACACCTACCTACCCTACTTACTGAGCACCAATGCACATTCAAGTAAATTCTGACTTCCACTGAAGCCAATCAAGCAAATGATCCCATAAACAAACTTTCTCCTCACGCTTGATCAAAAACAGAAATGAAGGACTTAATGGAAAAAGGTTATGATAGAGAAATTGATCATTACTGCAAAGACATAACCAGCCATTATCATTGCAAAGATTTTCCACATATTCAGCCATTGGATCATGATCACCTGCAAATTTTTTGTTATGTGCTTGTGATGACAAGGCTGCTCCATATATTCGGCCATTGGATCATAAAATCCATGACTGTCTTCAAATTTTTCTAGCATTTGCTTTCCCCAATAATGCTGCTCAAACTATAACTCGACCTGCATACTGTCAAATTGTTTTTCACAAGAGCCTTGAAAATAATGTTCATGACATTATTCAAATGGAGCGTCAACCATTTCCTTTAAAATTTCTGAAGTAACAACTTGATTCTCTTTATGTGCTTCATCAAAAATTTAATCTTCTCCTTCAATAAAATCAAGTGAAATTAACTCTTCTTACCGTGGAAATTCTGAATTTGAAGAGAATGAAGAGACATCCCATTTAGGACCCTCCTCTTCCAAGTAGCCATCCTCATATTCATCATATATAGGTGGACTGAAATCTTCTTCAAAACCACCATAGACAAAATTCGTAACAAGCTGATTGCATTCTTCATAAAGCAAATTGTAACATTCCTCTTGTACAACACTAGGTTGGTTATCTTCTTGCTCATAAAAATAAGGATTAGAATGCAAAGCAAATTCCACTTGTTCACCCTTCTCATTATCCATTCCTAAAAATGCCATGAAATTATTCATAACCTCAAGTTTATGTGTTTGATTAGAAACTCTTAATCTCTTTTTTCAGAAAATCAAATGAGGCAAAACACAATGGCAAACAACTACTTTCCTCCTGCTGATTGTAATCTTCATAAAAAGAAGGATTAGAATGCAAAGCAGACTTTAGTTGTTTATCCCTCTCATCTTCCACCGATAGAGAAGGCTTTGTATGTTCATGTAAATCTTCAGGTGAAATTTGAGTTTGAAAAACACACACAGGTCCTTCTTCAACCATTAACTCCGAATATGATTCCTATTTTAATTCAAACTGCAAAGGAACTTCAGGAATTCCTCATTGCCTTGGAGGAGGAAGGGATCTTCTAAAATTATGGTTCCTATTGTGTTTCTCTTTATTTTCCTTGGGAGGTGGTTTATTTCCCATACTGAGTCTCTCCATCAACTTTTCTGTGGCTTTCATCATTGTGTCCATTCTGGCCTCTTGTGAGTTAGAGGAGGAGGGTTGTTCACGCTCTCTGTCCTTCCTTCTTTATCCCTCTTCCCTCCTTTTCACTCTAGTAGCAGTCAGGCTTATCTCTATTTATATGGCATCATTCATCATATCAACTAGGGAGGCAGATCTTCTTTCACTCAGCCACAAGGTAAATTCACTATCAAAGGCTTCAGCATATTGGAGTTGGGAAGAACTAGGGGGGGGATTGAACTAGGAAGGGATGGCATGATATACTTTCATAAACCTGTCAGAAAACTCCTCAATAGATTCACTCTCCCTCCTCTTCACGGAATGGAATTGGGACAAATACTTCCTGCAGTCTTCTTTTTCTGCCCATTTTTTCTTGAAAGAATCCTCAAAAGCTTGATAGCTCAGAATGGAGTTGTCCAGAAGACTTGTGAACCATTTTCTTGCTTCTCCAGCAAGACTTTGGGAAAACAGTCTGACTTTAACATCCTCATGGTCTACCTCTTCTAGGTTTGTCCAGTCTTAAAACCATCCCAAGTGTTCCTCGGCTGAATACCCCCTCTTTCCATTAAATTGTTTGAGTTTTTGGGCGTACCCCTGGGGGAGGTCATGAAGAGTAGCAAGGAGAAGTATAAGGGAAAACCTTTTAGCCTTTGTTGGGGTTATAGCAGGGTTTCCAAGAGGAATTAAAACTGGTGTGATAGACATAATCGATATATTGTGAGGAACTGTAGAGCTATGAGGGACTATAAAACTGAATAATGAAGGTTGCTTAAGCTCCAAAGTGGTGGGAAATAAGGATATGGCACCAGACTGTTCTGTGGCAGTGGAGTTTAATGAGGCTAATTTAGAGGGAAATGGGGGGAAATATTGATTAGACGAGGGTTGGAGATCCTTACCTGGAGACTAATAAAGGGATGTAGTATCAACTATAGCATCATGAGTTTTACAGGGATGGTCATTTTTCTTATGTGGCTTGACTAAAGGATCTTGGTCAAAATCATATGTACAAGATGAAGGGATACTTTCAGTTTTTAAAAAAGGATATACAGGGGTAAATCCATGGCCTTGTTTTGAGTGCAATAACCACTGGTAAATTCCTTTGACAAGCTTAGGAAATGATAGAAAAAAAATTACAAGAAAGGATAAGATGTCTTGGAGAAGATTCCTACTTGAGTACCTTATTTTTTCACGATTCCTTTCCATGTCTTTGTAGTGAGCTCATTTCCCCTGTAGAATCGCCATAGAAAATTCTAAAGATTGGATTCTTGGAAGGTGGAGTCGTCAGGTGAAAGATGCACAACCTTCTTGATGTTTGGTCATTGTTCACCAATAACAGTTAAACCTGAAACTCTTTGCATCTTCTTGGCCACCATTATTTCCAGTGGAGTCATCTTACAAAGGCTTTGAGTGGAGTCACCAGAGCATATACAACCAACATGTGTCTAGGACCGCTTCTCAACCAGATCGTAGAACCAGGGCAATGTTTTTTCCCCAAGGAGATAATAGTGATTATTCCCCGGCAACGGTGCCATGATGTTATCACCCAAAAATTGTCCTATGGTTGTGGTAGGAGATCACTGGGGTAACCATTTCAAACCAATATTTAGACTATATTCTAGCCTATACATTCAGAGGGATATCTCTTTGTCACAAAAACATTCACATACACATATGGCTTTAATCAAGCATTCAGAAGGCTAGATATCTGATTAGAATAGGATATTTGTAAATTTAAAGATGGTGATATAGACAAACAAGAAGTACCATTGGGCAATGGAGTCACAGCCTGAATCATTCAAGGGTTTTACAATGATAATGAGTGGTGATTTTCCTTTGTAATATGAGGCAAAATGGGTGTCACATTCAGTAAAATATCTTCAAGTGGTGATAGGAGAAAGGAGAAAGAGCCCATCGAAAGCAAGAGGCACCTATCTATGGATGAATCTCTTGCACCACCTTTAGCAAAAGCAACAATAAAGGCTAAAAACTGAAACATGGCACCTAATAGAGGGCGAATTCTATAATAGTCATCATAAACACATCACAAACGCAATATATGATGTAAGAAGTGCTTAATAAAACATATTCCTCACATACAACTAGAAAGAATTAGCAGAAACTTACACAAATAAAAATGATGCAAATAGGAAACACAAACTGAACATGAAACACCGTGATGAATCTCAGAAACGGAGAAGAATATTTCTCATTAAAACTTCCAAGAAAGTTTACAGAGATACAATCCAAGCACAGAAGGCTTCTGAATGAAAGTTCCAACAATTACTCCTTCGTAGAGGTTACATTTATAGTGTCATGGGATCTCGAGACCAACCTCAAAATAGAGCCAAATTCAGTTACAAAAATTGGGAATCAATCCTAAATCATCATTGCAAATCCTAACAACTTTGAGGTGGCATATTTGCCACGATTTGAACATGAATCAGGAAAAATGGAATAATGCGCTTTCTTGATTAAAACAGTAATGTGACATCTGGGACTAAAGCTCGCTTGATTGAAAATGATGGTTCAGGGAACCTCCAACGGTTTTATGCTGACTCATCATGTCTTGCTCCTTTACCAACTGTCCCCTAATGTCCGTCATTCTTGAGCATGCATAACGTACTTGGTCCTTCCAAACTTATCGACCATTTTTCACTAATCTGTAGTAGGTAATTCCAGAGTTGACATTTCCTTCAACAGCACCCCCATTTCCACATGATCCATGTATCAAAAATTTGGTAGCTATGTACACGTGCCCTTGACAGTGAACACTATCTTGAAATAATTTTCCAGCTTATCAACAATCATTTTTCTTGACAAAGACTGCTGCATATCTATGAAATTGGAATGGTCCAACCTGCATTGAATCAACAGGTCGTAGTACTCTTTTTGTGACCACATGCCACCCTTTTCTTGCCAGAAGAATGGCAATCCCATTTTTACCAAAGGGTCGACTATTTCGATGAACACTTTGATCTCATGCGCCATGATGTCAATATTGGCATCGACAATTTCTAAATGATGGTATTGATTTACCACCTTCTTGTCCCAGGTGATGACATAAATGTTGTCCCTTATGCCAACCTTTCTGATGTCCTCTTCTATTAGCCCATTTAGAAACTCTATAACACTTCTAGCATAGTCAACAGGTTTCTTATTTAGCCTCTCTTTGACTGCTTTAACACTTTGTTTGGCTTCTTGTATAACCATTTATTTGTCCAGGATGTAATCTAGGTAGGGCCTAAACTCGGTGGCCTATGATACGAGGGCATCCCATATTATGTGCTTCACCCCCTGGACTGGTGATTTCCCTATGACCTGTGGTATCAATTTCTCATTTTACTTTGTAATTCTGCACACTTTGCTTCCCAGTTCTTTCTTTCATGTTCTCTATCTGATGCCAAGTCTTCCAGGTTCATGTTCTGGTGCTTCAACCCTGTCAACTCCAACTCCTTCAGACTTACCTGTTCCAGGGATTGAACGAAGGAGAACTCACCAAGTTCAGTGATGGGAGGGGTGACTGACTTTTTGAATTCTTTTTCTTTCTATCGCAACTCCCTTTCCTTTTCCTGTAACCTTTTCTCCAGATCATCTGCTTTGGTCTCGAGGGCCTTCTCACCCTCCACTTCAAGGGTCATATCATTTTGCCATTTCTTTTCTTTCTCTATAAATTTCAGTAGTTGGGCCTCGCAGTCTGTGAGCTTACCATTCAATATCTCTTTCTCCTTTTCTAGCTCTGATAGCTTTGAGGCTTGGATAAACTGAGTAGCTGGAATCTTCTCCCATTTTTTTAGCAGTTGAATGGTACCTTCTTTCTCCTTTAACAAATTTTGTGTGCCATCTCCTTTATCATCTTGGTTTTCAGACAACAACAAGTCTGTCTGAAGCTTCTTGATCTGAGCCTAGGGGGGGGTTTTTTCTACCTTATCTTATCTCCATTGATTTTCAACTCTACTCTTCCTGGTCTACAACTTGGATATCTTGAGAGTTGACTTCAGCAGATCGGTGTGAATAATATCCCATGTATGCTTATGAAGGTGAATCATATTTGGCATAGGGATGTCATCCAGATTGATCCTCATCTCGACCACTTTGTTCTTAGAAGTTATGGCCATATTTAATTTATTATGCTTGTGATCTCTAACAGAAACCAGAGATACTTCCTCACCACATGATTTCCTCACCGCTGCAGATAATTTGAGATATTCATTCATGGTGATGTCCTTGTTCTCCTTATATTTGTCCAATAGCTCACTATTGGACCTATATTTGTTTGTTGAACCTTCAGGTGTCTGGGCAAATTCATATTCTTGAACCTCAAAGGCAGGGCCTTTGACATTTACTTGCTTCTTCCTTCCTTTACCACCAGTGACATGTACCAGCTGCCCTCCATCATCCATCTTCTATTTCTTTGGTGTGTTGGTATGTCCTCCTCCTCCATGTCCATGGCATCAGAGAAGTCCCTCTTGTTGGAATACTCAGAGACACTAGCCAAAGGTGTAACATTTTCTTCTACTGGGCCCAGGCTTGAAGTTCCAGGTGGAGGTGATTGTTTCCTTGTATTGGAGAAGTAGGGTCCTCCTCCATACCATCATCTCCCTGCTTTTTCTAGGGGTATTTTTACCAATTTGCAGCCTCAAGCAGGCCTTCCACCTCATGGTGCTCAAAGGGATTATTTTTGTTGGTTTTCCTTCTATTTGATATGATGTGATGGGGATCGTAATTGATGGCAGCCTCAGTAGGGAACCCCATCCCTCTTATCAGACTTTCTATCAGTTGGAGAGTGACCTTGTTCTTGATGACAAATGGGCCTATGGCCCAAGGAAATTTAATTTCTAAAGACTTCCTGAAACTTAGGAAGTGTTCTTTTTCCACTACTAGCCTCTTTCTGATCATCTCTAAATAGAATACCCTGAGATCAAAAAATCCAGGAAGTCTATAAGGTTGGTGGACAAATCCATATATCCTGATCATTGTACCTTGTTTTGACAAGAACCAATCCCCAATCCTCTAGTCAGGGGAGGATTGCAAGCTTTCCTTGATCTCAAGAAACACCCTAGGTAGTTGTTTCTAGAAGAAGGCACCCTATACTCCTATCATCAAAAAGTTCATGAATTGGGTGTAATCATTGTTGATTTCCTCTATGATCGTCATTTCTGGAAGCTGAAGGTTCTCTTCGTTGAAAGACAGAAACATTCTAAACAAGTAGGACTAAAATCTAAAGGTTCTAGTATTAGGGAAATCCAGTAATTGAGAGTGAATGTTCTCGGCTAGGAACTCATCAAACTTGAGGAAAGAAACTCTGACTCACTGGCTGGGATCCTCTAAGTTGACTGGACAGGTGCTCAGGGTGAACAGTAAGCTCATCGTGGGCTCTGTGACATATTTTTCGGTATCGATCCCTAAAAACTGACTCAGGAGGGTTGTGATGCACTGTGTTTCCTCATTGAATTCCTCGTAATATAAAGGGTAGGGGTAATTTTTTAGTTGGGTATCAGGTTTGAAACAAGATTTAAAGAATGCCTCTTTCGTTTCCACATTTTCCTCTCTAAAACACTAGACAATGCCTTCTTCATTGTATTCTTTAGCTTTATTACTGAACTCTTCAGGAACATAGAATGTGTTCCTGATGATGAGGGGGATGACTGGGCAAAGGATTTTAGACCTAAAGACATCCATAATTACCTTCTCGGAAGGAGAGTAACTAGTGGCGCACCCGTTGATGAAATCGAGGCAATTTAGGGTTTGGTCAATGGAGGAAAAATGGGAAAATGAACTATAGACACCATGCACATTAGTTCCCTGGTCCTTACGTAGATTCAGTTTATTTTTTACAATTTCTATGGGTCCATTTTGTAGGATGGTGTCAAAAATCTCAGAATCCCTGTCTTCAAATAATTCTTCGATTTTCTTGTATTCTAGGGTTTGGTCAGTTATCCCTTCCACCTAGTCCATCTTATATATGATTTGTAATGGAGAAACGTGGCCTACCTAGTCCTTTGATAAGTAGCTCGACGGGGTTTGTCCCAGGGGGTCGCTTTCTGCACAGTCCTGTTCTTGCTATCCAATGCACAGAATCATACTAATAACCTAAATTCATGTGCACACATTTCTTATATTATTCTTCTCTGATAAATTGCTTACACCTTCTTTGGACAGAACAACTCTCATCTATTCATCCAGCCCTCCTTCATCTTGTACCATCGATCCTGCTTCCGTTTACTCCATCGGTCTTTTTTCTCTGTTATACCGCACTCCTTATTTTCCTTGCAGCTTTCCTTGGCGGAATAAGCCTCCATCGTCAATTTTATTTGTATCTTCATCGTGGTCGTCGGATCGCATAGCTCCCAACATATTGCAATGAACTCGGCCCTTCTTATCTTGTTAGGATTATTAATCCTCCCTTGTCCAAATTTGGTCATATGTCTAAATCGGGAGTCATGTCTAAATCGGGAGTCCATCCAGTCTATTTATAGTCATTAGTACCATTGGTTAAACTTGACCTAATTGGGGCACATGTTTCAGTTACCAAAGTGTGGGGAACACTAATTGAGGCTCACTGCCACTTATTGCACTTGATTGCATAAGTTTAGGAGTCTCCTAGATCAATCCCTACAATTTAGGAAGCAAGTGGGAGTGCCGAAACCAACCAAGTTCAATTCACTTCCATTAATGACTAGTCAAGCCAAGTTAGGAGTCAGTTACATTCAGTTCTAGCTCTCTACATTCAGTTAAATAATGGTTTAATTAATTGCACA